>VZRX01008768.1:0-93931 GCA_013398075.1 Notiomystis cincta | reverse complement strand
AGCGGGTGGTGGGGGGGGGGGGATGGAAAGCAAAGGAAGACGCATTTTTACATTTGAGAAACATTCTTTCCATGGTTCAATGGGAGTTTGTGACTGACTTCAAAGAGATAAAATTTAACCCCTTATACTTGGTCTTAAATAGTCAGTTGACAAGTACATACAAACCCATGACACTTTGCATTATATTCATATTTCCAGAATAAAAAGGCTGTAAAAGTTTCCATTTGTCCAAACTGTGAAATATTTTCCTTTATCATGTAGCAAAAAAGTAAATCAAGCATGCAATTATGAGCAAAAAACCCCCACCATGATATTTTCTTAAAAAACCTCAAAGCACACAAAAACATATGCACAAAAACACAACATCAAAACCCCAATCAAACACACCATTAAATGTAAGTATGACTTTTAAGGTCTAAATTGCATTCACTAAATATAAACATCTATGTATACTAAAATATTTATAAGCCTTTTTATGGATTATTTATTTGGTTTTGGCAGAACAATAATAATCTATAAGCACCTGGTTTGGGGAAGCCCCCAGTATCAACACAGGCTGGGGGATGAACCTATGGAGAGCAGCCCTGCCCAGAAGGATTTGGGGGTTTGGTGGGTGAGAGGCTTGACCCAGCCATGGGTCATGAGGACATGACCCAGCCATGGGCACTCCCAGCCCAGGAATCCAAATGTGTCCTGGGCTGCATCCAAAGCCTGGTGGGCAGCAGGGGAGGGAGGGAATTCTGCCCCTCTGCTCTGCTCTGCTCTGCTCTGCTCTGCTCTGCTCTGCTGGGACCCCACTTGCAGTGCTGCATCATCTCTGGGGTCTCTGCATAGGAAGGACATCAAACTGTGGGAGTGAGTCCACAGGAGGCCACTAAAGTGCTCAGATGGATGGAGCTCCTCTCCTGCAAGGAAAGGCTGAGAGAATTGGGATTGTTCTGCCTGGAGAAGAGAAGGCTTTGGGGTGACATCATTGCAGCCTTCCAGCGCCTGAAGGCAGCCTGCAAGAAAGACAGAGAGGGACTTTTACAAGGTCATGTGGTGACAGGACAATGGGGAATGCAGTCAAAGTAAAAGAGAGTAGGTTTAGATTAGATATTGGGAAAAAATTCTTTTTTGTGAAGGTGGTGAGGAACTGGAACAGGCTGCCCAGAGAAGCTGTGGATGCCCCATCCCTGGCAATGTTCAAGGCCAGGTTGGATGGAGCTCTGAACAACCTGGATGAGTGGAAGATGTTCCTGCCCGTGGCAAGAGAGTTGGAACTACATGATCTTAAAGGTCCCTTCCAACACAAACCTTGCTATGATTCTATGATTTTATATTTTCTTCTCTGAATAAATAAAAATGGGCATAAAGCCATCTTGGATTAACTCAAAGATCTCTTTAACCATAGTGGTGACAGTATTATAAACACATGGAACTAGGTATCTGCTTAGGAAGGGATCTCTACAGAAATGCTGCCCTATGTATAGAGACTGAAGGACAAAACAACCTTTTAACTGAATTTTATTTTTAACAAAAATAGAGCAAGCACAATGTGACAGTAATACCAAAAAATGGACAGAAGAAGCAGATTTTTTTCAATTTCTGTTTCTCTTGTCTACTCTTTAGAACATGCATATGTATTTACTGCAAAAAAAAGAATTTAAAATATCAGTTTTGGCTACTAATAGCTTTTTTATCTTAGCCCTATGATAATATACTAGTCAGGCATCTCTAAGATGAGAGAAAAAATACAGATGTGGGAAAGTGCCACTAGAGGGTTTAGAAAGACATTTTCAAACCTTAAACCTAAGGATCAATCTGAAGTTTAACTGCTGCATGAGAATACAAGGTAGAACAGCACCTTGGGAATAACAATAAAATTTGTGCATGCTTAAATGTTTCCACCATGTATTAAAATAAACTACAATGTCTCATCAATGCACTGGAGAAAATTAATACATCAGTGGTTTGAATGCTTTTATAAAATGTGTGTTAGACTCAAGTGAATACAGGCAATAAAACAACACGTGTAAAGCCAGCATAAAAGGATGCCCTAGATGTTCTTTCCAAGAAAAGTGTTGTAAGCAAGGGGTTTGGTAGCCCTGGGAATTTTATTACAAGTTTAGATTCTACAGGTTTTTCTCTTATCTGGCTTGGTATGTATATCTCCTTCTCCACCTGCACTGTTATCTGAAAAACAGGAATATAAAATAGCACAGCTTTACAGATTCTGGAGTAATAAACCTTTTTTGTTTGTTTGTTTTTATCTTCGGCTGTTCCTCTAAGCCTGTGAAGCAATATTGCATTTTTCTTCACCTCTCTGGAATGACACATCACAGTATTTTACCAACAAGTTACTGGAAATATTACCCCTCAGAGAGACAACATGGCAATTTCCCACCAGGCTTAAAAATCATGACTCTTATATTACTAAGAAAAAAATGTTTGTTTTGGTTTATTTTGTTTTGTTTTGAGGTTTTGTTTTTGGGGTGTTTTCTTGGGGGTTTTTTGTATGAAGAAAGGAACTTGTTATGTCCTAGGCTTTTAGGGTTTCCCCCCCCCCCCCTTTTTTTTTAAACCACTTTTTGCTGGGGCCTTTTGAAGGTGAGAAGAAAACTTAAATATTTCTATCAGCAGACGTGCACAAAGGACCTCCTGCGAAGTGTCAAAATGCTTTTGTTAATCCTCCAGGTTCATAAATAGAAACAGCAAAAATGTGGATCTCTGCAGTAAAGTTTACGTCTTTAGTTTTGAACTTCTAAGAATCCTGTGAGGGGAAAAAAAGGAGACTATAACTATTGTGAAAACTTGTTAAGAAAAACACATTTTAGTGGAAAGTATTTCTGTCTTCAGGAACAATAAATATTTGAGGATCTTGTCATGAGAGTACAACTTATGCATTCAGTGAAACTGAAGCCAGCCTGGGTGATAGCAGGGATCAGACATACATAGTTTTTCTCCAAACAACAGAAGCTCAGGTATATTAGAATCTTTTGACTCTTCTTTGTGCTATATATTAGATAATTTGAAGCAGGCAAAAAATATATGTGGTCTACACTAGATAATCTGGAGCAGATTGAGACAGCTGGATAAAATCAAACAGCGAAGTAGAGAGTATTCCATCATGAGAATCTACTAGGATAAAATTTCATGTAAATTATATTTTCATTAATAATTCAATTTTTAAGGATAAAGTTCCCCAGCAAAAAATTCTCGGATTTCTATTCAATAAACATTTCTCTTCAGTAGCTAAAAACGTCAAGAGAGAACCATTAGACAGAAATAATGTTGTCATGTAAAATTAGGTGTAATACCACATATTGCCCTTGAGGGAAATAAACTGAAACAGAAAATGGTCATGAAGTAACAATTAAAATTGCTTCCAAAACATGTTTTCTTGTGTCAAATCCAAAGAGGTCGGGAAAATTTAGGGTTTTTTCTTTTACCACATAAACTGAATTTTCCTAATTATTCTCATTGTCAAAAATGATGTACAAATAAGACCTTTTTGGAAGTTATTCTGAAGAGTAGTGCTGGTACTTACTGGGAGAAAAAGCATCTTTTTTTATGGTGATGCAAGATAAAGGTAAAGGTAAACATAGGATGACACTACTTTGCAATGAAAGCTATAGCATTTGAAAGGGCAAAAAGGAGGAGCAAACTCATATGGCTAAGGATGGGTATAAAGGAATATTGTAAACAAAAAGCAATAATTAAAAGTTCTAATAATGCAACAGGCCTAAAAAAGGCAGGATATGAAAAGAATAAATGTTATCTATCTATCTATCTGATACAATTGATTATAGGACACTTAAGGAGAAGCCAGAGCAATCTTTGGGCTATAACTGATTATCTTAAAGAGTTCCTGATGCACAAAAGACTACTTTTTAAAATATTAATATATATGATCAGGAAGTATGTGAATTAACACTTCCAAGATTCTTGAGAAAATTATTAAACTCTTTATCAGCACTAAAAGATTAGAATAAACAAATAACTAGTGTTTGTCTAGAACATTTTATTAAAAATTTTATAATGGAGTAAGTAACCCTAATGTATCCCCTAGCAGCAGACTTTCTTGATTTTAAAAAGCCTCTTTTGCCTCTATTACAACAATGGCTATGCTAATTTCATACCATTCAGTTTCTTCATCCAAATATTGTGTGGGCTCAAGTCAGTTATCTACGGAAGTTCTTAGAAGCCAGTGGTAACATTTATCAGAACTTCCTCTTGATGTTACAGATAAACATTATCAAATTCATGCTACAAGATTGTGCTTCTGTGTTCCTATTTGATTGACACATTGTCACCTACTTTTAGTTCTGATTAATCAAACTTTCACAGGAATTAATGAATTACTCTGCTCAGGATCAGTGCCAGGCTGCCTGGTCTACAATTATATTACATGTTTGTCATCCTAAATGCTTCTACAAGATAAATTTTTATTTCCTGTTGTGTTTCTCCATTGTGTTAAATTTCACTTTATGGGGTATTCTATATCCCCTAACTCATTTTCAAAGTACATGTTGGACATACATGAGAGCAGAATAATATGTAGCTTATGGTAAAGTGTTACTTGCCAAATATCACATTAATTCAACCACTTCTTTTTCTCTCATTTTGAATTTTCATTTTGATTTGTGGTACAATTGTATTCTGACTCAGATACTGTGATGCCAGATAGGGAAATAAAATGGACAATGGACTCCAAGGCTGAGAACAAAAGACCTGAAAAAATGAGAGAATATTAATAGTGTTGGTTGTATTGGAGGAAACCAACACACATGGCCATTTGTACTAGGTTGTTACTGAAACTCAGGACTGAGGAGTCTACATTAAAATCACATTATAAGCAGAATAAATAATTAGAAGAGAAAATCAATAAATGCAATCACTCAGATTTATTGTAGTTAATTTAATTGGTGTTCAAAGGGGTCACAGCATCATACTTGATACCCTCAGTTTAAGGTCACAAGCTTTCCTAGGATCTTATGTTGCTCTTCAGTTCCCCCACGGTTACAGCCTGTAGGTGTTTTGAGTTTTCTAGAAGACCCAAAGTAAACTGTAATTTCAAAGCTTGGTTTACCACCTGGTTGTAGATTGCTGATTTTGTTACTTCTTTTTGCATCATTTGGTTGTTCTGAATTTTCATCCTGAGCAACCTAAATACACAGATGGGGAACACACAGAGTCAACGGTAAAGAGGAAGTAAAGAAAAGCAGGAGCCTATGGCCAGAAATTGTTTTAGTTTAGAGTGGTCCACTGAGTCTGATGGCAGGCCTGGAGGGATTTTGGAAAGATGAGAAAACACAACACCACATTCATTTGTCAAAATATGGATTCTTTTCCCAATTCTACTGTGCAGCACTAAGCAAACAACTTTTCCTTTGATGCCATTGCCCTTTTGACTTTCCCTTTCTCTGGATAATTGAGATGAAGTTACTTTCACTTCCTAAGAAAATGAAGCTTACACAGCTTTCCTATTTGTCCATTTATGTGTGTTTTCATAACTTTTCAGCCTATTGGCTAAAGTCATTCTCCCTCTTCATTTTCTGCAAATATTAAGTCTCAAAGTCTTACATATTTGGGGAAAATTGGCATCTGAAGGGAGGAGAAAGGATTCTCGTTCCCACTAAGTGAAAGGTTAGCTATTTAAAGCCAAAATAAATAAAAAAAAAAACCTAAAAAAACAAACCCAAAACCAAACTCCTGGTAAATGCCGAGTTTAATCTGTGAGTATGTACTAGCAAACTGATCAGGACACAGCTAAGGACAAGCAACAGCTGCCTCTTACGAAACTGGTGACTACATTAAAGTTATTTGAAAAGATAAAGAAATGATAGGAGGAATGATGTGGGAACCAAGTGTTAAAGGGATACAGGACACAAGCCTGTGATAAAATCAGCTTTTTTCGGTTTAACTTTGAATCCCAAGTCAGTGGGTGCCACCCTCGGTACTCGTGTGCGTTAACAAGGTGACAGGAGGCGGCTTTATGTGAGGATGTGTGAGCAAAGCTCCAGGAAACACCTGTTGTAACTAAGGCGCGGAGTGACCAGCGCCTCGTTCCTCTGAAGCATTGATCAGTCTCTCCTTTAATAATACCCATCAGGAGGGAGCAAAGCCAGACACGAAGGTTGTTCTCGAAAGGCGTAACAGGTAGAAACCATCCAGCCGCGTACGTGACTGAAGAGGAGACGCTTGCCCATGAGGCAGCGCACACACGCCTTGGCACACTCGTCCTCCTGCTGCCCGCCAAGAGCCCCTTTGCTCGCGGCGGCCCCCAGAGCCGCGNGCCGAGCCCGGAAGCGGCGGCGGGTGGTGCCGGAGCGCGGTGAGCGGGGCCGGGCGCGGGATGCGAGGAGGCGCCGCCGCCGCCCTGCCCCCTGCCTGCTCGCAGCCAGCGCCCCAGGAGGAGGAGCAGCGGGAGGAGCGGCAGCAGCAGTAGGAGCCGCCGCTGCGGTAGCATGAGCGGGGCAGCCGCTAAGCAGCCCCCCGGCGCGGGGTCCGCCGCGGACCCCGCCGCGGAGAACGCGGCGGCTGCGGACCCTGTGCCGGAGTCGCCTCCACCGCTACTGAGCGTGGACGTGACGGGATTGGTGTCGCAGTTTGCGAGGAGCTTCGTGCTGATCTTCCCCGTGTATGTGCTGGGCTACCTGGGGCTGAGCTTCAGCTGGGTGCTCATCGCCCTGTGCGGGCTCTTCTGGATCCGCAGGCACCGCGGCGGCAAGAGCTCCCGCCTGGGCCGGGCGCTCGCCTTCCTGGAGGACGAGGAGGAGGCGGTGCGGCTCAGCGTCTCCTCCGCGGATCTGCCTGCGTGGGTGAGTGGCCAACACCCTTCGGCGCTGCCGCGAGCACCCGCGCCCGGCGGGCCGGGGCCTGTTACCTCGCCGGGACCTGCGTGACACCCAGCCCCGCGGCGGTCCCCCCCGCCCCGGCACGCGGGGCTGCGCCACAGGCCGGAGGCCACAGCCCCGCAGCCGGCCTGGCGGGAGGGGTGAGGGTATTGCATCTCTCGCGCCCCATGGCTGCTTGTCCCGGTTCGGCAGCCTCTTCCGAGACGTTCAGCGGCGGGGGCGGGGGGGCAGCCAGGCTGTCCCCCCNNCTCTCCCTCCGCCGGGGTGGCCTGTCCGTGTCCCCGCCGCCCGCTCCGCTACGCCCGCGGCGCTGGCGGCGGTGACAGCCCGAGCCTGCTGTGGCCGGGGTTTCCCTCGCAGAAATAAACTTTACTGCAGGGTTTGGGTTTCTTTCCCCTCAGGTGCCAGTGACGCGCCCGGCTTGGCTCTGGCGCGGTTTCTCCACAGAACGCGGATGTCGCGGCTCGGGCCGTTTCTTACAAAGTTGAGATGAGAGGGAAATAGAATCGGGCTCTTAACGTTGTTAGAGTTCTCACTAAAGTATTACCAAATGGGTGGTGAAACAGAAATGAGGTGGTGTTTCTGAGTGGTTTCAGCTCTGTGACAGGGGCTGTGGTAGCTTTATTTATGCATTGATGTGGTGGGATTTTTAAAATGCTTTCTACAAATCTTCCTTTGAAAGTTTCAGGCTTTCTAATACGTCTTCATAACTAACGTTACTTACCTTTTTTTTTAGCTTAAATCCAGCCTCAGAGTTGAATACCTTTTCTTTGTAATCTCTCTGTTGGAGGATTGATGATGTTTTTGATGCTGCTGCCAGTGCCAGTGTGCATCCAGGCCGCCCTGTGCCCTGCTCTGCCCCCGTGATGCGCTGGGCAGAGCTCGCTGCTCTCTTAGTGCCCATTCCCGAAGTCTTGAGTGTTTCTGCTGATTCTTTCCGTGCGATTCCTTTATTGACCACTCTCTGCTCTTGCCTTGTAGTCACTCACATCTCTCCTAGGGACTCTTTGCAGTGACTCTGCATCCAGCAATATTGAGATGATAAAGAGTCCGAGTAGCTGTTCTCATGTGATCAGATTGCAATACCTGATGTGACCTGGTCTAGCTCTACTGAGGAAGTTACAGGAGAGAATAGAGTGGGTAGGTGTGAGACGGGAGTCTTTTACTCCTCTTTCATCATATCTTTTGCCAAAATTCCGGTGGAAAATCATGATAAAAATGAGCACAGTGTACAGGAGAGATTAAATGGTTTTACCTCTTGAAGCGGAGATGTGAGTCTCAAATAATGTAGTTAATAGCTCTTACATTACCTGTGTGTTGTGTTTGGTTTTTCCTGTAATCACACAGCAACATAATGGAAGTGTTCAGACTTGATGCATTTAAAATAAATTAATTGAAGCTAGATTTGTAGTGGAGACTTGTATATAGTAACAATCTACTGGTGACTAAGCCGTAGATAGTCAAGCTTAGTGCTTGCGTGTAAGTCTTATTTTAAGTTGCAATTCATTACCTTTGATAAAATGCCAATTAATTTCTGTGTGGAGTTCTCCAAATACTTAAAGATTTAGAAAGGGGCCTCCTGACTGAAGTCAGAGGCAAAAAATATTGAGTGCTGGCTGCAAGCACCTGCATATATCCTATGGCATTGAGAAAGCAACTGATCGATATGCAGGGTTTCCCAAAAATGTGACCTTCTCACGCACCAGTTGGCAGATGGATGTAGATTTTTTTGTTATTTTTTCCTCCCTCTTTATCCATGTTCTTAAATTTAAAAGGTCTTGGTTCTTTTCTTTCTGCTGACACATTTGCTAAGTTCTGGAAGCATTATTCTTTCAAATTAAAGTAACTTCCAGAATAAATGTACTGTGGAAAACAGAGGACTTCTGAGAACTGAAGACCCACTTAAATCAAAAGTGGTCTTCAATGTCTGCTGTCTTAAGGTTTATATGAGTCTTATGCTGCTTCCGTAACGTGTTTTGAAAAATTGCTGCTGTTCTTCCTTCTGCATTTTGTGTATTTTCCTGGAGTTTTATGGATTTCAAACATATTTGAAATAAGAGCTGCTGGATGGAACCTGACATCTCTAATAGGGATCAGCTTTATCCATCTCAGTATGAACTCCAAACTGAAGTATGTTCCCTTGGTTTCTGATCATGGAAATAAACTTTAAATTGCTTGAGTAGGACAATGCTGTGTTTTAAATATGGAGAAGTTTGTACTCTTCTGGGACTAAGACTGAGGTGTAATAAACCATTTTTCAACTAAAATTATGTGATATCTCAAAGATTTATTTGACATGTGGTATCTTCCTGTGCCCTTGATTGCAGAAGAGCTTTAACTTTGTGTGCTAGGTATGATTCCCTTTCCCCCCCACACCTTGGTATTGTCTGTTGCTTTAGTGGTTCTTAAGTACTCAGTAATGCTGTCTTGAGTTCTTTGTTTTTAAGAAAGTGATTATTTCAGGAGAATGTTTTTCTGCTGGCAATATGCTCAGTTGCAGTTTGAAAGTGATACTGTTATGCCACCACACTAGATAGAATTTGTAATGTTAATTATTAGTTTCCTAAATTAGATTTACTTCTTCCATAAGCAGGTGGTTATATAGCAGGAATATTCTGTACTGTGCATGTAAAATGAATTAATTCAACATGAATACTTGTTATGTTTAAAATGTCAACACAGAATTAACTACAAAAAAAGTAAGTGCTGAAAATACTGCGTTTACTGTCTTGAAAAAATAAGATCTGTACTCATAGACTTGCAAACATAGCTCTGCTGCGTGTTTGAAAGGTGTCATGGATTATGTGGGGTAGGAGGGAGCAGAGGTGGGTGCTTTTCCAAATAATTTAAAACTAGGCGGCAGAACTTACAATGAGGAAAAACTGGAGATCAAAGTTATCTTTAAATAAAGACATTTTAAGACATGAAGAGGTCTGTAGATAAAGACATTTCCCCTTTATTTGCAGCATTTTTGCAGCAGATGTATTTTATACTGGAATCAATGTCACTTAGACACAAATGTATATAAGAAAAGTGGTGGTTTAAGTATCACTCCACAGAGGAGCAAAGATAGGAAACCAGGACTCTAAGTTTTTAAAGGCCCAATATCATGTTACCTTTTATTCTAAAAACGGTAATGGAATTTAATAATCCAAGGAATATAATAAATTTATGTTGTTCTTTCGCAGATCAGCCAAAAAGTTAATCTAATTTTTCCATTTTAGGGGTGGTTCTTGTTGCTTAGTGCCACTTTCATAACATGCCAGCATATCATGTTCAACATGTTTTTGGATTAGTGAAACTGTGGCTTCTATTTTCTTCAATATACAGATAAAAAGCCATGCTGAATTTGTTTTTCCCAGATTAAATGTAAAGTTGGCCTGGTACCAGGAGCTTTATCTGTGTGCAGTCTGTCAACAGTCAGCAGGTGACCAAAGTTGGAACAAATCTTAGCATTTTAAAGAATTGATTCTGAAAAGAAATTTAGACAAGTTTTTGTAATCCTAAGTATGTGTTATACAGAAACTGAAATGCTGTATGTGATTGTAGTAGAAGTAGTGACGTGCTAGAACATTAATTACAAGTCTGTGATACCATTTTGGGTCCTACACACTTGCTTAAGTTTCTAGTTTGCAGTCATTTTTTTTTCCTCCTGTTTTCTCATCTGCTTAAGAAAAAGGAAAAAGCCTGCCTAAGTCTAAATAGGTGTTGTCACCTTTTTAATTAAAGTGATTTGCAATAGTATTGTAAAGAATCTTCTTTCTCATGGGAAGCTGTATGAAGTTCTTGCAGATTGTGAGTGTTGTGAGTCACCACTGAACTGCTACACCTAGAGAAAGGAGGTAATGTCCAGTTACAGGGTTAGAGCAACAAGGACTTTGGGGTTTTACTGGTATTGGAAAGGCAGGCAGAGCCAGCCTTTGTGGAGGAAAAGTGGTTTGGTAGCTCTGCAGGATCCCACCTGTACTGAGTGACTTTTGTGGAGAAGGATAAGGTGATTATGCTCTTATGTATATTTGATTTGAAGATTTCTTAATGGAATAGAATCAAACTTGCTGACTAGATCTTGGATGGTTCAGGACAGGAATCTCCAAAGAATCCCTGATGATGGATGTTAAATATGTACTCAGTAAACCTGATGAACAGGTGGACTTCTGCAATACTGTCTGTGTTATTTGCAATAGAAAAAGAAGATGTTCCTCTTAACTTCTTGTTATATCTTTGGTTAATGCTGTTACTGCTGCAGCTGTAGGAGGGTTTTTCTACAGCATATGAAATTTGAAGACACTGAGACATCGTGACACATTCTTCTTATCCTTTCTCCAACTTAGCTGAGCATGTTAGATGGAATTTACCAAGGGGTGATTGATAAGAAAAATTATTCCCATGTACAGTAAGTTAATGTTAACCAGGATCTAATCAGTTTGGGTGGTGAGCACTGCAGGTGGCCACTGCTCTGGGGTGCCAGCCTGCATCTGGAAAGGGTGAAGGGCTGTAAGAACAGAGTAATGGCTTCTGAGGACTTAACACCTGAACTGTGTCCTTCCTCTGCCTGATTATTTTTCATTTTAACCTGTGTTCTATTCTAGCTGATTCACAGTGTATGAATATGTAATATGTGTGTTGTGGGTTGTGTGTGTTTTTCTGGTTAGGCTTTCTTCTCAAAGGAAGTTTAATTTGGTTCAGTATTACTTCTTGAAATTTAGGTAAGCTGAGTGACATCCTAAGTGTACCCCATAATTAGGAGAAATTTAAATGATGGGTTTGGAAATGGAGAACCAAAGGAAAAAAAAAAAGGACGTTGAACAATTGGTCCTCTCTCTCTGTTTCTCAGAGTTTTCAAGTTGAGTGTGTTAAAGCTATGCTGAGATGATGTCTGTTCCAAAACACCTTCTCTCACATAGAGATGTGGTGAGCCTCACTATGTGATTCATATATAAAGATACCTTTCCAAAGTATTTATGGTAGAAACCCACATGTTGCATTGATGTTTATGAACGTGATATCAAACTACTAAAGAAAAACATCAGCCTGAAAGTACTAGTACTCCTCTTGAACTCTTTGTAACTGACACAGGCTTTCTAAATGTGTATGCATAATACATTCTTTTTTCATGTAACAAATTATGATTACATAAAAATTGCTACTAAGTTTTGGGTCTACTGTAAGTGTTCTTTAAATATGCAGTTTGTCTGAATAACTAAGGAAGATGTGTACAAGTCTCTTTAGTTTTTTTGTTTGCTTGTTTGGTCTTTTTTAATTTTGCATTTTAGTCTGCTAGTGTTGTTTTCATGCCTAAGTGCCTCTCTATATAAGGTCTGGCCCAGATGTAACCATATTTGAAAATCCAGGGGTCAGAAAGATGTTGTCTGTAGAGACTGAGATTTTGTGGACAAGAAAGAAATCTAGGATAACAGTCCATCTTTTCTACCTCTTCTACAAGATTCTTCTCACTTTAAATTACAACTGCTTTCTGAGATTGTTGGCATATCATGGTGTGGTGGGGTATGCATTCTAAGATTTTCTTATTTTTTTTTATCATGAGAGCCTTCTGGAAAATAAAGTTGAATCAGGATTATTGTTGAAACATTTTTGTTGCAGTTTATAGTAACTAAAGCCTGTTTTATACATTTGAAGTATTCAGAAAATTCTTTGGTGTCCTTTTTCTTCAAAATGAAAGAAGAGGTGACATGTTTCTGGTAAGATAAAGTTCTTTGACTTAAACTTTGATATAAACTGAATTATTTGTCTCCCATTTATCAGTTCATCATTAGTTCTCTAGTTGCTGAAATTGCTTTTAGTATAACTTCTTTTGAGCTTTGCTGACCATATACCCATCCTGAATCTGTTTTTTTTTCTTTAAAACTTTCTTTCAAATAATACCAAGTTTTAAAAGAACACTAATTTCCAAATACCCTCTGTAGTGTCTGAAGTGAGTTTGTCAGAGTCTTATAACAGTATTTAAGATTCTGAAAGCACAAGTTAATGATTCTGAATTAATCTATACCACTGATTTGGTATACTCTGATATGTAGATAAAAGGAAATCAGTAAAAGAATAATATTCTTCTGGACGTACTAAAGAAATAATAGACTGGGTATGAGACATTGCTACTTTAGATACAGAGTTGTTTGACCTGTGATATCTTATCTTTTTCTTTGCTTTTCTCTACTCTTGGACAATATAAATTAAATCCAATACTGCCCTTTCCCAAGGAGGTGGGACACCCCACCAGCAGCTTCGAAGCTTTCCTGCAGTCTAGCAGGGGCCAGCTTCTAAGGGTGATGTACCAAGCTTGAAAGGGCAGCAGAATTTCAAATGAGGGATGTGTAGGGCTGCTTTTGCACATTCGGGGTAAACACTACGCCACTTCAAAGAAGAAAATTAAATCCTTGTCTTTGGCTGCTACTTGTGAACACTTAATGAAAATAAAGGATATACAGAACTGGTTTGTTCAACATAGAATCAAATGTGAATAACAGTGGGGAAACAGTATTTTGATAAGAAGAAGGGGAGAGTGTTTTTATTTAAAACAACTGTTTGAATTCAGTAAATTCTGAAACTGGACTGTTTAGAGAAGTCTGACACTTTATCATTTGTATAACTTTTAGTTCATACGGCACTTTGATTCTGGGTAAGACTTTTTGCAGATGAATGCAGAGAGAGTTCTGTGAAGTTTAGAAAGAAAATGTCTGATAAGAAACAAGAGAGAGGAATTAAACCAAGAATTTGCCAGAAGTGTGTGAAATGGTGAAACCTAGATTTATGTGTTGGACAGACTTTGTAGTTCTCTAAGATAGGATGAACTGATCCAGGACCCTTCTTTGATTCCATCTGCCATGTGCTAAATGCTTTTCTTGTTTTGTAGGGGGAAAAAAAAAGAGTGTCTGCACTTTCATTTCTTAGACAGTCTTAACTTTTTTTGGGGAGGCCTTGACGTTTCATGAGTTCTGTTGGGGCAGATAGGAGAAGATGATTACAGTGTAATTACAGATGTGTGTTTATTTTTGAAAATAACTAACTTAAGTTTTTTGTTTTTTTGTTATTTTTTTTTTTTTCTGGCATATGCCACATTCTCTCTGTTTCTTAGCTGGCAATAATGGATCATCAGGACTGGAAAGAGGGATTGTACAAACTTGCCCCATCAGCTGGGGACATATCTGATAGGCTTCTACTCCATTGACTGGAATTAATTCAGATTTAACTTGCTTTGTAAGGACCTCTCATTACAAAAGCAAGGTTCAAGAATTAGGAATTCTTTCCTGGCTTTAGGGGCATGTGTTAAACCAGCACACTAGCCTTGCGAAGTCTGTTCCATTTACCTCAGCTTTTCAAGATACTTTTTGATCCCTTGTTCCTTTATAATTTCCATCGTAATGTCAGGGTTCGGATGAGAAGCTGTGTCCCATCTTCTCTTGAATCCCATTAATAGGGACACCTGGGAGAGGAAGGAAAGGAGGTGCTCCTAAGCCTTCTTGCTCATCATTTGATCTCCATCCCCAACCTACTTCTAATGTTTTATTCCAAACAGCTTTACCAAGCTTCATTTGCCAGTCTTTTAGTCTTTGTTACATTGGTGAGATTTTATTTCCATTAGTTTTAAATGGCATGGGGTGTTGGTTGGTTGGTTGGGTTGGTTTTATTCTCTCTATGTGCTTCCTGTGATACAGTTAGAGCAGCAGCGAGAATTATAAAGCTTCCTTCTGCTTGGTCCTTATTTAGGAGAATTTAAATTTTATTTGTAGGCTCTGCTCTGCATTCTCGTATGCTTGTTGCAGAGGGATTGGGGGGTAGTAAAGGGACTGATTCTGCAGTTTCAAAATGAAATAACTGTGCACTCCTGACAAAAAGGATATTCTGCATCCAACTGCACTTTCCCAGTGCCACTTTGTGCCAACATCAGAATTTACTTGGCCAACTAATTGTGAGTTTTCTGCCAAGTTGGGTGTTCAGCTGGATGAGTTTCATGAGTTTAGTGTGAGACCACACAAGTGCCAGTGCCTACAAAAGGGAGGTGGCGGAAGCCTGTGCTCAGGTTTAAAGTGAGATGGAGAAATGGCCTGCACAAAGAGGCTCTTCTTAGAAAAACAGTAGCAAATAATGCTGCTGAGGTATCTTTGTGGGAAAACAAAGTTTGAATGGAAGCTATTTATAATGGCAATTTGCATATCTAACTTCTTTTATAACATTTTAACAGATGCGTGTTAACATATCTAATCATCAGGCAGATAAACTCTCAGTATTTTGATTCAGCTTAAAAGTTGACCCTATTTTTAGTGTGTGGTTGGATTGGATAAACTCCAGAAGTCTCTTCTTACCTGAATTATTGTATCATTTTTCTTTTTGTTTAAAGCTGTCATTTAAATTAGCTTTCAGTCTTTAGTTATGGCTTAAAAATGGTAAGAAATCTTTTCTACACAAAATACACGTATTTGCTTAAATATTAAGTGTACTGGCAAGAAAAAAAATTGAAAAGAGGCTGTCTTTAGAGAGGTGTTTTGTTGGAGGTAGTGGCACCATTCAAATTATTCGGATGCCTGTCAGTGAAATAGATAGTATTAAAAGTTCTGTGCAGCAAACATTAAACCACACTCTTTTTCAAATGGAACTCCTGTTATATAAATAACCTCTGTAAGACCAGCGTTCCCGTAAAATGAGTCATTGCACAAAGTTTCGTCTGCTACACCCTGATGTGACTACGAAATTCTCCTTAAGAGCTGAAAATCTGAAACAGATCTAACGGTTTTCAGCTGAAGCAGTCTGGATTTATGTACCATGAAGTTGTTACTATACTAGAAATACGAAACTAGTTTTACTTGGCTGAAAATAACTGTCATATGACAGACAAGAATTGCATTGTCATTTGGCTGTCCTTATCGTATAGCAGCATGGGTCGAGTTTACATTAGTTCAGCTGCAGCACTTTTACCTGAGACATCTATATTTGCACTGTAAATTGCATAACTTTTGGCATCTGTTTATGTGAAAACTTCAGTTGAGTCTAGTACAGACTACACTATTGTTTTCATAACCTTTGTTTGCATTCCTTTAGTTAGATACTCAGTAAATTATCCAAGCAGGCTGACATAGTTCTCTCAGAGAAAATTTTGAAAGATGCAACACCAAATGTAAAATTTAATGTGTTGACAATCCATTGTCTTGTATTCTGTCATTGTCAGAAGTGGGAAGAAAGCGAGTGAATGTTTAAGAATGCAGTGTTTTCCTGTTTCATTTTAAAAGTAAACACAGGATATGTTGAAGCATGAAGGTAGCTGTAAAACCTTGATTGCTGTGATTTGAATTAATTATGCAGTGTTATGATCCACACTTCTACTCCTAAAGTTTGTTGGTGTTCTTTTTTAAAATAGCTTACTAAAAAAAATGAATTGTGTGCAGAAAAACTTTGTGGGGAGAACTGAAATGAAACTTCATAGCTCAGGAAGCTCACACTTTGCTTTATGTTTAAGCATTATTACTTTCCTTTGTACTATCTGGTTCTTCATGCCTTATTTCAGATCTGCATAGCTTGATAGAAAAAAACCTGTGTCTGTGCTTTCTCAGATGCCCTTCTTCCCATAGCATATCCTGTAGACAGTGAATAAGTTTACAGCTTCATATCCAGAAGTTTGACAAGAACTCTTGTGGTTTTTTTTCTGCAGGGGAAAGTATTAGAAGACATGCTTTGAACTGTGAGTTTTTGTGCAGACTTACAGGGCATTTAGCATGTTGGTATTTAGCATGTTTGAGCTCTCTGCATGTTTCAAGCTGACTGTTAATGTAATGAATGTATGATAATTCAGATGAGGAAATGTCTTCTCTTCATTTGTTAATATTTCCTAATGCAGTGAGCTTGCTGGTCCAGAATTTAGAAGATTTGTAGTTTGTTTTGAGGCAAGTCTTCCCTCCTCCCCCAGGCTGTTGATTCATCTTGCTAATTGTTGAACTAGAAGGCTAAATTCTCTCTTGTGTGTGGATAGGAAGTTGTCTTAGTCTAGTAATAAATTTTATGATGCAGACTAAATTTGTATCTTAAAATGCGGTGTTCCTCACTCAATGCCTTTCTCCTAAAATACTTGAACTAGAAAAAGAACGCTTTTCCATCCACCCACCCACCCTCTGCCAGTGAAATATCAAATGGCAGCCAGGAAATGATAAGAGAGTGTTTCATGGGGGGAACAGAAAACCAGTGTTCAGTCATCTGACTTGTACGTGTTATAGGAATATTCAGTAGAGACTGGTAGATTAGATTAAATTGTAGTAATTTCTTGTTCTCTATTTTTTCATGCTAATCTTTATATTGGTTTATATTTTAGGGAAGATACTTGGGGCTTTTGAAAGTGTTTGGGTTTCTTTTTTCTCTTAAGGGTGTGCCAGGTATGAGTACAGTGTTGATATGAATGTGCCTAAACTGTCCATGTTCATTTGATAAAATCACTTATTTCTGTCATGTTCGTGTAAGTGTTTATAATGGGAATTAATATTCTACTACATTTGGCTATGTATAAAGCTTTTTAAAAAGTTGCATATAATATATGCATGTGTTATTTTTAGGTCTTAGCATAGATGTCTAATAACAGAAAGCATATTTGCCAACAGTTATTTTTCAGTTGCTTTATGTTTTGAAAGTTTTGCAATGATAATTGACATTTTTTTCCCATGTGTCCTATCTTTCCTATACTCATGTGAATAACCAAAATGTTACCAATCTGTTAGTTTTGTTACTTTTGATTTACGAAAAGAAAAGCGTTAATGAGCTTTGCTCTTGTTAGTTCATTAAGGTGCTCCATAACACACAGAATCACAGTGGCAGCCTGAAAGTGGATCTAATTTGGAGATTGCTAATTTACAAATAAAGTTTTCATATAGGAATGTGTACTTTAATTTTGCTCTTGGAGAGATGAGGAACTGCAAAACTGTTCTTTTTAACAATATTTCAGTGTTCAGTGATTTGCTTCCAGCACATGGTGTTACTGATCTACCTGCTTCCTCCATGCTGAAACTCTGGTTTTCTGGTTGTACTAACTCCATGACAGGAAATCTGACAAAGTGCTCGGTTGGGCTTGGGGAGAGGGTCTGCACAGTGGTGTTCTGGATAGGATGCAGGAGTGACAGACAATTGTAGGTGGCAGTTGTTGTTTGGGAGTGAGTGTAGACAGGACCATTGAGGACTAATGGACAATTTTAGATGATGTTCAAACATTTACCTGTGAAATGGGCAATAGGAAAACTTGAAGGGATACTGGAAGACAGTCTATGGGAGACACGTAAACTTTCATCTTCTTTCACTTCGAGTGAGTTTGGTATTTGGAATGTAGAATATTTAGCAGATATTTTGTAAAACTTTTTTTAGTGCAAGAGGCAGAGGTGTTTGTGCTTGAAGTGAATTCTGCTAAAGAGATGGAAGTGATTGCAGCTTTAAAGCATTTATCCTTGACTGAAATAACATTGATTCACATCTCTGCCCTAAGGGAGCAAGCTGATAAACTGTAGGTTCAATTTATTGGAGAGTAGTAGAATGTATCCACTTGCCAGACAGAGAAGATTAGTTCATCAGTGTTCCTAAAATTAATGGGTTTTAAGCTCTGACAAATCACTTTGGAATTTCCTTTGCTGTAAAGTTCTGGTTCTTGATTCCCATGTAACACATAAGATTCTAGTTTAGTTTTAACCTGTAAGAACTTACAAGGTCATTTGCTTTCTTGCTGGAGACTTGCAGTGCTTGGGGAAATGTTTTTTCTTTTTGTCATCCCTAGTTGTCTTGAGGATTTTCATTTGTTCTAGTTTTCTTTTCCAGCAAAGTTAAGAACTCCAGCTCTGCTTTCTGCTACTGTGGTTGTTTGCATTGTCAGCCACATGGAAATAACATTCCTGTCTGTCTTATTCGAGTGGAGAATGCAATGTATAAGTAAAGCTCTTATATTGTGATCTCCCACTGAATAAGCAAAATGGAAAAAAACTCTTGACCTGGAGCAGTTCAGATTAGTCAATGACAAGGGATTTGAGATGTCATTATTTTAAAAGAAAGTATCTATGAGCCTGTGACAATTGAAACAAATATATTAAAAAACTTTTTTTCCCAGCATAGTTTAGGAGGTAATTTCAGTTGTTGTGGTTTGATGCTGGCTGGATGTCAAATGCCCACTAAAGTTGTTCTATCAGTCCCCTCCTCAGCGGGACGGGGAGAAAAATGCAGTGGAAAGTTCAAGGGTTGGGATAAGGCCAGGGAGAGACAACACTCACCAGTTACCAACATGGGCAACATAGACTCGAACTGGACAAATTAACCGAGATTTTTACCAATCAAATCTGAGTATGATAATGAAAAGTAAACCAAATATTAGAAACACCTTTCCCCTACGCTTCCATTCTTCCTGAGCTTCGCTTCCTGATTGCCTCCTCCTCCATGGACTGCAGGGGAATCTCCTCTCTGGCACCAGGAGCACCTCTTCCCCTGCTTTCTCACTGACCTCAGTGTCTGCAGAGTTGTTTCTCACGTTCTCGCTCTTCTCTTCCCTGGACAGAATTACTTCTGTGCAATATTTTTTTTTCTTCTGAAGGAAGTTATGCCAAAGGTCCTGCCACTGTTGCTGCAGGGCTCAGCCTTGGCCAGCAGTGCATCCATCCTGGAGCTGGCTGGCATTGGCTCTGTTGGGAGGGAAACAGGGAAATAGCTCTATAGGGAAAGCTTCTGGCAACTTCCCACAGAAGCCACCCCTGTGGCCCTAATCCTCCCCCACTCCCAAAATCTTGCCATACAAACCAAATACAATTTTAAACTGTTCAGTTAAAAGAGATGTCTTCAATGTATTTTTTAAAAATGAAAAGGTTGGCAAGCTTAGCATTCATGTCCTAATGATTTCTCAAGTATGTTGAGAGGTCAGGACTGTATCAGATAAGGTAAATCANGAGTGAGTGTAGACAGGACCATTGAGGACTAATGGACAATTTTAGATGATGTTCAAACATTTACCTGTGAAATGGGCAATAGGAAAACTTGAAGGGATACTGGAAGACAGTCTATGGGAGACACGTAAACTTTCATCTTCTTTCACTTCGAGTGAGTTTGGTATTTGGAATGTAGAATATTTAGCAGATATTTTGTAAAACTTTTTTTAGTGCAAGAGGCAGAGGTGTTTGTGCTTGAAGTGAATTCTGCTAAAGAGATGGAAGTGATTGCAGCTTTAAAGCATTTATCCTTGACTGAAATAACATTGATTCACATCTCTGCCCTAAGGGAGCAAGCTGATAAACTGTAGGTTCAATTTATTGGAGAGTAGTAGAATGTATCCACTTGCCAGACAGAGAAGATTAGTTCATCAGTGTTCCTAAAATTAATGGGTTTTAAGCTCTGACAAATCACTTTGGAATTTCCTTTGCTGTAAAGTTCTGGTTCTTGATTCCCATGTAACACATAAGATTCTAGTTTAGTTTTAACCTGTAAGAACTTACAAGGTCATTTGCTTTCTTGCTGGAGACTTGCAGTGCTTGGGGAAATGTTTTTTCTTTTTGTCATCCCTAGTTGTCTTGAGGATTTTCATTTGTTCTAGTTTTCTTTTCCAGCAAAGTTAAGAACTCCAGCTCTGCTTTCTGCTACTGTGGTTGTTTGCATTGTCAGCCACATGGAAATAACATTCCTGTCTGTCTTATTCGAGTGGAGAATGCAATGTATAAGTAAAGCTCTTATATTGTGATCTCCCACTGAATAAGCAAAATGGAAAAAAACTCTTGACCTGGAGCAGTTCAGATTAGTCAATGACAAGGGATTTGAGATGTCATTATTTTAAAAGAAAGTATCTATGAGCCTGTGACAATTGAAACAAATATATTAAAAAACTTTTTTTCCCAGCATAGTTTAGGAGGTAATTTCAGTTGTTGTGGTTTGATGCTGGCTGGATGTCAAATGCCCACTAAAGTTGTTCTATCAGTCCCCTCCTCAGCGGGACGGGGAGAAAAATGCAGTGGAAAGTTCAAGGGTTGGGATAAGGCCAGGGAGAGACAACACTCACCAGTTACCAACATGGGCAACATAGACTCGAACTGGACAAATTAACCGAGATTTTTACCAATCAAATCTGAGTATGATAATGAAAAGTAAACCAAATATTAGAAACACCTTTCCCCTACGCTTCCATTCTTCCTGAGCTTCGCTTCCTGATTGCCTCCTCCTCCATGGACTGCAGGGGAATCTCCTCTCTGGCACCAGGAGCACCTCTTCCCCTGCTTTCTCACTGACCTCAGTGTCTGCAGAGTTGTTTCTCACGTTCTCGCTCTTCTCTTCCCTGGACAGAATTACTTCTGTGCAATATTTTTTTTTCTTCTGAAGGAAGTTATGCCAAAGGTCCTGCCACTGTTGCTGCAGGGCTCAGCCTTGGCCAGCAGTGCATCCATCCTGGAGCTGGCTGGCATTGGCTCTGTTGGGAGGGAAACAGGGAAATAGCTCTATAGGGAAAGCTTCTGGCAACTTCCCACAGAAGCCACCCCTGTGGCCCTAATCCTCCCCCACTCCCAAAATCTTGCCATACAAACCAAATACAATTTTAAACTGTTCAGTTAAAAGAGATGTCTTCAATGTATTTTTTAAAAATGAAAAGGTTGGCAAGCTTAGCATTCATGTCCTAATGATTTCTCAAGTATGTTGAGAGGTCAGGACTGTATCAGATAAGGTAAATCATATATGGCAACAAGGGCAGTGGCCTTGACTTCAACATCCCTTGATGCTGAAAAAAAACCCCACAACTTATATTTTTTTCTTCTCAGGGCCTAGTTATACATGGAGAAGACTTTATCAAATTCTTGAAAATACTTCTTTGAGCTGGAAAGATAAAGTTGCAAATTAGCTGCTATTTATGCAGATCTCTGAAAATAACTGGCATTTTACTCAAGGGGGTTGATTTCATTTTAACTGTCATCACTGCATTCTTCTAACTCAAGTGATGTCTTTTGCGAGAAAGTTATTACATGTGATTAAAAGCTGAGTACAGATCTTAGACTGTTGAAAATATCTGGTAGCTGTACAGGGCTGGGATTCAGGCCTGGAACAGCGCAATAAACAGTAAAACCTGTAAGAGAATCTGTTGCCAGTTAGCACACAGAGTCACATTTCCTGTAGCAAACTGAAATTTAGATACCAGACTTGGGCACCTCATTCCAGAGATGAAGGTCTCTCCCTGCCACCTGCCTTTGGTGAATGGGAAGGGGTGAACAGAACTCTTTGCAGGAGGTCCCTTTCTCTGTATAATAAGAACCTACAATAATGAGGTCATAACTCCACTGCTACTTTTTACATGCTTAAATTTATCAAAGAATAATTTGGGCCACAGCTGTTAGATTTTAATTAATACATGTAGTAAATATTCTGTGGTAGAACTTCTAAAAAAATTACTAGCATCTGTTACAAAATCTGCTGAGAGTTTTAGAGCTGACAGTGATTTGGCTGCACATATTATTCACTGCATGGGCACAGGCATTAACCTCTCCAAGAGAAATTCAGCCTAAGGAAACTCTGCTCAGGAGCAGTCAAGTAAATTGGCATTGTCATGGGCAAGATTTCTTGAAGATAGATTTTAGGCAGCTGACTGACTGGGTGGTTGTTGGCAGTTCAGGCAGTTGTCTTAGAATTGACAGAAATTTCTTTTCACTTATAGAATTATTACTAAGTTGGGTTTTAGGCACTAGGTGTTAGGTTTCCCCTTAGAGCCAGAATTTGCTGAACTTAAATTTAAGGTGCAAATTAATTGGAGATTACCTTTATGGTCAGTACACACATCTCCAGAGGAATGTATTTGATTATAAGAAAATTTTCAAGATGTCAGATCTCTCCAGAGGCATTCTCTTTTTTGATGACAAAGAAGATGTAGAGTGACTTGTTTATTCTTGGACATGTAAAAGACAGAATTCTGAAAATTAGAGAAAAGTAATTCATCAGTTGCAATTACCTACTGATTAACAATATTTGTATCTTAAAAACTGGAAATCTTTGAAATTGCTGTGAAATCATAGTAGGTAAATGGGCTTGCTGAGATGCAAAAAGAATCTTTCCTTTGTCATAAACTACAACCAAGATCTAATGGATATGATCTGATTATCACAGTTCCAGCTATGGACTGTACAAATACACAAAGTGGGACAGTAGATGCAGATTAAAATGCAGAAGTGATGAGCTTAAGGATCAGTTATAAAATGCTCAGTCTTGAAAGGCTCTTACGTGCTTAATGTTACAATTACATTGTAGGCAGTATCTCTCTAATGTGACACTGCCTGCTGCTGTCATTAATTAAAATGGTGTTGATTTGTGATGGCTATTTTTGCTGCTAAATGGGGAAGTGAAAGAACACAGTGTGTTTGTAATAGTTGAGCTAGGGGTAAAGAATATTCAAAAGATCCCCAAATGCTTGGGTAATCTTCAAGATTGATGGTGATCTGTAATAGGAGAGGTGATAGTTCTGTGCTGCATTTGTAAGAGAAATAATGTATCTGACTCCTCTTTTTTCACTCTTATTACCTCTCTATCCTGTTTGTCAAACACCCAAGAATTCTAATGCTGGAACTTTACTCTTCCAAGACCAAGAAGATACTGAATCTTAATCACTCAGCTACTTGCCACCCATTGTTTGAAGGGCAGAAGCTACCTTTACCTAAGGGCTGGTTTTAGGTGTAAGACATCTCCATGCAAGTGGTGCTGAACATAAGCAATGGTTGTGTACAGAAGCAAAGTTGTGTTACTCAGGTCAGCACTGCACTCTCAACTGGGCATTCTGGAAGTGAAAATCTCTGATATAGACTCAGCACAGTAATTTGTCCACAGCCTGTGCTTCCACTGAAGGGCTGGTTTTGTAAGTGCTTCTGTGAAAACTGGAGTATATTCTCTCAGAAAACACAGGAACTCCTCTCCAAGCATATGCAAATAAAATAAGTAGATTTACATTAGAAGCAGAGAAATTGAAATGGAGTATTATTTAAGGCATATATGGCCAAATGTTAAACGTCCCAAAACACGGGACAAAGCAGATTCTTTAGTTCCCAGTACTGTTTTAAAATTAGCTTAATTTAGAAAGAGGATTTACATTTTTTAGAATTTATGATCACTAACTTTGCTTGCTTTTTTAAGATGGAAAAACTCTTTAACAGAGTCTGAAGAATGTTTTGATGCAGAGCATTTCAAGACAGCTATTTCAAAAGACTGTATCAGTGATGGTTTGCAGTCATAACATGAGAGAAAGTGTCTGTGTCTGCAGGAAGCTGGAATCTCAAGAGATGTTTCCTGGAAGCAGGACCTGGAGGAGTTTTGGTAGGGTGAAGGGAAGCATTGCAAACTGACTGGACCTTTAATTTCTGTTTAGTGTTTTGTATTTTTGTATTTACTACTGATGTCTTAAAAGATGTCAACGTCTTGAAAAGTGGTTGCTATTTTTTTTTTTCCCAGAAGATTAAATATTGGTTTTAAACTCCATTTTTCTTACATATTAGCAGTACTTCTTTTCCCTTGGCTTTGTTGAGTTGTAAAAACTGGCATGCCAGGACAAGTGACTGGACAAATGTTGCTGTGTGCACAAGTCAGAGGATCAATAGGACTGTCAAATATGTGTGTTTTAACTAAAATATTAAAACATGTAATACTGTGTTGTTGAAAAAAAGGCTACCTGTGGGTGCTCATTTATTTGTTTGCTGCAATTCTACTTGAGGGGCTTTATCTTCCTTTTTGCTATGTGTGGGCTTCAATATGTTGCAGACTCTGATGTGTCTGCCAGGCAATGTTCATCTGTTTGTGGATGACCATAAATCTCCTAGTGCTGTGGAAGGTGTGTTTTGGTATTAAATTCACTTTCTGATGAAAATTATAGTACACTTCTAGAGAGATACTGCAAGCCCAGGAGATTTGCAATTTGCTGGATGTTCCACTGTGCAGATGCTGTATGTGGATGCCAACCCAGTGGCATAAGCACATGAATGTTCCTCAGAGGATGCAGTTTCAGTAGCAGCCTGTCCTTCTGCAGGTTTGATTTGAGTACACTTACTCTGCTTTTTCTAAAATAGCTTCTTGGATAAGAGGTGCTAAGCTCAGTCATGGGATAGATATTCCAGCTGGAAGATAGGCTGCTCAAATGTGATTTGTGTGAATACAAGAATTAAAAGCTATGAGTGCAAATTTAACAATCTTTTTACATGCTGGTAAATATCTTTTCAATAAGTAATGAAAATACCTTTTTTGTTTCAAAACAAAGTGATATTACTGGGTGGGGGTTTTTGTTTATGTTGAACATTACCTCCTGTCATTTGTTGAGAACATTTTTTCCTCTCTAGTACCTTTTGTTAAAATACAGAGTTAAAATAGTTAGACTGATATTTAAGGATGAGGATAATAGTTAATTTAGCTGGGGAGGCAGTCTGAGTTTTGATTCTACCTTGTAGTTCAAACATATGATGTAGCATTCCTAACTTTGGAAACTTGATTTAGCAGGGAGTGCTTTCAGTGTCTTTCCTTAGCAACCCAGCCTACCAAAACACACCAGAGCTGCCCTTCCTGATCTGTACTAAGGAACAGTAGCAAACACCATGGTTTTAAGGTGGAGTTTATAAACAAAAATAGCATAATGAGTCCTGTAATTGTTGGGGATTGGAATTCAGTGGTCAGAGTATTTTGTTGGTCTTGCATTTTCAGTATGATCCTATATGAGGTTAAGGGCTGCCCTAAAACTCTAGAGCATCATTTTTTTTTAAAGTAAACTTACCAGAAGATTCCTGAAATGGAATTGCTTGGGGTTTTTTTTTGGTAGAGGCTGAGCATGCTGCAGGATAGAAGGGGTGCTGGAGGATGTCAGCAGCTGCTAAGGGTTTGCAGTAGCTGAGAGGGCATTCAGGGAAGGATAACCCCATAGTGCTGTTTTAGTTTTGGTTTTTCCTTAGACATCACTTCTGATTACTGTGTTAGCTGGACCTTTGATCTTGCTTAGTGCAGAAGTTTCTATGTTATGTGTTGCCAGTGAAATGTATGACATACTTTGCATATCTTTTTCTCATCAATAACACTGTTCTGTATTCAGTGCAGATAAACAGTCCATTGAGGGGGACAGAATTGTTCTGTCTTATAAGCCTTAAAAATTTTCATGTCTACCTAATTATTAGAAATACTGAGCTTCGTGTATGAACCTGGTATAAGAATTTGGTTCAATGCTTGAGTGGAAGAAGCAGGAGTTACAATTGTCATGGGATGCCTGATGCTGTCAGGTTAACTGGGGCTTTGCTCTCCATCATTTGTCATCTGATTTAAACATTGTGGCTCTCTTTGCTTTCACTTTATTAGAGTGCTCTGCTTTCTGTTACTTTGTCAGCAGAGTTTTATAGTTTCAGAGAGATCTAATCACTGATTATTTACAGGTTCCACAAAACTGCCGGAGTGTTTGTTGGTATTCTTTATACTCTCTAGATTTTATAAAGTGTGTTTCTAGTGTTTTGGCTAGAAATGATACAGGGCTTTTAAAATGCCTGGTATATCTCGTGTGATTCCTGATTATATTTCAGAATTTTTTTAATATTAAGAATAAGCTCTGGCTGGATAGTACTGGATGCAGTGCAGTATGTAGAAGTTAACACTTTTGCAAATCAAGTCTGTGCTTTTTTTTTTCCCTTTATGTTTGGTAGGTGGGTTTTTTGTTTTGTTTTTCTTTTTTTTGTTCTTGTTTGTTTGTTTGTTGTTTGGGCTTGGTTTTCTTTTGGTTTTTGTTTGTTTGTTTGTTTGTTTTTTAGTGTAAGTACAAAACAATAAGCATCTAAGTTCTAACTACTGAGTGTATTCTACAGACTTACTTGACCTCTTAGGATGCAGGTTAACCCAACTTGAATTTTTATGTTGTGATACTGCATTTTTTTTGATACCACCAAAAAAAAAAATCCAAGTTCTCTATTTTGCCCTTTTGTATTTTCAAATACAAATTTGCAATTTGCCCATTCCCAAACCAATAAAAAGGAATGATACTTGTCATAGTTTACCTAGATTTGTTTCAAATATATTCTGAATTACAGGTTACATTAGAATAAAAGGTTGGGCTTCTGTTCATGGAGATGTTTCAGGCTAAAGGCAGGGAAGAAGATTTAATCTGCCTGAGAAAGAGGAGTCTTGCAGAAGGTGGTTATTGCTTCTTAACACTTGCCTTTTCTGAAAGTTGATTCCCATTTCAGGCCTCACAGAACACCTGCATGGTTCCCTTAGAGAGGTGAGCCGTGTAATCCAGGGAGAACCAACAGGAACGAGCTCTCCTTGCTGCAGGAACCTCAGGCCCAGGGGCTCAGAGCTCCTGGCTGCGGGGGAGGGAAGGGGGCAGTGGGTCAGTGGAGTAAAAGGCGAAGAAACCTTCAGTGTTTTATTGTAGATACCAGCAACAAGGGTGGCTGACAATTTGGTGCAGAGCCCAGCACTTCTTTTCATGGCTGTAGACAGTTCAAAGGATAGTAAGTTGTGCTGTGACACTGGTTGTATAAGCTGTTTCCAAAGCTAATGTTTAGCAGCCCAGAGAGGAGAATTTGTCTTCTGTTGACTGTCAAGTGAATAAGACACTGGCATGCAGTGGGGTGGGAACATGCCTGGATTCTCAAGGGAACTGAAAAGGAATTTGTTATAGAGTAAAAAAGGGGTCATGTTTTTGAAATCTGGCAAATTGAAAATATCATTCTAATGCCTTTATAATTTTATTTTAACAAACAGAAGCTGGGATTTCAAGGTGGTAAGACTTTATTTGTAGAAGGAGAAAAAGAAATGAAATTACTCCTGGGAATAAAAGGGTAAAGTCAATAATGTCAAAAAGGAGTACTGTGCAAGATTTTAAAATTCGGTGAGTCCTGAGAGCTGTGGTTCATCCTACGCCTTTTAGCAGTTTAAACATTTAAAATCTGGGTCTTTGCTTTCAGTAATTGCAGTGCTCCTGGGAATTTGGAGATGTGCTAATGCAGGCTGTCACTAAATGTTTCATTTTGTGAACTTTGGTTGCACTACTTTTCTGTAACATGGTGTGAGAGCAACACTTTGGTCAATATAAATCCAGATTTTTATATTTTGCTTGTGTAGAGTCTTATTCTACTAATTTATTTTTTTCAATTGTGTTTGTCCTGTCCCACTGTTGGACATCAGCATTTCTAAAATACAGTTGTTACTGCTGACGTGAGATTGTAAAGGGCATCCTGTTGTCCTAAGAGTTCATATTGAGTTCTGGTCTTCTGAATGAGGGAGTGGTATAGACAAGAACACGATTGTAAATGTGGATAGTAAACAGTCAAAATGTTAAACCTAAATTCTTATGTTTCCTCACTTTAAGATGTGCTCAACAAGTGTGCTATATGTGAAAAATGTCTCTATCCTGTGCTAGGATATCAGTCTTCTGTCAGGGGTTCTGGACGTTGATCCCTCAGAAGTGGAAACCGTTAAAAGGTTCCTGCAACCTAATGTCCCCGTATACCTTCTACTTTTTTATTACTATTTTTGCTGTCCTGTCTCACTCCAGACTGAGCATTGAAAACTTGCCTTTGTCCTTCTTGAGACAGAAAGTGACAAATAAATGGTAACACGGCAATCCAGGAAAAATTACAAGATACTAAAGTGCCGTGAAAATAAAGCAGTTTGGCTACAGAGTTGACTTCTTCTCTGTATTGAAGCCTGAGTTATGATATATATTACTAATATATGAGTACTTGAAGATAATTCTGAAATTAGGCTGTGCTAGAAGATGAATCTGTGGTAGTGGACTGAAGGCTTCAAGCTTTCTGTTCAGAAAGAGGTAACAGCTGAGCAAAGCAAACCTATGTACCTATGTGACATCCTATGCTGTGTTTGGGGTAGATTCTGCACCCAGAGACCAGAGAAAAACATGCCAAACATGCCAATGTACTTGCAGGTATTTGGAAGGAAACTCTGTAACCTTTACTGGTGGAGGAAAGGATTTTTGTTTCACGTTGTTTCTTAGGTAATTAAACTTGGATGCTTCTGGAAGTTAATGATGATCAGTGTTTAATTTCCAGGTTGAACCTCTTTCCTCCAGCTGGGGCTGGAGAGGCTGTGCCAGGCTAGAAGTAGAATTTCCCATTTCCCTTATAGCAGACTACTGTTCTGTCATTCTTCCAGAGCAGCTGCTTATAATGCCTATCCCGGAGGATTTTGTTATGGCAAGCTGCTGCTAAGTAGGAGGTCTCTGGGTAACTTTCTATTGTGGCATGCTTGCTCCATCTCTGCAAAAATAGCAGCACTTAGGCAAATTTTATCTAGTTTTGGTACTGGTGATTTAAATTGCTGAAAAGCAATGCAGCTCTTGACAAGTCTCACTGCCACTATGAGTGAAGCATATATAATATATGTTGAAGTGAAAGATGTGCATGAAAAAATGAAATTGCTGTGCTTTGAAATGGCTCAGCATCCTTCACTTTTAAATTGCAGGACTTAATTCTGGGCTGCTTTTTCAGTCATACCATAGCTCTGGAGCCTATTTTTAGGCAGGGGTTATCTTTTGCAAATACAGTATTATTTTGCATTGCCGAAGACATTGTTTGCCATAGAAATTGAGGAGAACATTCAGGTGAGAATATTCTGGTGGTGTTGCAGGACTGCATAAGGATGGATTCTGAATCCTCAGCTGCCCAAACTATAAGCTGATCAGGCTTTTGCTAGGCTGCTAGCAAAAAATTGGAGGATTGATAATTTTCTAAATGCTGTTCCAATGAATTCTGCAATAAGAAGGAAAACAGAAGGACAACTCTCTCAATCACAATCCTGCATGTGTATTTAATATATAATACATATTTAAAATAATCTTAGCAAAGTAGCACGTTTGTATTACTTAAATGAGAAATATATATACATTTATGTTTATTGGTAAAATGTAAAACATTTTCTAGTTTGAATTAATTTGCCTTAATTTTAGCACAGCAGGAAGGCTGGGTATGGGATCCCTCCACTGAGTTTAGGCTCTAGTGAGGTTCACAAGGTGTGTGTATGGGCAGTGGTGCCTCCTGGCAGCATTTTAGGAAGGCCTGGTTTATGCTAGTTTAGCCTGACTTTACAAGACACAGCCTATGTGCTGCTAGTTGTTTTCCTTGTCTCCCAAATATGGTACCTATGAATATATATTAGGAAATAATGTCCTTCAGGCCATACCAGCATGCTGAAATGTCCTGTGTATGTGAACTGCTGTTTATTCCAGGTTTGAACTACTCAGTATATTAGGCTTTTCTTTAGACCTTTAAGAAAGGGAAGAGGAACAGAGGTAACAGAAGGTTGCAAGGAAATTAAACTTTCTATACTTCATAATGAACCTCAAGTTTTATTACTTGAGGTGTATGAATTCTATTGTATTCTATTTCCTGTGTTAGCATTGAACCCTGGAGGTGTTGAAAAGCTGTTTGTTTCATTTCTCCAAGTACCAGCTTGTTTTGTGTTTAATTGCTGGGTTGTTGAAAAAATTACTCTTCACCTTGATGCTCACAGTGACTGAAGCTCAGGATAGTGGGGAATACAGAGATCACCCTGGAAAACTCGTGCTGAACAGCTGCCTGAAATTTGTTGTGGCACCTCACAGGGCTTGAACTGATAGAGGCAGCTCACGTGGGATGACAGTGTTTGTGCTGGTAGAGTGTTTTGGGAACATTTGGTGGGATACCAAATATGTATTTCTAAAGCCACTCTTGTCTTATAGGTGCAAATCTGACTGAAAGGGCATGTAATTGCTTCTTTCATAAAGGTTTATTTTGTTTTCCAGTGTGTTGTCCAAACACTTAAATGGCTTATGTTCCAATTTATAAATAAATATAGTCCTTAACTTTGCTTGGTATTACAGCTGTTTCTTTCATTTAAGTATGTTTCCACTTTTTCCAATATTTCTGTGTTACTTTGAGGGTTTATCGTGATCATAGAGCTGTGGCAAAAACTCTGGGGCCCTTCCCCCCTGCTTTATCTCTGTATTTGACTCTGTATGTGTGTTCTCTGTGTGGAGGGGGGTAGTTTTGTTTTTTGCCCTACCCTTAATTCTCTGATGTTTGATTTTTTTTTTTTTTAACATTTTGTTTGTTTGTTTATGGGCAATTACTGTCAAAACCTGTACTGCTTATTTTGTAACACTTTTAGATTTAGGTACTGATTTATATGGGTCTTTCTAACTGTTATTTTGTGAAGTACCCTATGGACATAAATAGTGTGTTTGACAAAACTGATTTTCTATATTCAGTCTGCTTCTGGACCTTCCAGATGTTTCTGTTGAAAGATGTGGCACATGCAGCTCATCCCTAATGATTTTCAGGGAAACTGTTTCAAGAGTCCTGGCTTAATCCTCATACCGCAAACACACTGCATTGTAGTCCTGAGCATGAATTTTGCTGTGCTAAGGCTAATTATTTTAATATATTTAAAACTGCAAACACAAAATGCATCCCAAGGCATGCAAAACAGAAACTGAATCAGATTACCAAAAGTTATGGAAATAGCAGTTGTTTGTTAGTTTAGTAACAAGGGCCTGCAGGATTTTTGAGGAACCCTCATTATTAGCATTTAACCTTTTCTTCCAGAAATACTGAATCCTGCAGTTCTGCAACACTAAACATTTCGTGGGATTTTCTTGTTGTTCAGAAGAGGAGAGAGCCAGGATATTTCTGGTATTGATAGAAATTCGGAAAACTGCTGTGTTAACCCTGGAGGTGAATTAGTGGCAGGCCTGGCTGCTCTGCTTTGCCTCACAGCCCCTGCTTTAGCTGCTGTCAGAAAGGAGTGGTTGGCTCTCCAGCCTGCGGTTGAGGAGAGGCCTCTTCAGGCTGTGTCAAGTAGCAGAAGAGCTGGGTCAGTTCCTCTGTGGAAAGGAACAAATACTTCCCCTATTGCTGCTCCTTGTTGCTTCAGAGAGTGAGGGAGGGAATTGCTGGCTGGAATACATGGGATTAAGCTGTTAGGCTTGCTCAGCTCTGTTTTACCTAAAATGTCCTTAGGCCAGCTTGCTTTACCAACTGGAAAACACTGGAGTGAATAGCTGTTAAATTGAGCTTGAATATCACTGTATGACACAATTTATTCTATCTGCTGGGCTTCTTCTTTTAGTAACTTTCTCTGGCCTTTTTGAGTTACGAGTGCAGAGAGTTTAGACAAACTGTCAGCTATAACTCAAAGGATAATTTAATTTTAGTGTGTTTTGGTTTTTTGCCACACCACCTGGCTTTAGGCTTAATCATTAAATAACTGCTTATGCTGTACATTCAGGAGGTTTTAGAGCACCTAATTTGAGCTTCTGTGGTATAGTCTCCCTATCCACTGATTATGCATGAAGAGACTATGAAATCTTATTGTGGTACCCTTATACATTTGTACATTTAAACTAAAATGTACTTTTGATAGAGAAGAGGATTTTTATATGTAATTTTAGCTTTCCAAAATAAGCAGAAGGGATTGGTATCTAATAGAAGAGATATTTGTGAAATAGCTGGAAAATTGCTCAGGAATACTTTGCTGCATAGTAACTATATCAAGAACCCTGATTATATTGTGTGACCTTAAAGTTACTGGTATAGTTTCTGTAAGATTTGTATCTGGAGCAACAAATAATCAGTGCAAATGGAGGGAACTAGGCATAAGTTAAGTTGTGCTGACTCAGATAAGTATCTGTTAAACATAGCTATGATATTACTTTTTTTTTTTCTTTAATCTGTTTTTCTTGCTTCCATTTCTTCCATTGCTGTAATACACAATTCATGAGGAAGTGGTTGGTTTGTAGCAAATTAAGTTTTCAGTTTTGGAATGCTGTGGTCAATACCTTTCTGTGTAGTTGCTATTTTTTGGTTTTGTTTTGTTTTTTGTTTGTTTGTAGTTTTGTTTTTTGTTTGAGTTTGTGTAAATGATACTTAGTGCCTATGTGTTAATCATAGTCATCAAATAGATGTTAAATTTAACAAGGGTTGTTTGATAAATACCTTTAAGGATAGAGAAATCTTTCAAAGATAAATTTTAAAAGAAAAATGATTTACAGTGAGGAGATCAGTGAATAGTAACAGCTATTATGTAATTTATATTTTAAAATAGATTTTTAGTACCTGTAACTTGTGAGAGCAATTCAGCATTACTTACAGAAGGGCGTTGTCATGTCTTTCCTCCTGAATTTCTTGTCAATGCTTGCTTTTAGTGACATTTAGGTAGATAAGTGAAGCTCCCTTTATGTGAATAAAGAATTATATTTAAGGCATTAATGCACTTTGAGCATTGAGGTATTTGCACTTTGAACCTCATTTCATGTTATTGCTGATTGCTGTTTGACTTTACGAAAGTTCCCACCAGTCCTTAGTTGGTGGCATTTAAGTATAACAGTTATTATTCTGTGTCTAGCCCGGTTTCCTTAGAAGGATGCAGATGATAGTCTGGCCAGAAAAATAAGTCAATTTAGCCAATATGAGCAGTGTATGTAGAGAGTTTGAAAAATAAAATAATTGTGGGTAAGAAATGCTTCTACTGTTTTTACTGTTATTGTTAGTGGTTTTCTTTTGTCCCTTTTTTCTTTCATTATCTTCCAGGATAGAGCAAGGAACTGCATTCCTTGGTCTCTTTCTGGTATTTTATTGATCCTTACAAAAAATACTGTGTTCTGAATTGAGGTTTTGAAAGTGCAGGATCTGAGCATATCAGAAATAGGAAGTAAATGTGAAAGGTGTTTAGAGCTAAGCATAAGCAGTTGTGTGTGAAAGCCAAATAGTGCCTTTTTAATGTGCAGAAACACATCATGTGAGCACTTCCAAGTATTTTGCAAGATAATGTTTAATAACAGAACATTCCTGGAGCATGTAATATTGTGATGTTTTTTGTGCTGAACATGTTTGTTAGGGCATTTCTTGCAACAGTTCTCCCTTGTTATACTTTGCTTTGAATAATAAATGACTACATCAATGGTTGAAATGACACAGTACTTGCCAAACCTGCATGAGCAATTTACTAACTTAAGCCAAGAGGAAAACATTTTTAGTCTTTAACTATCTTAGCTGAAATCTTGACTTCTCTCTCTTTCTGTTGTGCTTGTCAATAGATTTTTATACAAGAATTAGCAGATTTTGCACATCAGTTAGTCTGATTCTTGCTTCTGGCCATAAAATGTTTGTGCAGTTGCTTCAATGCTCTTGTGTCAGTCTTGACTGATCCAGCATACCAACTTCCATCCCTCAGGCTCTCTCCTGTTGTCTATGCATAAGATTCTGTTTGAAGTCAAAAACTCTTAAAGCAAAACATAATTTTGCCACTAGTATTGCAGTCTCATATAATAGGCTAAAAATATGGGATTAGTAGATGGATAAATATTTTATTCTTTGTTTTCAGACAATCTGGGTTTGGAGCATCTAAAGATTAAGCAAAGCCAAGCTTTTGATTCAAAGTTGGCTTGACTGAAAATTTTTGAAAGTGTAAGGTTCTCTGCTCTCTGTTTTGAGTGTCAGAATAGATACCAAACTGAATTATACTAAAAGTGGAGCGAGCAAGCAGAAAAACAAGAATGGAAAAGGTATGAGAAACAGGAATGGAAGATACTGCATTATTTGTTGCCTTTTATCACATGCAATTGCAGGAGTAAACTAGGCTTACATAGTTGAGGAGCTGGTTTGGTGCCAACTCATGTAACTGTAGGAGCATTCTAGGTGTGGCACACTAAAGGACAAATAATTATTAAATCTGTGGAAAAATTAAGAACCATGTCCTCTTAAGCAAGTTCTCAATAAAGACTATAAAGTAGATAAAATCAAAAATTAATAAATTTGTATATATGGCTAGATATGGGTATCTGTGGCCTCTTCTTTGTTTGCCAACCTGTCTCAAATGTTCCTGCATAATTTGGGACTGAACATGAAGAGTGTTTGATAGGTGCAAGGGAGATGCTACCTGTTTTCTCACAGAGGTGTACTGGATGTCAGCTGTGTGCATGGTGCAGGGCATGTGGCCTGTGCCTTAGGGAGTTTATACTCTGAATGTGGGAAGTTGGATCACCCTTTGGAGGAAGGTGAATTTCATCTGGGCTGAGGTTATATTTAGAGCGGGAAGCCTCTCTCAGTCTAGTGTGTCTCTTCTGTTGAATGTCAACTGGATACTTGTACAGAAGAGTAAAAATGAGTTGTGAACATGACAACTGTTATATCTTGCATTACTCACAGCAGACAGGTTTGCTTTTGGTATTTCCGTGAATTTTCCTTTCCTCGTCTGTGTGTTCAATTTGTTGTTTCTATTTATTTTATTTTATTGCTGTTCATTGCAATGGCTGTAGAATCATAGAATTTAGGAAAAGATCTCTAAGAGCATTGATTCCAATTATTAATCTGATATTGCCAGATCCACCACTAAACTAGGTCCCTAAATGCCACAGCTGCAAGGTTTCTTTAATACATCGAGCAATGGTGACTCTACCACTTCCTAGGCAGCCTATTCCAATGCTTGACAACACTTTCCATGAAAATTTTTTCTTATATCCATTCTAGACCTCCCTGGTGCAACTTGAGGCTATTTCTTCTTATCCTCTCTCCTTTTCACATGGGAGAAGAGAGCAACTCTCACCTAGCTACAACCTCCTGTCAGGTAATTGTAGGGAGCAATAAGGTCTCCTCTGAGTTTCCTTTTCTCCAGGCTAAACAGGCCCAGTTCCCTCAACTGCTCCAGCTAAGACTTGTGCTGCAGACCCTTTCCCAGCTCCACTGCCCTTCTCTGGACACACTCCAGTACCTCAATGTCCTTCTTGTATTGAGGGGCCCAAAACTGGATGCAGAATTCAGGTGCAGCCTCACCAGTGCCCAGTACAGGGGGGCAATCACTGCCCTGATCCTGCTGGCCACACCATTTCTGATCCAAGCCAGGATGCCTTTGGCCTTCTTGGCCACCTGGGCACACCTGGTTCATGTTCAGCTGCTGTCAGCCAGCACCCCCAGGTCCTTTTCTGCTGGGCCACTTCCCAGCAACTCTGCCCCCAGCCTGTAGCTCTGCCTGGGGTGGTTGTGACCCAAGTGCAGGACCCAGCACTTGGCCTTTTTGAACCTCACACAACTGTCCTTGGCCCATCAGTCTGGGCTGTCCAGATCCCTCTGCAAACCCTTCCTGCTCTCCAGCAGATCAACACCTGCAAACTGACTGAGGGTGCCATCGATTCCTTCATTCAGATCATTGATAACCATAATAAAACAGGAGTGGCCCCAGTACTGAGCCCTGTGGAGAGCACACTTGTGACTGGCCATAGTTACAGCCATGGATGTAACTCCATTCCCCACCACTCTTTGGCCTGGCCATCCAGCCAGTTTTTTACCCAGCTAATTGTACACCAGTCCAAACANTATACTAAAAGTGGAGCGAGCAAGCAGAAAAACAAGAATGGAAAAGGTATGAGAAACAGGAATGGAAGATACTGCATTATTTGTTGCCTTTTATCACATGCAATTGCAGGAGTAAACTAGGCTTACATAGTTGAGGAGCTGGTTTGGTGCCAACTCATGTAACTGTAGGAGCATTCTAGGTGTGGCACACTAAAGGACAAATAATTATTAAATCTGTGGAAAAATTAAGAACCATGTCCTCTTAAGCAAGTTCTCAATAAAGACTATAAAGTAGATAAAATCAAAAATTAATAAATTTGTATATATGGCTAGATATGGGTATCTGTGGCCTCTTCTTTGTTTGCCAACCTGTCTCAAATGTTCCTGCATAATTTGGGACTGAACATGAAGAGTGTTTGATAGGTGCAAGGGAGATGCTACCTGTTTTCTCACAGAGGTGTACTGGATGTCAGCTGTGTGCATGGTGCAGGGCATGTGGCCTGTGCCTTAGGGAGTTTATACTCTGAATGTGGGAAGTTGGATCACCCTTTGGAGGAAGGTGAATTTCATCTGGGCTGAGGTTATATTTAGAGCGGGAAGCCTCTCTCAGTCTAGTGTGTCTCTTCTGTTGAATGTCAACTGGATACTTGTACAGAAGAGTAAAAATGAGTTGTGAACATGACAACTGTTATATCTTGCATTACTCACAGCAGACAGGTTTGCTTTTGGTATTTCCGTGAATTTTCCTTTCCTCGTCTGTGTGTTCAATTTGTTGTTTCTATTTATTTTATTTTATTGCTGTTCATTGCAATGGCTGTAGAATCATAGAATTTAGGAAAAGATCTCTAAGAGCATTGATTCCAATTATTAATCTGATATTGCCAGATCCACCACTAAACTAGGTCCCTAAATGCCACAGCTGCAAGGTTTCTTTAATACATCGAGCAATGGTGACTCTACCACTTCCTAGGCAGCCTATTCCAATGCTTGACAACACTTTCCATGAAAATTTTTTCTTATATCCATTCTAGACCTCCCTGGTGCAACTTGAGGCTATTTCTTCTTATCCTCTCTCCTTTTCACATGGGAGAAGAGAGCAACTCTCACCTAGCTACAACCTCCTGTCAGGTAATTGTAGGGAGCAATAAGGTCTCCTCTGAGTTTCCTTTTCTCCAGGCTAAACAGGCCCAGTTCCCTCAACTGCTCCAGCTAAGACTTGTGCTGCAGACCCTTTCCCAGCTCCACTGCCCTTCTCTGGACACACTCCAGTACCTCAATGTCCTTCTTGTATTGAGGGGCCCAAAACTGGATGCAGAATTCAGGTGCAGCCTCACCAGTGCCCAGTACAGGGGGGCAATCACTGCCCTGATCCTGCTGGCCACACCATTTCTGATCCAAGCCAGGATGCCTTTGGCCTTCTTGGCCACCTGGGCACACCTGGTTCATGTTCAGCTGCTGTCAGCCAGCACCCCCAGGTCCTTTTCTGCTGGGCCACTTCCCAGCTACTCTGCCCAGCCTGTAGCTCTGCCTGGGGTGGTTGTGACCCAAGTGCAGGACCCAGCACTTGGCCTTTTTGAACCTCACACAACTGTCCTTGGCCCATCAGTCTGGGCTGTCCAGATCCCTCTGCAAACCCTTCCTGCTCTCCAGCAGATCAACACCTGCAAACTGACTGAGGGTGCCATCGATTCCTTCATTCAGATCATTGATAACCATAATAAAACAGGAGTGGCCCCAGTACTGAGCCCTGTGGAGAGCACACTTGTGACTGGCCATAGTTACAGCCATGGATGTAACTCCATTCCCCACCACTCTTTGGCCTGGCCATCCAGCCAGTTTTTTACCCAGCTAATTGTACACCAGTCCAAACAATGAGCAGCCAGTTTCTCCAGGAGAGTGCTGTGGGAAAACATGTCAAAGGCTTCACTAAAGTCCAGGTCAGTACGTCCACAGCCTTTCCCTCATCCCCTAAGTAGGTCACGCTGTCATTACAGGAGATCAGCTGCATGGCCTTTGCCAGCACCAAGGTCAGAGTGACAAGCCTGCCACTCTGCCCCAGGCCCTTGTGGATGGGGTTACATTTGCTGACCTGCCCAGTTAGCCAGGACTGCTGGTAAATGGTGTAAAGTGGNGGCTGTCCAGATCCCTCTGCAAACCCTTCCTGCTCTCCAGCAGATCAACACCTGCAAACTGACTGAGGGTGCCATCGATTCCTTCATTCAGATCATTGATAACCATAATAAAACAGGAGTGGCCCCAGTACTGAGCCCTGTGGAGAGCACACTTGTGACTGGCCATAGTTACAGCCATGGATGTAACTCCATTCCCCACCACTCTTTGGCCTGGCCATCCAGCCAGTTTTTTACCCAGCTAATTGTACACCAGTCCAAACAATGAGCAGCCAGTTTCTCCAGGAGAGTGCTGTGGGAAAACATGTCAAAGGCTTCACTAAAGTCCAGGTCAGTACGTCCACAGCCTTTCCCTCATCCCCTAAGTAGGTCACGCTGTCATTACAGGAGATCAGCTGCATGGCCTTTGCCAGCACCAAGGTCAGAGTGACAAGCCTGCCACTCTGCCCCAGGCCCTTGTGGATGGGGTTACATTTGCTGACCTGCCCAGTTAGCCAGGACTGCTGGTAAATGGTGTAAAGTGGCTCTGTGAGCACTTCTGCCAGCTGCCCCAGTACCATTGGCTGGATCCCTTCCAGCCACAGAGACTGGTGCTTGTCTGGGTGGTGTAGCAGTTGCTGACCATTTCCTCTTGGATTATGTTGGTCTCCCCTGTGTGGAACAGCTCTGCAGCTTTCACCCTGTGAAACTGAACATCACTCATTGCTCTCCTAAGCAAACCAGAATCAAACATGTTCATCCAACATCATGCACAAGTCATTACTGAGAATTGGCACCTTTTCTATTTGCAGATTCAGAAGGCAGATATTTTAGAGGAAAGATCAAAATGTTATTTATTAGCATGGGCGTTAACAGTGTTCATTCTTTCTATTCCTACAACTTTTTGACTATTGAGAGCAACTTGAAAACCCTGCAAGACAAAAACTGCATGTAAGCTCTGTTCAGCTGTGAGTTCTTGTACATACTTGTAACTGCTTGTTTTGCAAATGTAAAAAAAATTAAGCATTTTTTGTTTTCAAAAAGCGGACACCACCTCCAACCCTCTAAGTACAGAATTCTGACATTCTACTCACTATAATTTTCTAGGAAATATTTGTAAATAAATAAAATAACATGGCTCCCAAATCGTTCCATCTGTTATTAATAATTCTATTTAGTAAAATAAACGATGTTGGATGTTTTTTCTTACAATCAAACAGATCCCTGGACATTTTTGCAGCACTTGTAATGCTTTTGAGAGATATGTGATATACTTGAAAAATATGCTGAGAGCCTTTCTTGACAGTGGAAGACAGCAGCATTTGTAATTCTTCAAGAATCTGCAGAAACATGGGGCTTACCTTTGTTATGGACCTGGGATTGTTGAAAAAGAAACAGACTGGAGAGAGAACTGTGATGCTATTGAAGATGCTGCAGGGGCCAGTCCTCCAGTGTAGCAAAAACTTGGGGGTTTAGATAAAATTAAGGAGTGCTCTGAGGGTAGATTGAGTATGTGAAGAATATGTTAGTGCTGACTGTTAATGCAAGAAATGAATTAAAACTGAAAAAAGTCATTAATGGGGCTTGCTTTCAAATTTGTCTTGTTGAAAATGCAGTTTAAAGAGTGTGTCTTTCACTGACTGTTCACATCTGGGATATACATAATAAAAATAACTGCTGCTGAAGCCAGTGGTACAATCTGTTATGCTATGAAGAGATTAAGACTTTGCAATTTGGTTAAGTAGAGACATTGCTCCACGAAAGTCACTATATGTAGGTCACGGTTTTTTAGTGTGTTCAAAGGCTCTTTGTGTTTGGGAAGTGTGATCTGCATTTTGTTCTACAGCCTGTGAGTTTCTAAAGAAATACTCATTAGCTCTGCTTCTTCAGGGCTTTATTTTTGTTTGGTGGTGTTTTCTGGTTAGATTTTTTGTGTATGTGTATGTTTGTAAAATGTAAAGCTACTAACTGTGCTCTCCTATGTCTGAAAAACTGTACCTGTTCTTCCAGCATTTAATGGATGTTCTCCTACTGCCTTGGCTGTTTTCTGCCCTGTGTATAAACCATGACACTGTCTCTGACTGGTTTCTGCAGTTGTTTAAGAAAAGAAATCACTAGAAACATGTTTGAAGGGGCTTTTTGCTGAACTTAAATCTATATTCCTGAGCTTGAACTTCACTGATTAAATATTTCTAGCCAGGATTTATTGATATTGAAAAAGATTTGGCATGAATGAAAGGAAGTAGAAATGCAGTCAGGACTCTGGCAGTCCTGTGTGTCATGTTAATGACCCAAGCTGTGTTGGCTGTGCTTGTCTTTTTGTTTGTTCATGGTGTTAGAGCAATACTTTATTCCAGATATACTCTTAGAAACAAGTCCAAGCATATATTTATGTAGTTCAGAAATTAGTTCATATTTTAATCTGCTTGTATTCTAATTCTCTTGTCAAGAATGTTAACTGCTCAATATGTTGCCCATTGTCTAGGGAGCTCTCTAAGCTTTCTGGAATTATGAATCACTGGAAACAATTAACTAAAAAGTGTTTTGTATTTGTATTAATTTTTTGTTTTGTGTTTGTTTTGGGCTTTTAGGTGCATTTTCCAGACACAGAGAGAGCAGAATGGCTCAACAAGGTAAGGAGAAGCATTGCTCCCAAATGGGAAGGGGCAGGAGGGAAAGCTGAGATTAAAGTGAAAGGTGAGGCAAGAATCTGAGAACAGAGTAGTTTTAACTTTATGCTTTATACACTTGAAGTCTCTGGTTGGTGATCCAGTTAGTCACACAAAAGATTAAATTTAATTCCCTGGTCCTGAAATTGTGAGTTTTATAAATGATTTTAGTGGCATTACAGTAATGACAGCTATAATTGTGTGGAAGTCATAGCAGCTGTAAACACAATCTTTAATTTTCTACTTGTCTGGGATACTTTCCAGTTACTGTAGGCTCCTGACCTACAATCTAAAAATAAATGAAATTTGCAGTTTTGATTTGTGTGTGTGACAATCTAAGATGGAAATCTATGTAGCTTGCTTTTTAAAAAATATCTTTCATTCAAAGAGCATAGAAGAACATGAGTTAATTGGAAAATAATGAAAAAAAGGCAATATAGAATTTTCAGATAGAAAATTCAGATGCAGTGAACTTCTAATTTTTTTTACATTTAGAACTTATTCATGTATTTAAGAACTGTACTTCTATGTAGATTTTTTTTTTCTCCTTAGACTGTAAAACAGATGTGGCCTTTTATTTGTCAATTCATTGAGAAACTCTTCCGAGAGACCATAGAACCAGCAGTAAGAGGAGCAAACAACCACCTCAGTACCTTCAGTTTTACAAAGATTGATATTGGTCATCAGGTCAGTGTCTGGTGAAATTTTTTTGAGAGACCCTGTTTTAGATACCAGTTTCATGTAGCCTGTTCAAATCTACAGAGAAATATTGCTCAGTGACACTTGGTCATAAGCCTGATTCTGGTTTCTCTTGTAACATTGAAATAAAAATGTGTGGGTTTTTTAGCAGGGACTTTACTATATTTCCTGGGATCTGTGCTTCAGCAACTTTAGTGAGAATTGGGAGAGGACTCAAAGTGTAGTTATGCCTCATCACATGAAGAGCTCTCAGCAATGTGATTTTAATATTGTTCATGTAATGCTTTAAGTTAAGTGAGCAGGGACCATTATCCTTCTGGCAGATAATCCAAGTGCAGTTTTCTTGTATCAGATGCACTTCCTATTATGTGTGGAGTCAATGACAAGGCTGCTGGCTTGGCTTTCCAGAGCACTGCCCATAACACAATATCCAGGGGCAGACAGATGTTTGTCTTCTGTTCCATCCCATGAAAGAAGGGGTCTCACATGGCTGCAGGAGAGCCTGTTTGACCAGTGCAAGCTAAGAATGAGTTCCCTCTGTTGCAGCAAGTTCAGCACTACTTAATCTTCCCTGCATCAACCAGAATTTTCCTGCTTTTAGATGCAGTTTAACAGCTTTTGTTTGAAGTTGTCTTTCATGTTCCTATTGCTTGTCATAAATGGAATTTCAAGTAAGGATTTAAAAATCAACACCTCCACACACCCTCAAATGTTAGGAAACCTGATATTAATTTTCAGGTGTGATAGAGGGGAATTTTTTTCTCTCTTTGTGCCTCTATTTCATGTAGGTTATAATTCCTTACGCTTTATTGCACCTTTTGTGTGTTGGATTTATTAGTTTTTTAATTGTAAATCCTTTTACACAGGGCCTCTCTCCTGCCCTAGATATATTTGTATTACAGACTGTATCATTCCTTTAAAGTTATACTAATTTTAAGTGGGTTTTAGATTAGCTCCCAGACCTCTGTATGGTTCTGCAGCTGGATTGAGTAACCTTGGACATGACAAACAGCCATTCTTACTTTATATTGCAGCCTTGATTGAGCTGCACAGCCTCAACACAGCAGTGAGATTTTGATTTTACATAAATTATCACAAAGGTGTAAATAGAAGTATGACAATTTTCCAGAAAGGAGAAAACTCAAAAGTGATTGTTAGTCACCCTCTCTTGCCTAATATTTGATGAATGTTTGAGGCTTGAGTGTGTGATTGATATGTGTTAGTTCTGTATGAGGAAGAGAGAGAGGGAGAGTGTGAACACAATGATACGGACAGAGAGCAAAGAGTGATTGACACAACTTTTTATGGGAATTATGGATTCTTTTCCACCTATTATCACTGAATTCCACTTAAGGCAGCTACCTTTTTGTGAATTAAATTTAGCTTGTTGTTGTAGTTGCACATTAGAGAATGCTTTGGGAGTGTTGGGACATAAATCTCTACAGAGATATTGGATATTTATGTAGGGGAGAGGGAAAATTTGACTGTTAAATATTTTATAAATCTTCAAGTTTAGTGGTCTATACCCAGGGTAATTACCAGAAGGGTTGTGGTTAAGTGGATAACAGCAAGGTAATTTTTACTCTTGAAGTAAGAATTTGAACTAAATTGATAGCCTTAATTCACACCTTCTAATATTTATAATAGATTCTTAGCTTCAGGCATACATGTGCCTATATTCACCTTATTTCAGAGTTAAGAGTTTAATATACTTCTGTAGAAGAATCCAACTTTTACTTGCTTCATTGTTCCAGCCTCTGAGGATAAATGGTGTGAAAGTGTACACTGAAAATGTGGACAAAAGGCAGATCATTTTGGATCTTCAAATCAGGTAAACTTTATTACTGTGTTTCAGTGGGGTCCATGCTTTATAATATGCATATTATTTGCCAGTTATGTTGGCCTGACAGGAGAATTGCTTCATTATGCAAATGTAGTTAGTTCTAATTGTGTACAAATGGAGGAAGAAACTGCATGCTGTAAATAGCATTTATCTGAGGGAAATGGAATATCAACTCTATGTGGGCTCATCAATAAAGTCATGTTTGTTAATAAAAACATACTTTCCAAAGATAAAGCACTATCTTTGATTTTTTCCTTAATGTATTAATACTTTGCCATTAAGTTTAGTCTGCAATATAAGATGTAAGATTTTTTGGGGTTTTTTACTTTTTTCAGGTATTTAGGGTTTTTTTTATAAACATAGTATGAGAAAAAAAAAAAATAGTTACAGAAGTATTTGTGCTTACTTTACCAGGGTAAATCTGTGTATCATGAAATGCCAGAATGATTGTGGTTCATTGCTTCAGGTTTCTTTGCCATTTTATCATGTCCCTTTTATATAGGTTTCTCAGCAGGTCTACCCTACATTTACCCAAGTCATTCTCAACACAATCTGCAGTTGCTGGGTTTTTTGAAAGTTCAGTCAGTGAACCCAGCAATGTTTTTATAATTGACCATCATTGCTCTGTGACTCTTCAGTGACTCTTCTGCCTGTTTGTGGGTTATGGAAAGGCCAAATTTGTCAGTCACTGACAGTCCAACAAAGAGCTGCCTTCTGTGTTCCTCACTGCTTTCTTGGCAGTAGCCAGAAAGGTCATGAGGCATCTCAGCTTCAGAGTCTCTTCCAAAATTTGAACGTGGTTATTCTTAATTTTGAATTATTTATCTGAAGCTCAGCTATGCTGAAGCCTCTACTGCTTTGGCAGAGCTGGGCAGGCCCCAGAGTGACAAGAGAAAAAGGCTGCTGTCTCCTTCCCTGGGTTCCAGGGCAGGTGGGGGCTACATCTGTGAGCAGAGCCCAGTCTTTATTGAATTGAATCACTTTATTTCTTTAGGAAAAAGACAGCTATCCATACCAGGGATTGGTATTGGACAAAATACAGCAGGACTGACTCTTGAGATCTTACTTCAGTGGATGAATGTGTTACCTGCAATGGAGCAATTTCCTTCAATTTTCTTTTTGTTGCCACTTTTGACAACTGTGAGAGCAGCCTCACCACTTCAGAGATAAGCTCTCAGGAAAACAATCCTGTCTGACCAAACAGTCCATAGAAATAGTTTTTGAGAAGCTGTTTCTGTTCCAAGACCACATCTTCCCATTAAAGCAGAACAGGAACACAGAGTAAATCTAGTATTTTTTTTTTTTTTATTTCTGCTCATCCTCATGAAGTAGATAAAAGTAAAAAGGCCAGTAGGTTTGTACAAAAATTTCAGGAATAGAGTCCTGTTACGTAGACTTGAAGGAAATCTTTACCCATATGTCTCATTGTATTGCTTTGCAGCCTACTTGGAGAAGTGGTATACAGCTGCAATAGAATCCAGTCTAAAAGGCTGAAATAAATTGCTTGAAGTGGTTTAAGTAACAGCAATAGTGCTGGGTCAGCTGGGTGCCTGTCAAGCCCAACAGCCTGTCCCTACTGCTAGTGGCACAGGCTTCCAGAAAATGGAAACAAGAGCTATGGAGTGACTATCATAGCTTCTAGGAATTAAGGCTTACACAAACCATCATCAAAGGAAGTCCTGGTTCATGTTTAAGATTTGTCCTTGGCACCTCATTCAGAAAGGGCTCTTTTTCAAAGGCTTTTAGTATGCAAGTTTAAGACAGAGAGCCCCCCCCCAGCCCCCAGTATCAGTTGTTACTGTTTGATGTTGTTGTTTGCTTTTTAATAGTTTGATTTATATATCCTCTGAGAGTCTTATCACTGGGATTGTCTCAGTAGTAACAGGAAGAATAAGTGTCTCGTGGTACATTTAGATACTGAGCTAAATACAGATCCCAACCCTAAATTATGTCTTACATTGCAGTTTTGAAAGTTTATTAAGAACAGTCTCACTGCTGGAGAAAAGTCCATCCTTTGGCATATTTTCCCTGTAGACTTTAATCTCCAGTTAAATTAGTTTGTCATATTTTCAATTTACTTCTAAGTTTAAAGTTAGGAGCTTTCTATAAACCCTTCATTCCCTAAATACAGTTGAGAAGGACGTCTCAAACAAGCTCTCTAAACATTCATAAGAATAGCTGTAGGAAGCCAAGCCCTGTGGGGTGTGTGGTGAGGGAAGGAAGGAAAGATTTTATTTTATTTATATTTATTTCTGTTCAAAGTACATAAAATCTTTTAAGAATCCCCTTTTATCCTGCAGTTTCACTATTGTGGCTGCTTTTAGCCCTTTCTGCTGTCAATTTTTTGTGGTGGGGTGTGTGCATTCACTTTGGACCTTCCATAGAACATTTAAGTAGTTTCAATGTGTCTCCAAAACATTTGAGTATTTTTTTGTGTCATCCTTGAAGGGTTGTTTTTGGTCTGCTTTTAATTTAATTGCAAAAGGAGTATGTTTTGGTTTAGTTTCTATTGTTTCTTCAAGGATATTGAGTGCATTATGATCATTGCTTCAGAATATTTTTCAGAACTCTCCAGAGTTTTATGCATCACTCAGGATCCAGTTAAGAACTTCACTCTAAGTAGCTTGAATAGCTAATCCACAAAGCACTCACTGGAGAATGTATTTAAAGGTTCAGTTTAAGGACCATATTTGTGAAGGGAATGCATTCCCTTTCTCTTTCTGTGGAGTTTATGTTTAAAAAAAAATCAAAACTCATTACAGTATAAAAGTCTAATCCTTGATTACAAATATGGACAAGGGAAAAATTTCAACTACTTAAGCAAATGAAGATAAAATCTAAATAAATTGTTAATAAACAGAAATCTTACATTTGCTAAAGTGCATGAATGTAGTAAATACTTGGGTAAAGGTTATGGATCCACAAGATAAACTCAGTCAATTTGAACATGAGCTGTAGCAAAGAAAGCAAAAAAAGATTGAGAGATTGAAGAAGTAATTGTTAATAGCCTGAGTTTTTTCAGCTTCTCATGACACAAAAACATTGATGCACTGGAAGAGTTTCAGGCTGCAGATTGAAACACACAGCAGCTTTTTTCTGCCATGACATACTAGAATGGGGAGACTCACTACATTGTACTGGCAGAAGACAGATGTAAAAATAGGATCTAAAGACTTTCTAAAAACAATTAAGACAGTCCAGTGTACAGAACCACATATCACTGTAATACAGGAAATATTTTTGCCATAACCTTTTATGTTCTCTTCTTTTTCTTCTGGGTGTCTTGCATGGGCTACAATGACCACATGCAGTACATTGTGCTTCTCTTTTGATTCAGTACAGCTGCTGTTAATATTCCTACAAGAGTGTCCTCATTAAACTAATCTATCTCAGTGTTCTGTACCTTAAAGGGATCATAAATATTTCTGGAATATTATGATCTGAATGTATAGAATTTGCTTATTAAATGAGCTTTCAAGTTGTATGGTGTATTACAGTGGAATTGTGTAGGCAGTGACTGTTAATGGACCCAGCCAAATATCTTAGGGGATAAAACCATATTTAGCATTATTATAAAGTTAAATGTTGTTGACTTAGTCCCCTCAAATGCAGTTTGTTACTATTTTTACTTCAGTTTGTCATCATGTTGTTATGGATTTTCAAACAAGCATATTGCTTCCCAGTCTTCATAACATAAATAGTTCTGATGCTGCAGAGTGCTGAGATTGAGGTTTCAGTTGCAGGTTTTAATTGACCTTGCTTCTCAGTGTCATGTTGTTATGCAATTATATATACATATATGTGGGAGTGTATTTATATATATCTCTACTATCTCTATATATAGTTAGATAGGTTAAAAATAGGAATTACATCGTTTTAAATTGTGTATTAAAAGTTATATACCTATTTTTAAACTGTACAGTCACACTACATTCTTTCCAAGGAAAGCAACTGTCACCTTCCTTTGACATAGACCCCATCATGTTGTTGTCTTCCAGTTCCCCAAACTGACCATTGAACAAAAAGGATTCTGCATAGTGTTAGCTTTTGAATAGTCAAAAATAAATTCCAGTGATGGATGTTTACAGGAAAGTCTTGGTATTATTGTTTATTTCTGTTTAAGGGATTGATAAGATTTGCATTTGTTGAAATCCCAAAGACAGCACCACCACACACAGAGCAGAGGAGGCTACAGATGATTTGGATAATGGATGTGTGGCATGCAGCATCTCTTAGCTGTGTTTTGTTTGGGTAGTACCTTGTGGCCATCAGGTTCAGGGGGAGCTGTTCTGCTCTTACTGCGAGAGTAATTTGTTTTATATTGACTTGAGCCTGGAGTGGCTGATGAGGAGAACAATTCCATTTTGTTCACAGTTCCCCGAGAATTTTTTAAATAAGATTGCTTCATACTCCCAAGCGCTGCTAACAGTGTTTCGCTGTACAGGCCAGGTCTGAGGAACTAATGTGCAGAAAGCCAGGCTCCGGTGCAGAATCTGGAACTGGATGCCCTGCAGAGAAAAGAATTTCTCCTTCCTTCCAGCAGTGTCTGGCTTTAATGTGGCTCATCTCCACCCCACTTGATTCCCTCTTCCTTTTATTTTACCCGGGCAGTGCGTTCAGAAAGCTCTTCAGAGTTCATTTGTCCTTCTGTTACGACCTCTACCTTCTTAGCCAGTGTCCTTATCCAGCTCATCTCTCCCTCCTTGGAGCAGGATATTCAGCCTCTTGGGTTTTGCTTTTAACTTTCATTCTGTAGAATCATTGACCAATTCCTCGCTAAATGAGTCTCAAGCTTTCTTTCTGAATTCCTTGTTGAGTCTCAAAATTAATTTGTTTTCAGAACCAATGTGTCTCGGAGCAGTACTAGCTCTTGGAAAAAAGTTGCTCAGCTCTGCTTGTACATGCTTGACCTGCATGAAGCTTCAGGGAAAACAGCTAAAAATCCAAGCCTGAGCTGTGTGTGAATACTGTTGTAGCCTTGTAGCATGGACAAAATAGATGGAACTTCTTTTTACCATCTTCAGCAAATATGAAATACAAGGCAGCATCTGGAAAATTTCAGTCACTTGACTTTGCATCCCTAAAAATGTGATGCAAGAACTGTTCAGGGGAAAATTTGCATGGTCTTTAATGTATTCACCAGTTTGTTTCCTGCCTTCTCTCCCTTCAGAAAGGACTCGACCGCTTTTGGCTTAGAACTTGCTTGGAGGATCATTCAGCTCAGCATGCTCTGCTTATTGAAATTCTAAATACCACTGGCTTTGCAAGTCTATGAATATTTCAGACAAGTTTCGTTTTTAGCATAACCACCATCTCTGTCTAGTGCTTCTCATGATTATGTTAGATGAGAGTGCATTTGGGTACATTTACTATCAATGAGGTCTGGGGAGAGCTTTCCTGAAATGGAGTATGAATTCTGTGTCCATTATTTCCCAAAAGTAGGGCCATTGGCTTGTTTTCTATGATGCATCTTTCTGGAGATGATAGCGAACCCAGGTATTAATTGGAGTGATTTTGGTGACAGTGATGATGTTTTGAAGGGAATGTTTAGCAAAATGACATTATGTTCTAATATTTCAACATGCATTTTTTGTGCATACACTGAAAGAAAAAATATGTTGTCACGACAGTGCAAAACAGAACTAACAGTTTATTGCAATGTAGTCCATAAAAGTGAAATGTATAACTTTCTTTTTTGGTTTAGTTTCGTTGGAAACTGTGAAATTGATTTGGAGATCAAGAGGTACTTCTGCAGAGCTGGTGTCAAAAGTATACAGGTGAAATTCAGGTTTTTTCTTTTGATTTTCATATCACTAAATCACTATTTTCTGATGAAATAATCTCTAAGAAAGCAAGAGTAATTGTGTAGTTTTGTAGCTTACTATCTTTTTCTCATTTGAATAGTATTGATAGTGCATTATAATTTCAGTAGCATGACTTAACAAAAGAGTATCTTCCTTTAAGATGTAGAACAAATATATAACATTTACTACAGGAAAAGCTAGAGATAATTTCACATCAAGCCAGTGTGAGGTATCATGTGTTCAAGTGATGTGTCAGTTTATAAAGGCACCACAGAGCTTAAAATTTTATTTCATGTAATATCTAAGTGTCAGATAGAATTACTGGTTTAGATGCAATTACTATTAGTAGGCTTTCCTTTTGATATTGTTTCTGAGATTTCCTTAACTTTCTGATAACAAAACTCTCCCTAAGGAGGAGAATTAGCTCTCTTGTTGACACATCTATAAGCTTTTACCTGCTTTTGCTCTAGCACCTCTGGATGCCACTGTGCTTCTTTGTGTCACATTTGTTTACATGGAACTGTAGAAATAATCTACTTCACACTTTTAGGAACTTACCACTAACATGGCACTGCGTGATACACATGAATGTAATGAATTTTTAAGCATAACTTAAGTGCTTGTGTGAATTTTTTGGGGTTTGGATGACATAGAAAGAAAGAATTTATATATAGATAAAATTCTTCCACAAGCAAGAATTTAATGAATTAGAAGTGTGAGCATTGCCAGCAAATAAATTTTACTTTAAACTTGACTAAAGTCAATTTCATTGTCTTTTTTTTTCTTCCTCTTCCACAGATCCATGGCACCATGAGGGTTATCCTGGAACCACTAATTGGAGACATGCCCCTAATTGGAGCACTATCCCTTTTTTTCCTTAGGAAACCTGTAAGCACTTTTATCTCCCTCTCTACTTTTTTTTAGAGTGCTGGTGATGGTAGTTAGAAAATGATGGAGCAAGAATTAAGCAGCAAAATAAAGAATTTGAGAAATCACTACTGTTTGGTTAAACTTTCACAGATAAGCAGTGGACACATTTTATGAATGCTATCAGGAACCAAGATGGATAATAATAACCTTGGAATTTGGAAGTGTGTTTTGTAAAAGCTGTCAGACTTTTCTTATAAGTCTTCTGGGTAAGGAAAGATCAATAGATACCATCTAGATTGGTTGTAAAAAAGCTTTTGTTGCTGTTCTCATGACATTCTGTAGATAAGCATGATCTGACTTAAAATTTCACAAAATCTGTGCAAGATTTTTAAGAAAACCAATGCTGGTGTTAGCACAAATTAAAATTAGAATGGGAAATTACCCACCTACTGTCAAGTTTTTGTCCTAGATAGCAAGTGGGCAATTTCCATTACATTTACCAGTGACTCAAGTATGAGGGTGGATGAAGCACATAGTGAGATGGAATTGGAATTCAAAGTGATCATGACAGTAGCAGAAGTGGAAGGGAGAGAGAAGGCCACAGAATTCAGCTGGAAAACGTGCTAGGCCAAAGTGCACATTTGGGCAGGAATAATAGTGAAATAAAGGTGAGCCAGCAAAGTCTTGCTGGGATGAAAATGATACAGCCAAACTGGCATGTGTAAACAAGAGGACAGCCCTCAAATGCTTTCAGTTTTAGGCACAGCACTTTAATAAAACTTGTTTTGTAAAAATATAAAGGATAACATAATCTGTATTGCACACTGGCTGGTGGGAAATTCTTTGATGTTGTGTATGTGTGTGTGAGAGGCAGTTTCAGCAATTTGAAGTTTGGTACTTCTTTAATAAGTTTCTGTAAGAGCTTAACAGAAAACATAAACAGTGTGGACATTCTTATGCTACACAGACTTCTTTAAAGAAATTAATTGTTTCCATCTCTTTCTTGGAAGTATATTTTCCATGGGAAGATTTTCTTGAATATGTTCTAGTTTAACATTAAAACTTAGTATGTCAAGGTTTAGCAGTTTCAGACTGGCAGGTCACAAATTAGAAGTATATGGGTTTAGGCATTTTAAAGCATCTCAAATTGATCATCTTGGTTTCATCAGCAGTCTGAAACTCTGAAAAGTTAATCTAGGCTTGATGGGTGAGAGTGAATTCTTCAACAGCTTTAGGAGGTGTGTTGTTACTTTCTTCAAAGTAATCATGTTCTTGTGATAAAGTTCTTTTGAACAAATGTCCCATGATAAATTTTTGCTACCATGTTGAAAAGAGAGGTTTGGGTTTGGGTGTTTATGTGTGGCCTGGAAAAAACTTGTGTCACTTGTGTTATTTACATGGCTTGTTTCATGTGTCTAGAGAAACCATGTGTGCTTGGGTAGCAGGAATGGACACCTAAATCTTATTAAAATATGCAAGAATTCGGAAATATTTTGTGCCTGATTTAGTCAGTGTTTTTGTAAAAGTGAATTAGTTCATGCAAAACTGATAAAGCATTGTTGCTCTTATTTGGAAATAGTTGAGGAAGTGCATTGGGATGATCCAAATTTGGGTTTTCAGAGATTTCTTTGAAGTGAGTCTAAACACTAGGAGATGTCTGCTTAAGTTTCACCTCATTTTTACCCTCTGGCTGAACAGTGAGTGTAGGACATCTGTTAATCTTCATGTTTATACTAACAAAGTAAGCATGGCAAGGATTGAATGCTGTCTTATGCTGGTTTGCACTATGTAATTGTTAGCATACTCTCTTGATATTATTTTGCTATTTAATCCTCTCCTAAACAGTTTCCATACTCAGTACAGCTCCCAACTCATTCCAGGGACCATCCAATAAACAAGTTAAATGCAAACTTCTGGTTTAGAGGAGCAGGGAGAAAAGTGTAGCTGTGTGGACAGAGGAGTTGCCTTTAATTTCCCTACAGGAATAACCTTTCCCCATTGTCTAGGTGTGGTTTGTGTTGTCTCTGTTTGTTTTGTACAGTCCTTCTGCAGAAGCCGTTCTGACACTCTCTGTGCTGGAGCCATGACCTGACCCCGTATGTCTGGGTTGCTTCCCTGGGGTACCTCCTGCAGATGCTTCTGTTTGGTGCCTTCTGGGGGAGAGGTAGGAAAGCTGGCAGTGGTAGGGAGAGAGAGATGAGCAGCAGGAATCCTCAGAAGCAGTTCCTGCCACTGCTCTGCTTCCCAGCATCCTGCTCTGGTAGGATGTATCCAAACCTTCCACTTCTGGTACTCCCAGAGCCCTTTCCAGTAGATTTTCAGTCTGGCATCTGTGCCCACTCCTTTCTAAGTGAGGCATCCTAGTGCACCTGAGAGAAGAAACTGAAAACATATATGGCAAGTGAAACACCTCTCATTTGGGGTCAGTTTCTGAACTTTGGGAAATGCTTTGTCCATAGTAATTTTGTCTTTTGTCCTACCCCCTGATACTTTATTAGTGGGACAAAAAAAGGATGTAGAGTGAAGTATCAACTTGGACTAAAAAGTCAAGCCCTCCCCAAAAGGATTCAGTTACAAAAATGTTAAAAGTGTTTTTCACCCCACTTTCTTTTAAAAGCTAAGGTAGTGGCCAGGGGCTGAGCAAACTTAAGGGTGAATGGTTCAAAAAATAATCTGTTAACCCATAATTTTGACAGTTATCCATGGCTGTTCAGCTTTTTCCAAGCAGACTTCTCTCCCCACCACAGTGTGTTTTCTCAGTGTTTATTTTTCTAACTTCTGTAAAAAAATGTAAAATAAAGCTTATTATAGCAAGAACCAAATTCTGTCCTCTTACTAGAGAGCAAGTGGCTGCAGCCAAAGAAAGCTTTTCTTAAATATTTTTGTTAGAAGAGAAGAGGAATTAGTTGGCAGCTAGCATTAAATTTTGTTCTCATATTTTCCAGTCTAAAGTAACTGGCAACAATTCCTCTTGCTCTGTATCATCTGTTTGCTGGACTTAATGACTATATAAGGCAACGTGGCCTATGAGTTTACCAGTCTCATATTTCTGAGTAATACATGAACCTTGATCTTTCAAGAGTTCTTACATCTTATGAAACTTTTTTATATACTGTATTTTGTTGTTGTTATTGTGAAGAAGGTGCTAAAGTTTTATCAGCTTATAAAATACGTCCAAATGTGTAGGAGATGTCAAGGGAGAGAAATACGTGGATTCTGATGTTTGAAGTAGTCTTTTTAATATCTGAGTGTCAATGCTAGAGAGAAGGTAGTGCTGGATTAACAGTCAGGATTTGTGAGGTTCTTTGCATACTTCTCATTATGTTAATGCTATGTATATTTACCAGATATTCCATTCTCGAAGCTGTAGTTACCTTTTAACTTTTATCACAAATCAGTACATAGTTACTTTGATTTGTAGTTCAGTTATAGAAGTTTATATGGCTTATAGTTGTACTGTAAATGGGTAATTTTCAAAAGCTTGTTCAGTGGCACACTCAGAATTGAGGGTGTGTCCTAACCCAACCGTTTTCTCTTAATAAAAGCCAAAACCCTCCCAATAAGACAAACACATTAAAACACTATTGTTCTATAAAGAACAATGGCTGGAAAACAGGATGTCTTCCAGGAAAAACGAGCAGGTTTTCCAAACCTCTCATTTTCAGATTCACAGTTTTCCTTCCACTTGCTAACTTGATTATTAATCTCCCTCTAGTCTCTTACAGATTGGTTCTGTCCTGTAGTTTTGATTTATCTTTATATAGGTTTAATTTCATTTAATATCGTGTACCTTTGGAAAACTGGCTGTATGGGTCTTTCAAAAGTGTAAGTCCTGATGAAAATTAGATTCAAAAAGTAGTGCTTTTAGCCAGAGTGAGGCCAGTGAAATGGCTGGAAGTAAACAAAGTGGTTATGTAGAATGCATAGAATGCCTCTAGAACATACAGGACTGTCAGGTTTGTGGAACACCTGGATAAATGCTGATGCACAGCTACTGTTAGAATAATATTTGTTAAGAATTAACCTTGCTGCTTATGAGTGAATGATTTGCACTGCTACTCAGCATACATATAATTTGCTATAACTTGTATTTCTTCTCAGTGATTTTAAATTTTGGTAGCTTATGGGATGTTTTAAGGGCCATCACAGTTGGTGTTTCCATAGTACCTCATTCTTTTCTCCCTGTCCCCTCTCATTCAATGGTGTTGTCGCTTACACCAGTGCTGAAACTTCTGCTGCTGGAGGAAGCTGGCTAAGGGATGTGAGCATGCAGGGTGTTAAACACAGCAGGAAGTGCCCAGTTTCTTGTCCTTCAACTCTATTTTAGCAGCCTGAAACAGCTCACTAAAGTCAGGAGAGTGTCAAGACTGCTTGTGAGGGTGTGAACCATAATGCAGACTGGTAGAAGGGTAGGAAGGAGTAGAAAAAGTGGAGAGAATTGGCTTGAATGAATCTGTGAGTAGCTGACACTATGGAGAGCAGCAGGTGCACTGGATTTGTGCAAAGTCAACTGTGATCCTTCTGGTCACTTCACTCACTTGCCTGCTCTGTCTTCTACCCCTCAAGTACACATCTTACCTCTCTAGCAGTTTTCTCATATAAATCTTCAGGGAGTTACAAAAAACACCATTTCTGTGCAGAGATATGCTGTGTTTCCTATAGCAACCAGTGGGACTAGTACAGCAACTACTCTCTGTAGTATTGTTTGAGAGGTTGAGTGTATTATTTATTTCCTGGGAGATACACTGGATAATGTTACATATTAAATTATAACAACAATGCCAGCCCTTCAGCACTGTAGGTGGTGATGGGCTTTGCTCTACTAACAAACAAATTGTACCATGTCTCTGTATGACCATTCACAAGTAACAGCATGTTAGTCCCTTCCCTGTAATACATTCCTGAGAAGAATCACACCTTATGCCATAGAATTGTATCCTTATCATCTGTAGTAGAGCTTAAGTTTTCCTGCACAAGTCTTACACTTCCATAATACATTTAGCAGGAAGTTGTTAATCCACATCTTAAAATACTCTGTGGCTTCTCTTATGAGAATTAGTAGAGCTTATGGCAGCCAAAACAAGCCACAAGGTTGGCAGTGTTTAGAGGCTGCTTTTTGTGCTTCTGTGAACTTTATTTATGGCCCTGTATATTCTACATTCCACTACATATTTTTTCCTTTGTAAAGGTTTGTAGGGTCTTGAGAACACCCAATGTGTATAGAGATGCTCGTTAGTTTTTAGCCTGTCTTTTCTTGTTGGCTGAAGGAGTTTATTTGTTAATTTTATTTTTTAACCTCTTCCAATGTACATGTTGCATTAGTTCTCAGTACAGAGCTTTGATAAGATGTGAATTTCTTGGTTTTCATGGAGATAGCAAAATTTGTTTTCACCTCTCTGAGCAGAGGAAGAGTTGTAAGAGGTTTGAGTAACAAGGCACAGACACTTCATCGGAAAGTGTAACTGGTGTCTGGAATCCTGCCTTTGTCCAGTGAGCTGGCTGGTGCAGTCTGCAAGGCACATCACCTCTCTCAGCTGCAATGTGTTGTGGAAAGACACCATCATTTCTGGCTTCTGGCAGAATTTCACTTAGTGACAGATCCTGCACACTGTTTTTCCAGTGCCCTGTTAGTTCTGCTGCAGAGAACCAGCTGGCATTCCCTGAATTTAGCTAAACTAAGAGAATTTTGCATTGCTTAAAGCAGTGATAGAGAAGGACACGATATTGTTAAGCTGTTTTTTAAATATGGAAAGTTTTTAGATTTGGTGCTTCATAAAAGATTCATCAACTGGCAGTCCTTTGTTTGCTCCCTCTTTCTCCATAGGGCTCTTCCATTCGTTATGAAGGCAATGTTGCTGTAACATCCCTCAGAACCACAAGTCAGGGGGTCCTGTTCTTCCCCAGCAAGTCATGGCATGGCAGTGCCCAAAATACAGAATGAAAACCCCTTGTTATTTGGCTGGACTGTGGCTGGGGGGCTCCCTCCTGCCTCTGAATAAATTCTTTGCTTCCTTTCTTCTCACTCTGCTGTGTGTTTGTCTTCTGTCAGTATTTATACACTTTTGCAGGTATAAGGATTTTTTTTTCATCTGAATTGGTGTTGCCATTTGGAAAACTCTTATGTTGCAAGCAGTGTATCTGTTGCTGGTCTGATGATGTTTGGAAGCCAAGTGCAGACTTGAAACAACTTTGTTGAAAGGAATGTTGGAGTGATGGTAGGGGGAGATAGAACACTAAAAAAAGATGTAAGAGAAGAAAACAAAAAAAGCATTTCTCCCTAATACCTGTAGATTAAGTTTAGAATGTATGTGTTACTGCTGGGTGCTTCTGATAGAACTGGAAAGGAAGCTCTGTGGTGGGCAAATGCAACAAACTTTATCTGCAAGGAGAACTTCAAAGCCCAAACAGTGAAAACTTGTTTATGCCAGGAGTTTGAAGTCTCACATTCCTTCCAAAACATTTAATGGCTTAAGATTTATTTGCAAAGCTTTCCTAATAATCCTGTAAAGTGCTTAGCCATAATAATGTTTTTTAATTTCTGAGCTTCAGCTTCAAATGGAAGAGGATTTGTCTTTAACATTTCTGAAATTGGTCTTTGTCTTCATCCTGTACAATAAGTGGATGAAGAGAATTTCTGATATTGTATGTACTAATTGTATTCCTTGTCTAAATGACCACTCTTAGTAGCACAGCTTTCAGGTTTTTGTGTAATTGTTTTTCCATGCTTCATGCTCTAAGGACTGATGATGGAATTAATGGGTAGTTTTGTTTTTTAGCAGAGGTGTGTGTAATAATCAAAATATTGACAGTGAGATTGTACCATAAGCCCTGTTTGTGTTTCATATGCTGTGTTCTAACCTTCTGAAATGCTTTTTAGTCACATCAATGGAAAGTGTCAGTTCTCAGTGGCATCTCTTAAGTAGTTCTTGGGTTTCTTTTGGGCTGTGGCAGTTAATACAGAAACCACTGTGATAAATGTTTCAGTCCGGTGCAGGACAGGTTTCTCAATGCTGAATTTCAACATGCACTGTGTTGCTCAATGCATTTATTCAGTGAAGTCTATTTAGGAGACAGCACAGGATTTTTCTGTGTTAACTGCTGTATGCAATACATTGAACAAAACATGGAAACAAAAGGAAATGCAAATATTTTCTCATTTGCTATTTAATCTGAAAACGTTGTTATGTAAAACTATTAAATACAGGATGCAGGTATGAACACCTTAGGATTGGGACCACTTTTGGAAGGTATTTAGGGTGTGCATTCGCTTCTATTTTGCCTATGAATAAAGAAATAGATCATATAATAAACTGGGTTCTTTGTCTTAAAACAGTATAAAATTTATTCTTCTAGAAGCTTGGTAGACTGTAGAGATTTTTAAAGTGTTTCATAATGTACAGTCAAAACTTGTGATTAGAACAAGAGAATTACTCTGAATACTCAAGTTGTGGTTAGTCTTATCAGCTACTACCAAGCTACTTCTTTGCTATATTGCTTAAACATCTGTAGGTTTGCATAATTGAGGAAGTAGTATAAAACTGAAATTATTCACACTAAGTTGGACTTTTCATCCTGGTTCAGTTATTTATTTCTTAATTTTTTTTTCAGATTTAAGGTGAAGAAGAGATTTGAAAACATATACTAATAGTTTGCACAGTTAATTTTCAAAGAAGAATGTAATGAAATTATCTTAGTTTTTCTAAATGTAAATGTTCTGCGTTCTAGCTCATCGTTTGTTTTTGTAGAACTGTAAAACTAAAGCTTACATACAGTGTAAAAATGTAAAAGACATTGTAAAAGAACCCATTTTATAACAATTTATTTTCAGCAAGGGTTTTCTTACATTTCGAAATTAAAAGTCTCATAGATTTAAATTGATAATCATGTAGAAAAAAAAATTACAGCACCTAATAAAAAAAAAGAAAAAGACTGTTCAGTATACAATATGAGTTTTAGCTAAGAACTTACTCTCTTCTGAAAGGTACTACTGCCATTTAGCTTTGCTAGTATTCCATAAATAGAGGAGCATTAGCCTTTTCTCACTAAAATAATCCTGCTAGTATTGTAAAAGAAAGTGGGCAAAACTAGTTATAAATGAGGTACTTTAAAAAGACATTGAATACAAAGTGGTCCTGCAGCCAGTGACAACTTCATGCTTTCACCTAAAGAAGGATGAAAGTCAACAATCTCTGTAGAACTACTGAAGAACTTTTTCACTCTAGATTCTTATAGTCTGGTTTCATCATAACAATGTGTATGATCAGGTAGATGGCTTAGTCTGAATTTGGTTTCCCTCACATAGTGTGACTCTCTGTAGAAGAGATGTCTGAAATAGGATCTCTGACTTTCTGGAGAAATACTGGGTGGAATTATTCTATAATGGAGAAAGATGGAAATTTTCTGCCACAAGGAAGATGACTCCTACCCCATCTGCAGATGTGCAGCTGTGGAACAGATTCAGGGCCTGTGTAGCAGAGGAGGGCCTGCGAGCATCTGAGCCAGCAGAGCTGAACTGCACTGAAGCACCAGGAAAAAGGGGGAAGTGGCCACTGCTGAGAGATTCCTGGCCCCTTGTGCCACCCTGACCTGTTTGCTCATGAGGATTGTGCTTTCCTGGACCTCAGGTTAAAGCTTGTCTGGCCCTTAGACTATTACCCACTGCTGCTCCTCCACTTCCAGGAGAGATCTGCAAAGCATGACACATATCTCCATGGCTCAAGGGCACAGGGGGTCCAGTGGTGATCCCAGTCCTGCTGGTAAGAGTGAAGAGACAAGAAAGTAATTGGGAGTAGCCAGGAGGGACTCATGAACAGGAAATCATGGTTAGCCAAACCAGTAGCCCTCAGAAGGCTGGCTTGGTGGGTGAGGGATGAGCTATGGATACAGCTTATCCTGACTTCCCTAAAGCTTTTGACACTGTCCTCTGCAACATCCTCATAGGTAAATACTAAGAACAGAGTAGATGAATAGACAGCTTGGTTGAAAAGTGGCTAAAGTCTTCAGGCTCAGTGAGTTGTGGTCAGCAACATGAAGTTCACAGGAGGACAGTCAGTAGTGGTTTATCCCAGGGTAAATACTTGGGCCAACACAAATTCATGGCTGTCCTGCATGGTGGGACAGAGTGTGCTCTCAGCAAGTTTGCTTGATTAAAACTGGAAGGAATGCTTGATACACCTGGTAGTTGTATTGCTATTCAGAGGGATCTTGCCAAGCTGGAGAAATGTGCCAACAGGAGTGTCATGAAGTTCAACAAATGGAAATGTAAAGTCTTGTGCCTGGAAAGCAGCTTTGCTGGAAAAGATATGGGCTGTTCAGTTGGACAGAAAGGGGAAGAGAAGTCAGAAATACGCTCTTATGGCAAAGAAGGCCAACAGCATCCTGGGCTGCATTAGGAGAAGCATTGCCTGCTGCTGGTTGAGGGGGATTTTTCCTTTCTCCACACCACTGGTGAGGCACATCTGGACTGCAGTGTGGCACTCCCCAGTACAACAGAGACAGGGATGTACTGGAGCAAGTCTAATCAAGGGCCACAAAAATAATGAAGGTACTGGGCATCTTTCATGGCATCATGCTCCAGTCCCTTAATCATCTTCATGAAGCCCAGGATAGCCTTAGCCCTGTTTGTGGCAAGGGCATGGTGCTGGCTCATGTATATTCTTGCAGTACATCCCATCTTGCCTTTTGTTCTGGAATATCTGGTTATTACATCTTACTTTTTTCATTGAAAGGATAATGATTTTTTTTCCCTGCTTAATTGTTTGTTACAGATGGGCCTGGTAGTATTGTTCATAGTTAACATTGTTGAAATATTTGCCATGATTACAAAAGTATATTAAGTAACAATGCTCCTTATATGTGTAAAACTGTGTTATTTTTACTGGAAGTATTCACAAAGGAAATCACTAATTAAACTATTAATAGAGCCTTTGTAAAAGAATGATATGTGCTATTTTTAAAAGAAAGTGAAGGTAGGGTGATGATTCTTGTGTGTTTGTAAAAATGTACAACATTTGTTCTTGTAGAGATTTTTTGTTTTGTTTTAGCATTTAGCTGAACCACCACAGTTTGTTTGTTGCATAAATATTCTGTTAACTTCTGTGAAGTTAATACGAAGCATTCAATGTAGAAAGAACTAAAGGAACTCAGGTCTGTTGATTTTGTTATCTAGAATTAAAATGTTATAGAATGAAGAAGAATCTCTCAAATTAGTTGTTAATGCCAGCAATCCTGGAACCAAATAGGTACCTTTATACAGCATAATATTCTGCAGAGATTTTCAGTGAAGAAAGTATGTATGATCTAGCAATGAGTTATCCCTTTTAATTATTTCTGAGGATTTTTCTCACTTAGATACGTAATCCTGTTGATACCATTTTACTTTATCAGTGATAGAATGGACTTGTGCCTTGAAAACAGCCTCCTCTTATGTTTGCAAACTGTTACCACATCTTCCTTCCACCTTCTTAATCAGAATTCTTCATTCTTTCTGTTGGTTATGTCTTCTAGATCTCTTATTTTCCTGGTCTCACGTCAGTTTATTATAATTTGCAAATTCATGGTAATGACTGTTCATCTATTACAGGTCTATGGTGACCCCAAAAATATTTCTCCAGAGAAGAGGACCACATTTCATTATTCTGTATTGGTTGTATGGAGTAGATCCTGTGTGCTTGTGTAGATTGAGGAATGTGTATTGATAGGAATGGTGGAAGAGTGGATAAGAGAATAGTTAAACTTTTTATAACTCTTAAAAAATGTGTCTAAAAATTCTTAAGAATGGGAGAGGGTTGTTTTGTTTGTTTAAGAAAATCCTGGAAACTGGTTAACTTTCCACTGATCAGAATCTTGGTTTATTTCTTCAGTGTTATAAATTCTAAGTTGCTTTTCTTTTTTTGTCCTTACTTTTCTCCCCCTCTCCCTCTTTTCTCTGTAATTCACAGCTTTTGGAAATTAACTGGACTGGACTGACCAATCTTCTGGATGTTCCAGGACTGAAGTGAGTATTCCTAAAGCAGTGTTTGATATATCTGCACTCCAGTAAAGCCCAAAATATCTGAAGACCATCAATTGAATAATTTTTAAGTTAAATGAGTCTGAGCAGTTCTCTCTTAATATAGAATTATATGAAATTGCTCAATTTGCAGAAGGTAGTGATTTCACTACAAGTCAAAGTACACCAAAAGTATATTTAGTAGGTCTTGTTAAAAATACTTGGAAAATATAATTTTTAATCTACTTCTTTTAGTGTTCTCAGCCTTTTCAGATTTCCAGAATCTTGTGAATTTCCTATCTGCCATCTGCTAGGACAGCAGAAAGATACAGAGCCTTCCTTTCATGCCAGTGGGTTCATGACATCTTGGCTCTTTATATGCTTTATATGCTAATGTCATTTATATGCTAAAATCATTTATATGCTAATCCATCTCTATTTGCTTGTGTAAAGGTAGTTAGAAATACCTTAAGACTATTCAAATTAAATAAAGTTTCTAATATCTTCAAGTGCTTACTTTTAAAGCTTTCAGTTTATTATGTGAAGATCAAATGGAGTATCAAAAATATTGCCCATATATAGCTATAAAAATGCGTGGCTTATTCACAGCTTTTCCTAATACCACATGATAAAATTCCTAATTAAAAAGCATCAGTAGAGGTGCAAATCAAGGTGTTTTGAATCATTGCAAACCTGATAAAGTTAAATCCGTTAATATATTTGTATTTATCAGGTTTTAATAGTTACCCAGAGGCTTTTTAATATGGAGACAGTGGCAAAGGAGATAATGGTGGATCTGATACACACTTGGATTTTGTGACTACCCCTTTTATTAGATCCCATACTCTCAAGAGTTGGCTGACTCCAGAATTATTTTTTATTGTTTCAAAACAGGAGTTTGAATTTAGGTATTAAACTCACCCCTTAGTAATCAGTTGCATGACTGAAGTAGGTTTTGCTTTCCTTAGACACGTGAAGCCATTGCATGGAATCCCAGCTGAACAGTTGGAAATTAGAACTTGTATTAAGTAGGTTAATGGCTGAAAGAGTTGCTCATGTTTCAAGCCTGCTTAAGACTGTCTCTGAGGAAACAGGTTTTCTTGATGAGTGAGAGAAAATGGCTTCCAAAATACAGCTCCTGAGTAATAATTCTCTCTTTTGATATAACATGACTAAATTTACATTTAGTACTGAAGTTTACTAGGCTCCTGAGATTCACATCCTGCTACATATTTGCCTGACTGCAAACACAAAACCTCAGATGTAAACAAAGTCTTGCTGAAGATCTCAAGTTTATGGTTTCCAGAGCAACCAAACTTGGCCACACAGGCACAAACTGGTGCCATCTAGATGTGGTATAGTTTCTATAGTAACTGGAACTGAGGTGACTCATGCTCTGCCTTGCCAAGAGGTTTCTTTAGTACGTATTTGTTTTTCTTATCTGTATAGATAAGTTGTGTATTTTGGTATGACAATTTGACATATTGTAGTTGTTATAAACAATGAAGAACAAGAGATTGCTGCCACCACAGGTACATTTTTAGTCCTAGGGCTGTTGGCTGCACACTAAACTGCTTATTTGTACTCTGTTTGCAAATGTCTTCTACTAATTGAATTTCTGTATTAGCTGCTGGAAACTTCCCTGTCAGCTGTTAACAGCTTTCATTGCTTTTCCTATATGACTCCACAAGGAGAAGGACACACAAGTAATTCATATTCCAGCATTAGTATAGCTTGCAGAGAAGTGGATTTAAAATCTCTGTGTGAGGAGGAGCCAGGCTGTGAGAATATTCAAGTGCTGTCAGGAGGGGATGTGGATGATGGGAAGATGTTGGGGTTGCTTGAGATACAGTGAAAACGCTCTATGGAGTCAGAAATGTGCAGTTTCTGCAGTATGAATAAAGACCAGCTGATAAAAATTAAGTAGAGCAAAGTAGAGAGCAATACAAAAGAGCAGGCAACTATCAATTCTTTATTTTTTATCAACTGAAAATAATTTTACATTGACTAGAGTTTTATGATCTTAGGAAGCTGTTTTTTAATGGTGCATCAACATAAGGTTTTATATTAATGCATCTTTCTCTATTTCTTGCAGTGTTTTGTCTCTGTTTTCCATCTATCAGACCATTACTTTAGATAACAAAAAATGCAAAAGATTGTCATTTTTGCCTTGTATTCAGGAAGAATACTTTGCATCTGAGAGCACCCCAGTTGGCTAATACTAGATGAGATTTAAACAGCTTGAAAGCATAATTTTGTTTTAGAATTCATTTAATTCATTAGTTATGTACAATCTTCAGTGTTCTTTTTCAGCTGCCTATATTTAAAGTTAGGGTATCTACTGCCTTCTAGGAGTCCAGCTTCTCTGTGTAAAACTTGGTGAAACTTCATTAATGCTGCCTCATTTTTCTCAAGTGTTTTAGTGAAATGCAAGTATTAATGTTTGGCTAAAATTACGAGACTGACCTTTGGAATCAGAGTTGGGGTTTGGTTCTGCCATAAAGGACTGTGAGTCCTCCCAGTGCTTGGGCTGTGTTGTGCTATTGCTTGTTTCTTTCTCTTTAAGGAGGTTTGCTGTAGCTCTGTTTGAACATTAGTCAGTTTCTGAACCTTATGCTAGTCTGGAGTAGGTTTATTTATGGCCATGGCTTATTTCATAAAGTCTGTGATCTTAAGGAAGTACTGGAGAAGGGCACAGCAGCCTTTCCAAGGCAGCTCTGGTACCATTGCTTTCCTTGCACTGCTTCCTTGCTTTCTGCAACCTGGGTCAGTTGGTTTTCTCTCTTGGTCATCTGTTCTTAAGGAATTGAACATAAAAGGCAGAGCTTTCTCTTCTTGCCAAGTAGGGACACTAACAAAAGCAGCAACGAAAAAGCTTACCTGAATTCTGTACTAGAGTTTTGTCATTGGACTTGTATTTTGAAAAGTGTGATTGTTGCTTGTGTAGCACCAACCTCAGCTTGGGTTTGGTTTTTCTTTTCCTTGAGATGTTTATCTTCAATTTTTTGTCAGTTCTTAAAAAAAAAAACTATTTTCTTGGCTCATTTCAGAGAGTTTAGCATACATAAATTGAAAACTTAGATGTTTGGCAAAATGAAACTTAGAAGTTTGAAAAGCAGTGTGTTAAAATGATGGCTAAATGAAGCTACTCTTCAGATAACATGATTATCTTGTAGTATTTGTCTTAAGAATTACTGAAACTGTGAATTTCTAGGGTTCATGTAGAATGAAAATCTCTGTAAATGTGATTGGATAAGCTCTGCATGAAGGAGAGGGGAAGGAAGACTTCAGGGCAGATGTGACTTAACTCACAGAAGTGGAGAGGAAACTTTTTTCCTTTGAGCAATATCTTAACATTATCCACTGTTTCTTCTTTCTAGCCAGAGGCCTGCACAGACCTGTCCATTGATTTTGATGCAGCCTTGAGCTCCTTCTGTTCCTTTTGTTCTGAGTACCATGTAAAAGTCAGCCATGTTCCATCATGTATTGTAGTTATCTGGATTTACACTGGAAGTGGGCAGCCAAGGGGATGCAGGCTGTTCAGGTTGCAAATCTCTGGCATGAAAATCAGTGTTCATTTCTAATGGGCCAGATTGTATTTAATGGGTTCATTCTGTTGCCCATCTCTAACATAATGTCAGTTGCTCACCACTGCATTTTCTTCCCAAATGAAACTGTAATATGTATCACATTTCACGGCAGCTTTTGTGTTTTTATATGCTGAGTCAGAGCTACTCCCAGCTTCAGATTCAATCTTAGAAAAACTTCACAAGGTGCTTACACACAAGTGCTTCATCCAACAACCATTCAAAGTAATCAAATATTCTCTGCACTTTGATTTCATAAAGACCGTAAAAAGGGAATCATGAGGTGTATTTAGGAGGAGAAATTGCAGCTCCACCAGCTTTAGTGAGAATGCACCTCTGTAGTTCAGAGTATCTCAACTATTTTTGTAATGACCTCTCTGAAGCTATGTAAATCCTCCTGAGACCGTCCTGGGTACTCGTGTTCCGGGTTCTGCCTTTTGCCCATGCAGGCAATGTGTGTAACCAGTGCTGTTGGTCTGCCAATGATTTGTTGTCAGTTCAGACCTGAGCTGGGTGAACTTGTAGCTTAGGAAATCATTCTCTTTTCTGTGTTTGTGGAGGGATGTGGGGTTGGGTTTTATGTGATTCATTACCAGTGTGGTTACAGTGCCACTCCCTTTTCACTGAACAAAACCTGTTTTGCTTCCCTAGGCTACATTTTACTCAGCCCTGAGCTTGTGTTCTGTGTGTCTGTGCTTTAAATGATGGTCCTTCCAAAGCCCAAGAGGACAACTGGTTTCATAACAAAACAGGAATGGGCAGCCAAGCTTCCAAGGACAGATAAATCATTATTGAAATACAAAAGTAAATAAACAGTTACCATGTGCTTGGTTATATGCATTAGAGTCAAGAGAACTTAAGCAATAGCCTTTTACCCAGGCTAGTTTTAGAAGGTGAGGGTGAGGGGGAAATTTGGCTGTGGCAGGGACATGGGAACTTTATATTCATCCCTGCAGTTTTCTGCTATTCAGTGTCAGCTGCTTCCACCTGGTGGCCGTTTGGGTAGGAATATTTTATTTTAAGTTTACAAACCAGATATGTGTCTTCTACTCCCCAAGAAAGGCAAATATTTTCTCTTTTTAGATTGTTAAGCAGCAAAAGGAATATTTTTTTGGAAGTAACTGAGGATTCTTTTCTCCAACAGTGGCTTATCAGACACAATAATATTGGATATAATATCCAACTACTTGGTCCTTCCAAATAGAATTACAGTTCCCCTTGTCAGTGAAGTGCAGATTGCTCAGTTACGGTTTCCCATACCAAAGGTAAGCATGTTTCTCTTAACAGTAATAATTTGGCATTTAGTTTCTTCTGTAGTAACTGTTCAAGACAATCTGTGTGAACTTCTGAATATAGTTACTGCAGTGGTACAAGTTGCTGTGAATTCAGTCACTGATAATAATTGATTCAAGTTGTAAACAATTTCTGTGAAGTCAATGTTTCAAAAGAACACCAAGAAAGATTTATTTATTTATTCTGTTTTGCTGGAATCTTAAACATATTACTTGCTACAATCTAGTTTAACTGTACAGATTAAAAATAAAGTATCATGTGTTTTATATTACCATGGAAAATTACTATTAGTGTGCTTCACTAAACAGTTGCTATTTTTTATTAGTCACTTCCAGAAACCTGGTGTTTCTTGATGTAACTGGCAAGTTTCTGATGGTTGATGACAGTTTTTCTTTTCAGGAGTCTCTTGAGTGCTAGGTCTATTGAGTGTGTGGATCATCACTGATATCTTCTATTTACAGTATGTCCAAAATAAGTTTCATGTTAAGGAAATGGCATTGGAAATTATAAAACATCTGCTGTGTAAATTGTGATGACATGGAAGCTTTCAGATGATTACACAAACTCATCTTTTCCTTTTTCAGGGTGTTCTAAGGATACACTTTATTGAAGCTCAGGACCTGGAGGGGAAAGATACTTACCTAAAAGGGATTGTCAAAGGAAAGTCAGATCCTTACGGAATTATCCGTGTGGGCAACCAAATTTTCCAAAGCAAGGTCATCAAAGAAAATCTCAATCCCAAATGGAATGAAGTTTATGAGGTATAACCAATAAAAGTACATTGTATTATGTTATCCTTTACAGAAGAAACAAAAGAAGAAATATCCTCTTCCTTTTTTTAAGGAGGATATTTTGGAGGTGTCCTCAAGGAGCTTCTCAATGTCTCCCTCTAGAAGCCCAAAGTTCTATAACAAAACAAAAATTCTCTATTCAATTCTATACTATTTTTTTAAATCTAGACAGAGCATCAGTAATTCTGAAAAAGTAGTTGGGCTTTTAAAGCCAACATTAAAAATTTCATCCAGAAATCTCTTAAAATTGCTCTACTCAATAAATTGCAGATTTTTTAAGCATTTTCTTACTGATGTAGGTTATTATACAAAGGTACTGCAGCTCAGTGTTCTACTGTTGTTATGCCATTTAACCAAGCTGGTCAGTTTTACTGACAATGCCCTCTCACTGAACTTCCAGGCCTTAGTGTATGAACATCCAGGACAGGAGCTAGAGATTGAGCTCTTTGATGAAGATCCAGATAAAGATGACTTCCTGGGAAGGTAAATGTTATAAAAAATGTTTGTAGGTATTGGAAAGAGATGAAATATTGTAATTTTTCTGTAATTATTATTTTTTTATTTTATTGCAGTTGTTCTGCTATCTAATTGTATTTATAAATCAAATAATAAGTAATTCCCTAACCACTTCATGTATGTAAATATATTTATATGAAAATGTGCTTGGATGTGTATATACACATCTATATGTTTACATCTTTTTTGAAAAAACCAGGTAAGTATTGTGGGTATACAGAATTGTGCCCTACCTTCTTTAATGTTTGTGAGCTAGCACTAAGTCTTAATTCTTTCTTCAGGCAAAGTTAATATATTTTTATAACTCTGTATCTTCTTCATCTTCATAGCTTCTGAATGACTGTCTCGAGTTTATGTTTCTCTTAAGAGCTGATCTTAACTATTTGATTAAAGAAAAAATTTGCTGTAATGCTTTTGCAAACATGACTCACTGTTTGACTCCATAGGTGTTTACCCATAAACATTTCAGGGTTTTAGCCAGCTTCTTCCTCCAGTAATTTGTCACCTTTATTTTTTGCTGAGTTTTGGAACTTCCCATTGTTGCTTTTCATACAGAGTAGAACTCCCTTACCTTTCCAGCTCCTTCTCTCTTAACAGGAGCAACAGTGCCTACTTCTCCTCTCATTAAAATAAAGCAGTAGGTAGTACAAAGGCTTCTTTTTCTTTGCACTTCTCTAATCTTACACTGAAGTGATGGTGGGGGGAAGTGACATAATGCATACATCAGTACTAATAAAATAAAAAGCCAGACAAATATTCATGCACTGGCATGCAATTGTCTGCTCTGTTTAATTTCTAGCAGATTCATTCCATGCTACATTTTTAGCTGGTGTGAGCTAGAACTCTCCCAGACACTGCCAAAGCATGAATTTGGTCACAGCACATGTCCAGGTGCTACTTCCAGTGGGTAGTTTGGGTGTGGTCTCTGTTTTGAGAGTTGGGTCATATATATGTGAGTCATATTGTGCCAGTTGCCCTCATAGCTAAAAAATGAGCTCTAGTGTAGGCATATTTTCTATTATCCTGCACAAATCCTTTTTCAGCCATTTTATTCCCTGCTTCTTCTTTCCTTAGGGGCTAAAAGAACAGTATTCTGCTCTTTTGATCTCAGCAGAAGCCTGGATGCTCAGCAAGCACAGGGTGGTGTTTGAGTTCTGTGCTAGATCTTTTGTTTCTTGGCTAAAATACTACTTCTTTTTCTCTATTTTTCTAGTTTGATGATTGATTTAATTGAAGTTGAAAAGGAACGTCTTCTAGATGAGGTAAACACGTTCAGTAAGTTCTGGTCTAAAAAGGCCCCTATGTTGTTCATGTAGTTGTTCTTGCCTTATTTTTTTCCTAGGCATAGTTCCTATATGTGCAAGAATAACCTTAATGCTGTAGAAATAATTTCCCTGATGATCAGTACAGTGGTTTAAGAGATATCTAAACTGGTGAAATATGAAAAATAATTACATTTTTTGTTTGTCTTGAGGTTTTAAGGTTACTCCTATGCAAATGCAAAGAAAGTAACTTAGATATTTGGTGAGAAGGTTTTTTTGCACGAGAATAGTTAATTGCTGGGTTTATTATTAGATGTAGCAGACTAATTTTTGTCCTCTGTGTAAGAGAGATTTTATAGGAACATTGTGCAGGGTTTGTATTCCCAGATCATCTTTACAGAAGTTAAAGAATTTCCTTGGTATTTTTAAGATGCTTTTATTATATAACATAGATATTTGTCTGGCTGTTTTTGTCACTTTGTCTTGTAATGTTTTGTGTGAAATATGACATTTTAATGGATCAGATCTTTTCAGGTTATGTGGACTTCAGCTCTGAGAGATTCCTAGTAGACTTTAGTGTTTCTGAAATGTCCTGAAGAACCAGTTGCAATTGTATTATTTGTTTGCCACATTATTTCTCATTACTTCACTTAATTTTCAGTGGTTTACTTTGGATGAAGTGTCCAAAGGAAAGTTGCATTTAAAACTGGAATGGCTCACATTGATGCCAAGTGCTGACAATCTAGACAAGGTATTAAAAGAATACATTACTTTTATTTTAATCTAATTGTTTTGGGGTGACTTTGTTGCGATTTTTTTTGTTTATTTGTTAAGTATGTAACCAGTTCTCCAGCTGCTGTGAATTTGGAGAAATCCATAACTTTACGGGTCTCTAAAGCTGTCTGTCTTTAGAAATCTCAGATCAGTCATAAATGTCAATGGCTTAAATTATATTTTAAAATGCTTTTGTGATTTTCTTCTTTTCTCTTAATGCTACTGTTTGAGAATATCTGCTAATATTTCATTATTCTGGGAGATAAAGCTGGATATTATATTCAAATCTGTCCAATCTAAAAAAAATAAGTAGGAAATGGGGTGCAAATTTCTGTGCAAATGGTTTTGAAATGTCTGTAGGAGTCTTGAAAACTTTCTCTGCTTCATGTGAATGTTTGCTTTTTGGGAGGTTTTTGGTTTTGTTGTTTTGTTTTGTTTTGTTTCAGAAATGAGACAGAAATAATAATACTTGATTCCAGAAAGGCTTTTGGTTTCTTTTTGGTTTAGGTGCTAACAAGCATTAGAGCTGATAAAGACCAAGCTAATGATGGGCTTTCATCTGCATTGCTGATACTGTATTTGGACTCAGCAAGAAATCTGCCTGTAAGTTCTGTTCTCATGGATCCCCTTTTGTCACAGAGTCTCTTGAGTACTCCCAGCATGTCTTGCTTGGTAGTGTGACACTGCTTTACTAACACACATTATGCCATCTTCTCTATAATTCCTCTCCTTTCAAGACGTGTAATGTAAGGTCCACTTTTTTAGTAGCATAGTATTATAGCTATATATTTAATAAAACATTACTCTTTAATCAGTGTGATTTTTCTTCAAAGAATGCTCCTTTCCTGGACTTGAAAGGCTGTTTGTTTTTATTACATGATGTTTTCCATAAATCCTATGGGATTAGCACGAGGAATTTTAAGAAACTAACTGGGAAAAACCCCACTTCCCTGAGTTCAGGTAAAGTTCCTTGCTTTGGCTTAGGGTATTGCTGGAAATTTGAAGGCACTGAAGTCCTTATCATGAAATCAATACTGTGCAGCTGATGTTACAGTGCAGAATACTTGTATGAGATTTCTGTCAGACTGTTGTTTGCAGGATGGTTTATTTGCTTGTGCAAACCTTAAAAATAAATCACGTTCTCTCACTCCATGGTTTTACCCTGTGGGACTGTGAAATAACTTGTTTTGGAGTTTATTTCAGGTTAGTAAAATACTGTTTGTGGTTGTAATAGCAGTGGTTGATAGCAGTAATAAGGTTAACCCTACCATAAAGAGATATGTGAAGCTTAACTGAGTTTTGCTGGTTTCAGCATTGCTATTAGATGAGAGGTTCTGGAAGTGATGAATAAAATACTAATTAGAGAGTACGGTTTTCAAGCTTTGGAATTTTTTGCATGCATTTTGCAGATTTGTCTGCTGAAATTTAAGTTAAAATTAAGTTAAACCAGAGTGGTAAGGTTGGACTACCATTAGCAGCCCAACCAATTTACATGACTGATTGATTAGTGATTCCATGTCTGTTCCAGGATGTATAGAGCAGAGTTTGGAAGCAGTATTTCTAGGCTATTCTGAAAGCTAAAAATACTCATTTGGAACAGATCCTCACACTACCTGTTTAACCTCACTGTATACTGAATTCAGGCAAACTCTGTAACTTAGCAGAAAAAAACCAGAATTACTACAGTACAGAGTAAGCAGTAACAGAATAGAATAGAATTATGGTTTGCTTAGCATCAGTTTCAGAATACTGAGACAGATAGAAAAAGTGTCTGCCATCTGTTTTGTGTACTAGATTCAATTGAACCAATTTATCTTCTTGTTCAGCTACTGAATTTTACTGAAATAGCTGCAAATTTATTATGTTTGGTAAAATACACTAAAGCCTCTTAATTAAAACAAACAGTGTAAAGTTCTCTCATACACCAGTTCCAGTCTTTTCCATACAACTCTGATTCTCTAGATTACATTCTCCAGCAAATACTCTGAGGCTTTGTCATAAATCAAACTTTTTGTTTCAAACATTCTCCCTCCTCTGGAAAGATTCAGTTGTAAGTCTTGAGTTCTACCTACTTTTGCAGACAGTATTTCAATTTCAGTACATTTAATCAGTAGATCTCTCAACTCTGGGGTACAGGAAGGGGGAGTTCTTTGCACAAAGCTGACCAGTTAGGAAATTTGGGAACAGCATCCCAAATTTCCTAGTGCTGCATCTGATACTCTCTCTGCACTACAAGAATTGCCTCGGTGGGTTGAGAATGATGGCTGTAGAGTGGGACCTGTTTAATCCTCTTACTTCTTTCTTCCTCTACCAGCACAGAAAAGCAGTTGTTACAAGTGACTCAGTATTTAAGTTCAAGTAATTTTCTTTCCAGTATTGTAAAGAATGTAACAGAAAGTAACATGGAACAATTGCAAATTCCATGTACAAGTTTACAGCTATAAAATAACATGGTACTGTGCTAAATTAAATTTTCCAAAACCAGATACAAAAAGGCTTCACAGTTTTGTCAAATAGGGGGGAAATATTATGGGAAGACTTTTTTTATGCAGGAGAACTAAAAAGATTTCTGCACATTATAGAGAGACAATGTCATGGAGCTTCTCTACATGAATTGCATTAACTGTAGTAAATACAGTGAAAACATAGATGTAGTAAAAACATAAAAAATGTTTTTATGGCCATAGGATTCTAATATGGAATGACATTTACAAGACTAAGTATGAAATTGCTGGCTTCTTATGTTTTGCTCAAGTTCAGTGGTAGGGGTTGTGTAGAGCAAAGCAAATTAATCTCTTGGATTGCTTGTATTTATGGAGATGAGAGAATTCAAAGACAATGAAGGGTTAAAATTACACTGACCCTTATTAATAGTTTGAAGACTTTTGTGCACAACTTTAATGTTATAGTAAAATGTTTTCTACATGAATAATTACTTTTTATTAGCTTGAAAATTGCCTTAAGTTAATGCTTATCACTGGTACATTTTAGGTCATGCCTTCAGCCTTGTTTTGTTTGAGTTACAGTGTTGAGTTACCCCAACATAGGCCTTTTATTGCACAAGTGCATTATAGTTATGAGTTTCTGGCACACTGGGATGATGTATCTGAAAAAGAAACAGAAATGGTGTAGAAAGCTGGTAAACATTAGTTGGATCTGCCATATAAATCTGAACTACCAAGAGTGACCTTGGAAAGTGGGTTAATATATTTGAATAATTAATTAAAAAAAAAATTCAAAAAGCATTCCACCTTGCTGTGCTACAGAAAGTAATTTAATGAATGAAACTATTTGTAATGACAAATATTTACTTTTTCTTACCTGCTGTTTTCTCTGGAATCCTTTGACTATTTTCCTTAACTTTTCTGTGTAGTAAAGCTGCTTATGCATTCATTCTGCCACAATCCCATCACTCTGCTTTCTCCTTCCATTTCCATCTTCCTAAGAGTATCTACGAGGGAAACTTTGGGTGTGGATACTTAAAAGAGAGGAGAGCATCGGGACTAGTCTTTTGTGAAAACACTACCTCACTCTATAGAGCACTATTTGTGAGTTCTCTGGTATTGTTTGTATTGTACCTTTTCTCTGCCAGAGTGTGGATTAGTGCTACTAAAGCCACTCACTCTAGTGGAATGAGAGCATGCAATTTGTTTTCCTGCATGGTTTCAACAAGTGTGCATTGTTTTTGTGCTATTTTTATTGCATTTTAAAGGCTACTTAAATTTCATTGATCAGCATATCATTGGGTAAGTAATTAACCTTTTATGATAAAAACCCAAGATAATGTTTGTTGTAAAAGCTCTTCATATTTGACTTAAATTGCTGATTCATTGAGAAATAAAATGCATACTGTACTTAGCACCCTGTGTGCTGGTTAATTGTTGGCTTTTATTGCAAAGAAATTAAAATAATAAATACTGCAACCAGCATCTCTGTAAAAAGGTGACACACTCAAATGTTTGTAAGGACTTGCAACCTCTCCACACTGGTTCAAGTTGCTTTAAAAATGGGTGCAGTTCTTTGTGCTTCCCAAACTATAAATTCCCTTGTAAATTCTATTTCACTCCATGATGCTCCTTGTTTTGCAAATTCCCAAGCTCCTTTTCTTTTTTTTTCAAATTAGTCTGTAGTTGGGAAAATCCAGGCTAGGGTGAACCACCAAGTAATATTTTTTGCTTGAATTAATTGTTACAAAATTATTAAAAACTGATGAGCCTCTGAGTATCTTACGCTTAAATCTGGAAGTACATATTGGTGACTTCAAAAAGACTGAGAATCTGTTCAGAAGAAGAATCTTTTTGCCAGAGAGAGGTGGTTTTGTCTTTGGAGATTGTGCAGATCAATTTGTTACTGCCTGGCTACATCATAATCCTTGATTTTAAAACACCTTTCCAAAGTCCAGCAAAACCCTTTTCTGTGGTCCTTTCTGTTAGTTTCTCTATAGAGGTTAATTTTAAAGTATCCCAAAACTTAAAACCATTCTAAAATCTTGCTAAAAATTAATGAATGAGAAAGGCAGTTCATAACCTATGGTTCCATCATCTTGGTGTTAAAACTGTTAAGGAGTTGCTTAAACAAATACCAGGTGCATCTTTAAAATAATTATTATTTTTTAAAAAAAAATCAAAAAGCTGGGTTAAGTATGTAGCCCTGATGGTTTTTGTGGGTCTTAGGATCTTTGTGTTAGGACAGGTTGTCTATAGAGAACATTTATTTAGAAATGGGACAAAACTTTCCAAATGTCTGCATTGATTTGTGAGTCAGAGTGGAACAACAACTGTTCTAAGAAAGCCAGGTCTGGATTCCCTTCTGCAGCACTGGGAACTGCCTGGCTCTGCAGTTTCCTGGGTGCTGATCTTGCTGCAAGCAAGAGGAGGAGGGTTGTGGCTGGAGGCCAGGAGGGAGGAGAGCTCTGTAGTAGCCCAGGGATAATAACAGCGTCAGCAGCCCTAGAACTGCCCTTGTTCCCAGGATCCTCAAACATGGGCTGTTACACAGACATTGACACCTGCAAGCTCAGTCTCTCACATGGAACACGAGTTGCTGGGGGAGTGTTGAAAAGGGAGCTCACTTCCTGTGGGGAGAGGAGAATCCTGAGTGCTCTCTGTTCCTTTCTAGACAGTTTATTGACTGCTGCTCAGGTTTAGGTCTGTGACACCAAATTCAGACATTTACCCATCTAAATCTGATTTAGCCGAAGTTAAGGAGTAGAACTAGTGTTTATTTTCCAAAAGTAACACTAGTTTTATAATAATCCATAATTCATAACAATTTTGGTATCACTATAATAATATATAAATTATCCATGTTTTAAATTAGCTCTTACAGATAGTGATTGTCAGGTGAGGATGCACTCACAGATACCCAAGCAGCACTTAGTGAATCAGAAGATGTAAGAGTCATACTCCAAAGCATATTGAATCAGGAGCTGGCTGAATAACAAACCAGTTTGTTACTTGTATAATTTATGGGTTTGTTATTAGGATTTACTGCAAATGTCACTGGCTGTTAGAGAATTCCACTGTGTCATTATCAGTACATTTCTTCTCCTATTACTGCAGAGGCACTCAGAACCATGCCAAGAGTGTTTTGTCACCCAAAGCAAGACAAGATATTGAAGAGCCCCTTTTTTTTCTCTAAGTCTCCTTCCTCCCAGCCTTTCAGCCACCACCCTCATGGACCTGCAGCTTCTTCCCTTGAAATCTGAAGTCTGGCTTAAACATACTTGCCCCAGCTGATGTCCCTCTTGGCCTATCCTTGCTATGATTCCAGAGGAACTGAGATATGTTCAGTATCTAGGAGCCAGTAGTTGCCTGCCCTTTTGTATGATCCCATAGGTTTGGTTTTGTCTTTTAAAATTCTTTGAAATAGTAATAGAGGAGGGAAAATACGGAAATTGGATATGCAGGTGCAAATGGGAAGGAAAAAAATTCCAGTAAATTGAGGGCAGTTTAAGATTCAGTATTATCTTGGTGAATTGTAGATGCCACCTGACAAAATCAGGTACTTCTCTGTAGAGCACAGTCATTGCGTCCTTATAAATGTGGGATGGAAATAGATTTGAAAAGAGATCTTTCTACAGAAAGAGATTTGAAGTCATGCTGTGTCATACTGTTATGAAAGAAAACACTGTACTCTATGAAGAAAAGAGGATTGCAGCCTGTGACATGTACAGACTAATCCTGGTTTTCTGCCGAGCCATTACCAAGGCCCTGATCTTGGCTGTAGCCAAGATTTAAGGTCTGGAGGACAGCACCAATGATGAGAGAGGTCATAACCAGACAAAAGCTAGCAGAGGAAGGGAGTTTAGCCTTAGGAAGTAAATCATGGAAGTAAATCAGCAGCACAGCTGCTGCAAACAAAGTGACACTTTTATCTTTGTCAGAAAACAGGGAACAGTGCTTAAACTTCAGCAAAGAACATACCTGTAGGGCATTTAAAAATTTCCTAATAAAGAACAGTTAAGCATTAGTTTTAATGAGTCTAGGGATAGTCTCCATCTTTGAAGTTTTGTAAGTTCCTAATTAAGTTCCTAATGCATCAGATAAATAACTGTGGACAATTCTTTAATTCTATTTTTAAAAAAATCACGTTCAAGAAAAATACCCCACAAAAGTAGCCAAGCCTTATTTCTGGTTCTCAAGCTTAAGAGTTGGACTTGCTGTTCCTTGTGGGTCGCTTCCAGCTCAAAATATTCTGTGATTTTGTGCTGGATATTGTAAGTTCATTCTGAAATAGAAATTTTCAATCAGGTTGCCAGGAATCTTTGGAATATTCTGGCCAACAGGAGGATATGACATCCCAAAAGAAACTTCAAAAAATATTTCTGCATAAAGGTTAAATCTCTTCAAATTTTAGTCACTTAGATTTTAATTTCAGAAAGGCATTTCTTTTGGCAAAGCATTAATATCAGTTCTGTTCATAAACGAGAATGTTTTAAAAGGTCACTGTGCAATGTTTTTATTGCCACAATCTACAGCTTTTAAAACAGAATTCTGCCTTGAAACAAAAATGTGTCCCTAAGGAAAAAAAGCCAGCCATAAGTACACTAATTTGAAGTCTATTTTATTTACAAATCTTATTTCCTGAAATTATTTCTTCTGAATTGATGTTATTTTGTCACTGAAAGAACAATATATTAACCCTAAAATAAAATTCTAAAATTTCCCTATTTAATGGAAAGCAGTCAGAGGTTTTGTCCTGCTAAGCCAGTTTAAATTCCTATTTTTAGTGTATTTGCATGTCTTCATTCAACTGAGTAAAGTAGCAGACCTTCATTCTTGTTAGCATGCAGTGTTTGCATCATTTTTCTAAAGAGGCTTAAAAAACTTAGGCTTTTATAATGATCTAAGTCTCTATCAATTAGATGTTGTAATTTCTCCCATAAAAGGACTCCTTTGCATAATTACTTATCATCAGAGAAGTTTCTGGGTTGTGAAAATATGCTCAACTGAATTTTAAAAAGGTTCATTCAGAAGGCAGTTTATAGGGCATCAGGCATTAAATAAAAATATTTTGTGAATTATCTTTATTAGGATTTAAAAAATATGATCAGAGAAATACAAACAGACTGAAATATGGTATATTACCATATTTTTATAGTTTTAAAGCAGAATAAAAATATCTAGAGGAGAAGAGGAAAAAAAAGTTTTGTCAGACTTTGTTGTTGTGGTGGTCCTTCATTGTTTTGTTTGAAAGATGTTGTTTGGGTTTTGTTTTTTTTTTTAAGGTTGATTTTTTCCCCCCTGCTTTGTCTTATGTTGTTTTGTCATAATTAATTAACCTAGTGAAATTGCTTCATTGCATGTTTTATTAACCCTTCCTATGTTCATTCTCTCCTGACTTAAAAGAATAATCCATTAGAATTTAACCCTGATGGCTTGAAGAAGGCTGCTGTTCAGAAAGCCCTGAAGGTAACATTAATACAGTTGTCCATTTAAGGTCACAAAATAATTGGAAATGCACGAATGCCTGCAACACTCTGCTTCCAACACTGGATGGAATTTCTCTTGCCAGATACATACTTAGTGTAATTCTGTTTTATTAGAACTTAATTTCAAGAAGGTAATGTCAAGACATTGCTAAAATACTGTGATCTGTGGTAATTTGAACTCTTGATCACATTAGTGGAGTACAGGCTGCTTGAGAAGATGGGGAAAAGTGCTGAGAACTAATTTGTACTGGTAACTAAAGAATAAAGCTGACATGAAAGCTAAGACATCTTTTACATACTGAGTGATACCTTATCACTCAGCTCTGAATGGCTGGTTTGGAATAATCTTGTTCCTGCTAGATGTTTTTAGAAGGTTTTACATCTTCTATGACTGCTGAAGAAATTTAGGCCAGCCTTTTGGTAGGCAAACTTGGAAGGGATAAGCCACATGCTCAGCTGGAGGAACTTGAACAAGGACAGACTTCAATAGACTGTTAACAATGAGTCTGTCAGTAGCTGGTGTTAGAGGTGCATTATATGTGTGTGTACACATTGCTACCTACTTAGTGTGAGTTAAAATTATTCACATTTACATAGCAGCATTAGTGACAGGGTCTTCTTGTCAAATCCTGTAGTTTCATCATTTTCTGAAGACAGTTTCAAGGCACCATTTTGTGGACAAAGAAAAAATGAAGATAATGTCACCTACCATTTTAAAACACCATCAATTGCAGTGGAATATGGCTTTCTTTCTGTTTTGTAAATCTTTATATTTGGTTTTATTTGAGAGCTAAATATATTTTTATTAGAAGTCATAGAAAAAGAAATGCAGCATTCATCCAAGAAAGGAGTGCTTTCTTAACAGCTTTATTTCTAAAGGAAAGTATGGTTCTAAACAGTATGTCACATTAAAGTTGAGAATTATTAGTGGAAGTATGATGTCCAAAATGTAAGTTCAGATCAAAAAATTCATCTAAATGATGCACTTTCTTCATTAAAAAATATAGAATATTTGAATCACTTGGTTTTAATTGTGACCTTACATGCATTAAGAAGATTTTAACTAACTTTATATTGATATACCTGATTTTCCTACAGGGTAGAACTCAAAGTAACCATATGTCCTACATTTTCTTAAACTGCATTAACACCTGCTTGAGATGATTAACTTTCATGTCTAAATTTTCTTCCTGACTTAAATTTTTGTTAGGTTAAATTGAAATTCATAAAAGAAACATATAGATGGAATGTTCCTTTGCATATATAATTTGTTTCTAAACTGATGTTTGTTTTCACAGTTTGATGTAATGCTATACAGCTGGTGAGCAAGGCTCAGATATGGCAGATGGTTGATTCCCTAATAAAGAGTATTTGGTAAACAGTAGAAATATCCCTCACATACATTATAGTGCATATTCTTTCTCCCCAAACCAAAAAGTAAGGAACATCAGTGTTCTGATACCACATCCAATTTAATAGTTCTACAGCAATGTTTATAAAGTTTGTGCTTTCTTCGTATCTCCCATCTGCATGCAGTATTCATTTTGCAATGTTAACTATGCTTCATTAGCTTTGGAGATTGTAATGCTCATTAAAAGATAAGAATTTGCATCTCACCAGTTTCCTTTAAAGAAAATGGAAAGGAGTCTAAAACTCCTGCTTATTTAGTAGCATTTTGCTTCAGCATATTCAGGTAGTTGGATGCCTTCACATTGATGTGTTCACCAGCTACTCGCCAGTCTGCCATTCCAGCTGTCTGAATAAAACACTGAGAATAATAGAGAAGCATGTGGTAGAATGCATATGATTTGTATTTTTAAGATGCAAACATTAAGTTTCAGAGGGGAGAGGTTTTGCTTTATTCTGAAGGCAAAGTTTTTGCTTTTTCTCTACCAGTCAGGGAAGAAAATAAACAGCAATCCCAACCCACTCGTTTTGCTGTCAGTTGGACACAAGGCACAGGAAAGTAAGGTAAGTTCCTGCTCTTCAGACTTGGCTCTGTCTTCACACATTTGGTAGGTCTGTGAGCTTGGCATTTGCCATGGAGCAGAGATGCAACACTAAGCTGACATCAGAACTGAAACTGGCAACAAACAGCCAAGGTTTACAGCCCATGGCCTAAAACCACTTTATCAACTAAACCATGGCACCAAGTGCCACATCCAGTCTTTCCTTAAACACCTCCAGGGATGGTGACTGTCACCTCCCTGGGCAGACATTCCAGTGCCCAAGCACTATTTCTCTGAAGAATTTTTTTATAATGTCTGGCCTAAACTTGCCCTGGTGCAGCTTAAGGCTGTGTCCTGTCACTGGCTGCCTGGGAGCAGAGATCAATCCCCACCTGGCTATGGTCTCCTTTCAGGCAGTTGTAGAGATTGAATGAGTGCTTACATAATTTAAACTGTCTGTGAGTAGAGATGGGATTTTTAGTCATTTGTAGCAGTCCTTCCACAGTGCTGCTTTCCTAGAAAACGTCAGAGTAGTTAAAGTTCTGAATTAGAACCTTGTCCAGCAGACCTGAGAGAGCTTTGAGTTGTTGAAGAAGGCTTTGTCTCATTCCTGCTCAGGTGGTCTGTAACCCATGCCAGTCACAAGATTGATCTTGATGATGATCCCTCTGATTCTGACCCAAAGCATTCAACATACCTATTATCCATAACCAATCTCTGTGCACTCAAATAGCTCATTAAAATAAAATAACAATGGTGAAATGATTCCAAAATAGGTAGATACATGCAATATAGGGGTGAATATTTTTTTATTTAAATAAGTCAAGTGTCAGCCAAAAGGAGAAGAAATCTACTTTGGTTTCTTCATAACCTGTCGAAAATTTTCACAAAGCATAAAGAAAAATTATATACAGGCTTAGTTTTGATAGAGAATGGAGATAAAAATTCAAGTCCTTTGCTCGTGGTGATAGCTTTTTTAATGAGCACTTATCCCCTCTGCTTTCCCCTCCACCCGCTAATGAATTGCTGAAAATTGTGAGATTTGGCAGTGAAATCATCTATGTGGCCAACTGGAGATTAGAAGGAAAACTGTTACTTTCTAGGAGTTTCATGAGTTATGAAAGCCCTTTTAGTGTAGTATGAGAGGAGAGAATGTGCTATTCTGAAGACTACCTATCAGTTCATGTCCTCTGTGTAATTTTGTATGTGATATTGTGTATGCTGTGGGTGGATCCTACTTGGCCTTTGTTTAAATATGTCAAGTTTCAGACATAAATTTTCATAGAATCATTAAAGTCTGAAGAGACCTTCAAGATCATCCAGTCCAACCATCAACCCAGCACTGTCACTGTAACCCCTAAACCACATGGCCCATCACTAGATCCAGGTGCCTCTTGAACATGGTGACTCCACCACCTCCCTGGGTGACCTATTCCAGTGCCTGACCATGCTAAAAGGGAAAAAAGTTTCTGATATCTAACCTGAATCTCCCTGTTTCAGCTTAAGGCCATTTCTCCTGGTCTTCTCACTGTACTTATGGCAGAAGAGGCTGTCCCACACCTCACTCTGGCTCTTCTGTCAGGGAGTTGTAGAGAGCATTGAGATTCCCCCTGCGCTTCCTCCTCTGAAGGATAAAANAGGTGCCTCTTGAACATGGTGACTCCACCACCTCCCTGGGTGACCTATTCCAGTGCCTGACCATGCTAAAAGGGAAAAAAGTTTCTGATATCTAACCTGAATCTCCCTGTTTCAGCTTAAGGCCATTTCTCCTGGTCTTCTCACTGTACTTATGGCAGAAGAGGCTGTCCCACACCTCACTCTGGCTTCCTGTCAGGGAGTTGTAGAGAGCATTGAGATTCCCCCTGCGCTTCCTCCTCTGAAGGATAAAAAACCCCAGCTCCTTCAGCTGTTCCTCCTAAGGCTTCTTTTCCAGAGCCTTGCTGCCCTTCTCTGCACACACCAAATGAAATGCCAAATGTAAAATGTGCTCATCTCTTGACACCACCTCTATTAGACAAACTGTTCTATAATTGATCTGCTTCCTTTTTTCTTAACTTCAGATTAGATACAAGACCAATGAACCAGTATGGGAGGAAAACTTTACATTTTTTGTACATAATCCCAAAAGACAAGATCTTGAAGTTGAGGTATGTGTCTCACTCTCTTTAGATATCTTTCTTTTCTAAGATAGTGCAGTAGTAAAATTCAGACATTAAAGGCTGTTATGAAATGAGACTGAATATAATGTGAACACCATTAAAACTATACTTAAAGTATTATTTTTTAGACCAGGCAATGAAATGTTTATTTCTATTTACTCCTAAAAGGAAGAAAGACTCATAAGCAGGATCTCACATGAATAGCATAGTTAGTGGTTGTCTTCTCTAATTTAAAATTCCCAAAAGTAAATTTGCTGTACCAGTTTGGGACTAGGAATCTTTCCTCTCTCATACCAGGGAAGAACTTGCTTTATCCCAAATGCCACATCCCTTTACTTTGTTGACATGTCATGTACATAGTTCAAAGAGACTGAAGTGAAGATAAGGACTGTCTTAGTCACTCTTCCTCTAATAGCTGTGAGAATTCATTTTCACACAGACAGTTTGGAAACCACGTAGTTATTTTGATCATGGGTCTGGTAGATGTAGATGTGGTGGTTACTTTTCTGCCATACTTTTACTGTAGAAGGTAGAGTTGAAGAAACAAGGCATTGAGTGTATTTTTACCTCTTTCAATGTGAAGTAATTTTAAAATCAGGAAAAGTTGGTTTAAGAACAACCAACATCCAATATTGTTTGTATCTTTTCTTTTTAAATAAAATGTAATTTCCTTCCTTGAATTCTTATAAAGCAGATGATACAAAGTGGCTTAATTTCTGTGTTCTGCAGGTGAGGGATGAACAGCACCAGTGTTCTTTGGGGAACTTCAAGCTGCCTCTAAGCCAGTTGCTAGAGAGTGAAGATTTAACTATGCATCAGCGGTTCCACCTGAGCAACTCTGGTCCCAACAGCACTATAAACATGAAGATTGCACTCAGGGTACTCTGAAACCTTTCCATTGTAAATATCTGAAAGCATATTTACAGGGCTGTGGTGACTCCTGGTCTGCCAGCTTTTTGAAGCAGACAGGACATCTCCTTTGATGTCACCTGCCAAGTGTCCTTGGTTGTGACAGTGCTGCCAGTACACACAGATAGCCTCTAATTTAAATACACTCCATTTGAAAATTCTACAATGCACAAAATGAAACATTGTTTTATAGTTATTGCAGTTGCTATGAAGAAGGTGGGGATGTGTTTTGTCATGCAAAGCATTTCATATTGTAGAGTTAGTAAGTGTGACTGTTTTTGGTCCTGCTGTAGTGTCTTAACTTTACAACTTGTCACCAACCAGTCCTCTTGTAGGAACAAATTTGTTCCTGTTTCTTATACTGCAAAGTACTAATATTGTGTGTATTTTCCTGTATCTAGGTCCTTTCTCTTGAAAAGCAGGCAAGATCTCCAGATCATCAACACTCAGCCCAAGTAAAAAGGCCGTCTCTTTCCAAAGATGCAAGAAAATCATCTTTTAAGCCTCAGGTTCCTGTCTCGCCAGCACCTGATCCCAACAAGTCTGTTCCAGCATCCCCAGTGATGGACAGTGATAATAAGACTGATACAGCTGATAAAAGTCAGCCTTCCAATGCCAGCCCACAGTGGCCAACAGAGCTGAGCCGAAGCTCCTCCAGCCTCCACGCCTCCAACTTCTCCTACTCCCCCAGCCACCTGTCGGTGAAGGAGCCCACGCCCAGCATCGCCTCCGACATCTCGCTGCCCATCGCCACGCAGGAGCTGCGCCAGAGGCTCCGGCAGCTCGAGAAGTACGGCCTGCACCGCTTGCTTTTGCTGCACAGCTAAGCTGTTTTACAAAGCATGTCACCTCTGCAGCCAAAGGAGGAGTGCTCAGTTTGCATTTCAGTAATGTTTTTTACTGTTCAGTCGTTGGGATTTTCTGCCTCTCCTGCTAACCTCAGACAGATCAGCAATTAGAAGTTGCCTTACCATTGTGATCATCTGCAAGATAAAGTCCCGCTTCTTCTCATAGCTGCACTTTGTAGTTTCATGGCAGTAGTTGCCTGTTTCACCACTGAATCCTATTAGCATCAATTAAGCCAATTAAGCTGGAAATAGGTGGTCTTTCTAAATAACTCAAAAGGACAGTTGACTATAAAGAAAGTTAAATGAGTATTCAGTTACTGTGCAGTCAGTGAGGATTGCTGCAGCCATGCTTTCTTAAATTCTTGAATTTTCTTTTACTTGCTTCAGTGGGCAGCTATACTTACCAAGTACAGATAGCTGAGCAGCCACCCTGCTCTGAATAGAGACTGGAAACTATTCATTCCCTATTCATGGAGCTTCTCCATGAATCTAAGTAGAAAGAGTTTATCTTTTTATTTGTAAGGTATTGAACCAATTAATCTTTTTCTCTGTCAGAGTTCGTAGAATCAGTTGAGTAGTAGAGGTTAGACAGAATTTCTGCTTGGTCATCCCTCTGCTCAAAGCAAATCCCTCTTCAAAGTTAGATCATGTTTCTCAGGCCTGCTCCAAACAACTTTGATTATTTCCAAGGACAGAGATGCCATAAACCTCCTCAGCAACTCCAGTGCTTAGCCACTCCACTGTTAAATGTTTTTCCTTATTTCTATTGAAATTTATCTTGCTGCAACTTGACTATGGCCTCCTGTTATTTTACTGTGTACAGCCATGAAGAGTCTGACTTGATCTTCTCTAAAACATCTGTGAAAGGGCTGCATTTGAGTCTGCTGTTGGCTGTCTCTTCTATTTGTACAAATATACCAATTTGTACAACAACAAATACCTCTTTATGTGCTCCAGACCCCCATTTATCTTCATAGTTTTATGCTAACTTGTCTTCACTTTATCAGTCTCTCTCCTGGCCCAAAACTGAGTTAGACTTTGTTAATTGTGATAAATATTGAAATGCTACTTATTTAATGCACAAATGTCATACCTTCTCATTTGGTAAGAGGGTTAAAGCTACAGGTAATGAGGTCCTTTATTGCAGACCACATGTTTTTAGGTGCTCTGATTAATTTTTTTTATTTTAATTGAGAAAATCCTGAAATTAAATCTTCATTCTATTTTTTTTTTGAAGTGGGTAACTTGGGAATTTTAATGGAGCAATCACTTTGTAGAAAGTATTCACAAAACAGGCACTCTTCTCCCTTGAAGAGAAGATACTCTTCAGGTGGCTGAGAAATGGCAAATATGGCACATACTGTCCTGTGTGATATGGAAAATACTTGTAGTCAGTTCACACAAACTACAATGAGCATTTCAGGGAGATGAGGGAACTGCACATTGGCCATTCTGTAAAACACAAATTCTTAGGCATGGTGCTTGCTTTTTACTTAAACGTGACCTGTGTTCGTAAGTGTAAATTGATTCTAATCTTATTTTCATTGTGATATAAGCTGTAGAAAAGTAAAATGGTTGTGTTTATACTGTGATTTGAGCTCTTACAACAGCAAGTGGATTTAAATTATCACTATTCTAATCCCAAGAATATCTCTATTTCTATGATAAGAGAATTTAGAAAAGAATGAGGTGGTCTTCTAATTGGCTTCTGGCCTTAGGTAAGAGTAGCCCATGGCTGAGGTTTTCATTGCAGTTTGTACTATTATTCTTTCCAATTTCCTAGATATTGCTTTGATGTTTATTTTAGGGTGAGCAAGTTCTTTGGTCATAATGGTTTTCAAAGTACTAAGGAGCAGCTGACCTCTAAACTGACAAGAATACCTGGCCTGTGTTGGAGAGCACAGTTGTTGGCCAAGGAGCTGAAGTAGGCAAATCTGATGAGGATGTGCTCACACACTTACACGTGTTCTCTTCTTTCACATTGGTCTAGAGAAGTTAAATGGATAATACATGATTTCTGGAAGACTGCTCAGTTGAGTCTTAATATTCAATTTAAAGACTAAATATAATGTTGTGCTTTTTCCTGCAGTGGAACAACTCTGGGGCAGTCTCCATTAGGACAGATTCAGCTAACAATTCGTCATAGTTCACAAAGAAACAAACTGATTGTGGTAGTGCATTCCTGCAGGTGAGCATGAACACACAGTTTCTTATCTGTGCATATTTCTTTATAAAGTTTGTCATATCCTGACTTACTGTTAAGTTGATTAGTTAATCTTTGTTACTTTAAAAACAACATATGCATAAATACAAAAATATACAGAGCTGTACTCAGAATCAGTAAAAACTTTGTGGAAGATTTTGCTGTGATTTTATATTTGTCTATTATGCCTCTGTCAGATTTTAAAATGAATGTCAGATTTAAATGAAAATGACATCTAGATTTTTATCAGCAGTATTTGAAAGCTGTTTCTAAGAGACTGAATTTTTTATGGAATGACCAAAACATGTGATCTCTAAAAAGCCATATCTAAATTTCAAATTGGAGTTTAGGACACATTGTATTCCCACCTCTGCTCTCTGCTTACCGGTCATCTGCTCTGGTACAAGTCACTGCACATCATATTTTGTGCAGGGGGAACTGCTTCATATACTAAATTAAGTGATAGTAGTGTAGACACTTACATTCAGCAATGCCTCACTGATATTTAAGTGCTTTTCCTTGGTTTTCACTTGCACAGAAATTTAATAGCGTTTTCCGAAGAAGGCTCCGATCCCTACGTGCGAGTGTATTTATTGCCTGACAAGAGACGATCGGGAAGAAGAAAAACACACGTATCCAAGAAGACATTAAACCCAGTGTTTGATCAAATGTAGGTTCTAAACTATGTGTAGTAGTTTTGTATCATGAAATTACAAAGCTGTCAAATCAAGGTTTCTGTGCTTACTGAAGGGTGAGCTGTTGAGGTTCCTGGTTGTCACCATTAGACTTGATCTTACTTCTGCTGTAATAGCTCTTCTGTCCTTCTATTCCCTGTTACCACTACAGCTCTTTTTGCTGTTAGCAGCCACTTCTGTCTTTCCTGCCTTGCTACACCAGTTCCAAGCCCCTTGTGCTGGTAGCTCAGCTGCAGGATTCGCTCTCCTGGCAGGTGGTGAGAACACGAGTGCCTTTGGCTGGCCAGTGCTGCTGGTCTCCCTTCCTGCCAGGAAGCTTGGCTGGCTGAGTGCCTGGCTGATGCTGCCAGCCAGTGCATGGTCACATTGCTCAGTCACTCAGTGGCACTTCTCAGCATCCAGGGCGTCAGGAAATTTCCTTGTAGATCATATCCTGGTCCGTATGTTGGAAGTTGTACCAGCTTATGCAACGTTATATTGCATAAAAATCCTTATCCCTGCAGTCATCTTTTTTATAGTGTTTTCCCTCACATGTCTGCCCCTTACTCTTCCACCCATCACTTTTCAATATAGACCTTTTTCTACAGACAGCAAATGAACTCAGGGAAAACAACACTTCAGTCCCTTCTGTCCAAGGCAGATCTGTAAATCATTAGTTAGAGGCTCTGGCAGATTTTCCTGGTAGTGCAGCTCTCTCCTGTTCATTCCAGGTAATAGATTTATTTCACTTTGCCTTTCCAAGTAAAATGTATTGCAAAGCAATAAAGCTGTTTAAGAACTGTAGTGACAAATAGATGTCGGTTGTGGTATAACCTTGTCCTGACTTTCTCTAAGTTTCAGCTCTAGCAGAGAGTTATCTTCTTTAAAAGTTGATAGTTTTCCTTAGCCTGCCAGGAAAGAAAAGGAGCTCTGGTTATCAAGTACCAAGGATCAGTAAGATGAATCAGTCTTTCCCTTTTGGAGAACACTGAGACTGAGCTGTTAGTACAGGAGCATTCCATGTTCTCTTTTCTCTGGAGTCAGCGCTTGACCTTTCCTTTGTTTTGTCTTGTTCACTTGTTTGTTTTGTTTTACCAGTGGCCTCTCGAGGCCAAAGGTAACAGAAGTTTCAAATATTTGACGTTGATATTGATCACAGTTTTCAAGAAAAATTTTAGGCAAAACATTGGGATTTTTTCCTTCATTTGTCTCAGACATCATTTTTTAGGTTGGGGAGGGGGTGGTTTGGTTTTGATTTGAGTGGTAATTTAGCTGTAGGTACTGAACTTGCACCTCAGGTGCAGAATTCCCTGTAAAACATCTCTTTGCCTGTCAGGTTTGATTTCAGTGTTTCCCTGCCTGAAGTACAGAGAAGAACACTAGATGTAGCAGTGAAGAACAGTGGTGGATTCTTGTCCAAAGATAAAGGGCTACTTGGCAAAGTAAGTTGACAATAAGCAAATTCTGTTAATATAGCGTATTATTATATAAAGCAAAAATCCTCTTGACATGTGAGTTAGTGTTGACTGAAGCACCTGATTCAGGTAGGAAGCTTTCAGAAATTATAGGTGCCTTAGATGTCAAGCTTCAGTAAGGGAAGGAACAAACTGCAGAGCCAGACTTGGAAAGATTAGGCAGTAATCTCTTCTAGAGAGTGGTAAGTTCACATAACAAAAGAAATGTCCTTATCAGACTTATTAATCATGCTGTCAGAGAAAGGAAAGAAGCAGTAGAAACCAGGCAATATTTCAGAAAATGTTCAGACAAAACTTGGAAGACAAACGAGTACTTAGGGAAACACACAAGTAATTAAATTCCCAGTTTGCAAAATCCATAAGAGCTGCTACTGGAGACATTCCCAGTGCCAACACCAGCTGTTGTGTTTGTAACTTCAGTGTTCTATAGGCACACATTAAATCACCCAATTTCCTACACATGTGATTTGGGGCATGAAAAAGGAATAGTGAATTCCTATGCCCTTTCAAATTGCCATATTTGAGCTCTGTGGAGAGGATGAGAGATGCAGAATTGTCAGTTCATGGTGAATGGTGTCCTCAGTTTTCCTGTTTACCTGGAAGGCTGTTAATAGGAACACACATGCTGAGTGCCATTGCTATGCTGTGACTGGGACTGTACCACTGAAGGGTGTGGATTTTAAGATCAAACCAGCAACTTGAAACTTGACTACAAGTCAGGCAGATAGCAGAGAGCTGTGATGACAGAGATGTGAAATCCCTCATTTACCAATGGCATTGCTTACACTGTAGTTTACAGGACTGTCAGATTTGATCTTTATTAGAAATAGAATGAAGGGCACACACAGTGCATTGATTGGTGATTTAACTCTCCACAGTTACTAATACCTCTGGCATCTGAAGAACTTGCTAAAGGCTGGACCCAGTGGTAAGTATAACAATTCCTTTATTAATAATACCACTCCATACTAGCAACCACTGTGTTAATAATAGTGTTAATAATACATAAATAACCAATCCTTTGGTTTTTTTTTTTCTTTTCCAGGTATGATTTGACAGAAGATGGTACAAGGCCACATGGTGCAAGTTAGGCCCATGGACACCTAGAATTCCTCATGCATCATTTTGCCAACCTTTATATATTTCTAATGCATTGTTTTCACAGATGTACCAATATTATTTTTATAGCTTTACTGATTTAGTTCTTAGACACATCCCCAATAATTTTATAACACTTGGTCATTTTATGTAGACATAGCCTTCCTCATTGTTAAACTTTGTATTTTATTTTGCTAGACAGTTCTATGTGTTACTGTAATGTGCAATAGTACAGTAAAGTAACCTTTTGTGTTTAAATTGATCTTTATGACAGCTGTACCTATTAGAAAGTGAAAAGAACATGTTCTGCTGTTTTCCTGCCTTGTTTTATATCTCACCAAGGTATACTGTACCATGTAAATATATACTATTTTTTTATAATTCTTTCATGCTGGTTTGAATTCAGAAGAAAATTAGATAAAGGATACAGATATTTTCTTCTAAATGCATGTTAATTTCTTCAGATGAATCTCTTTTGTCTTTGCAGCACAATGGTCTTAATCATTTTGTGATACTCTGCAAAAAGGAACTGCAGAAAAACATTTTTACTTTATTGTGTTTCTGGCCCAGTGGGGCTAGCTTAAAATGTACAAAACATTAACATTTTAATATTTATATATAAATGTATTATTGGGAAATCATGCTATAGAATATTATAAATAAAAAAGAGAATTCTATAAATATTGTATAAATAGAGGATGAGGTCCACAAATCACAGTTTCTAAATCTGAGTTTTCATTTAATGGAGTAAACATAACAAACAGTACAGTTTTATTATACAGGTTCATTTGGATTTTGTTATTTATTCCTGTACTCTGGAGTACTGGATGTGATATTTTGAAGGTATGAGGACATGGATTTTTCTGTATTATAAAGAAGATCTCTAACCACTTTAAACTGTCCTTACCACCATATTTCACTGATTTATAAGTAGAAAAATCAGCTTGTGAGTTAAGTTCATATAGTAGGCATATGTACAGGACATATGTTATTTTTCTTATACAATACTGTGCTAAAATAGTGTGTTATGTGATACCTTCTGTAATCCTCAATGAACACCAGTAGGTAAGAAAGTGTGAAACTGAGATGAAATTGACTGTCTTTGACAGTTGCTTCCTTGCTACTTAGCGTGTTTGGTGCATGAAGAAAATGCACTTCAGCAGTCTGAGAAATGCTGTCCTTCTCCCAAAGCATTGCCGTGGGCTGGGCAAGAGGCAGCAGGGACACCATTAGCACAGCTGATCAGGCAGGCAGGATCTGAAAGGGGGCAGTATCAGCCCCAGCAGCTGAGCTCATAACTCTAATTTTATTAGAGTTATTGGAATTATGAGAATTAATTTTTTATTCAGAACTGATTTTTCTTTTTCTGGTAAGTTTTTTCAGACTGTTAGAAAAATGTGTATTAAGAATCCAAGAGAACAGCTTGGCTTTTGCAGAGCCATTGTCCTCATCCTTGGATAATATGCAATTAGACAAAGTATATTATTTAGCTAAGATTCTAGAATGATGTCTCAGCCAAGAAAGAATTTTAAAGCAGAATGATAAACTCCTGAAATTAGCTTTATTGTAAGACTACTGAGAGAACCTTAACTCTAGATGTAGAATTTGCCTACATTACTAGATGTACCAAAGTGCCTACCATAGATGTAGCTTTTTGTCTTTTTCAAGTCTAAAAATTTCAGTTTGTCTAAATTCAATTTAACATGAACATTTTTCATGGATGTGTGTGACCTGCACCATACACCTCTATACAGTGATGGCCTTCTCATTGCCATGTTTTATACAAGACAATTTTATCAAACAATCTTACATTATAAATTGTACTGTAACTGCTGTTACTGGGCTGGGCAACAGAGATTCTTTGTAAGAAACCATTTCCATTTGAAGGCTTCACTGTATATTAGAATGTATGAGTAGCTATATATTCACTCATCTATTCATATAAAATATCTATTATGAAATTCATATTTTCTTTGCTAGTTCTCCATTAAGATGTTAAGAATGGAAAGACAGAGAATTGTTCTTAATGCAATGAAAATGCAGAAACCAAATGTTAATCTGAATAAATGAGGTCTAAGAGTAGCAGTTCAATATAATAGTCTTTTGCCTTGGTTCAGTCTGAGGTGGAAGGATTTTTGCTTTACATCTTGGCCAGTGACTGCACAGAGTTTGATCTGCAGCCAACAAATAGGGTGTTAAAGAGATTCAGAATTTCAAGTCTTAAGTGAAGTCTGGGGACAGAAAACTGCACTTGAACAAAAAAAAAATTCTATCTAAATTTTAAAGTTTCAAGGCGGAAAATAATGCTGTGTTCAAGCAAATGTGAAAGGATAGCACAAAGTGAGTAACTGAATAAAGAATATAGGGCAGGTTTTCAAAATAGCTCACTGCCTAAAATTAAGGATTGATTCCTAGAGATCTCATTTTCTATTTAGGAATCTGAAGAGACTGAACTGTCATTGCAATTCAGCAACTAGAGTAATCAGTTCTGGATGCCAGATCTTTATTTTCCTGAGTGAATTTGGATCAGACTGTGAGTGCCTAGATGAGATTGATTCTTTGGACAGTGGATGCAACTTTTTTATTACCAAATTCCAATTGTTCCATTTATATGGAAATAGGAAGGACAGTTTTGCCTCAGGGCAAAAATTGCACCTCATTATCAAGTCATTTATTCAATATCAACTGATAGCTTTTCATGTAGTTCTTGTTTATCCTGTGCCTTAAAATATGAACATATGAAGATGTTTAAGAAATGGTTAAAAATAAGCTTTGTTACCTGTATGTACCAACACATGTTCTGTACTATTGAAACTGTTTTTAGAATTACTCTGCTTCACTGACAAGAAAACCAGCTTTCCTAACTATAGCAGTGGTATAACTCAAACTCAAATCAGCATGCATATCACTTGGAGGTGGACTAAAAGAGTTTTAATTTTGTCTTGAATCCTTTATCAGAGCTGCAGCAAATGGTGAGAGTTGAAATGAGAACAAAGGGTAATCAATTTTATACAGATTGCCTTTTTTGCTCATGTAATTCTACATTATGATGCATGTATTTATTCAATAAATGGTTCGTATGGAAGTCAGTGTGTTGCTCCTCTCTACACACACCCCCCTTCTCCTGTCTTGCATATCCCTGTTCTAACTGGTAATACAATGAAGTGAATTTTTAAAATTGTTCTATATCCAGACTCCTGGAACCTGGTGAGCCTTGCTGTAAGGTCTGTAGGCAGATTTTTGGGTCTCACATGAGTAAAAATGGACTGAGAAGTGCAGGATACTTCACGTGCTTGTTCTGGGACAGATTCACACATAACAATTAGTAGGTCTTTTGTTCAGCATCTAATTTTTTTTTCTCTTGAATTTATCAGTTTAACAAATTGTCATAATTCTAGCACTTACTGATCAACTGTCATTAATTATGCTTTCAAAAAGACCTAGAACTGTATTTAATTGCCTTAGATTTAGAATCAGATTTCTACCTGTGGCATTCTTTCCTATTCTTTCATGTGCTTGGTAAGGCAGATATTGATGGAAAATATAATGATGTACTGCATAAATAACAAAAGGGGTGTGGTATCCTCTATCCATTCCAGAAAAATTGCCATAGAAATTTTGCTCTTTGCATGAAACATTAATTTATAATTAGTTATAATTCTGTAATTAATTCTGATACCTCTTCCTATAAACAGCTACAACTTGACTGAATTCATAATATTCAGTCAGTTTTCTTCAGCCATAAATAAAAGCTGCAAAAATTATTCACTCAGTCATTATCCTATTTAGAATGGGCCCCACTGGATAATCTTTAATGTTACTAACTACAAAATTATGTTCTGGTTTTGGTTTTGTTTTCCTTAGAGAAGATATGCCTCCTTTTTAGCAGAATAAAAGGCTTCTGCTAATCAATGGGAAGGCAGCTAAAGCCAAGGAAAAGCATGGCTGTCTCCACACCCCCCTCGTGGCAGGGTGGCTGTGGATTGCACACTGCCTGGCACTGCCAGGACGGACCAGGTGTCGGCATTTTCTGGACTTGGGTCAAAACCAAACCTTTCATTCACTCCTGCAAGACAGGTGGTACCTGGATCAGCACTGCCTGTGTATTCACAGATCTCATCAGAGAGCAGAAATAACTGTGCAAGACACTCCTGCAGATGGCTCTGCTATTAATGTGATGGGCTCACCCCAGCCTAGAATTCTTGGTATTTGCTGTACTGTTTAAACTGGTTTGGGCTTTTAGTTCATTCAGTCTCCATCCAGGAGTAGTGTCTGCCAGTAAAGTTACAATGTGGCTATTTTCAGTATTTTCTCAGCTAAGAGCTGAATAAAATTTTGTTTCATATGAAGTACCTCTTTTAATCAGTTTAATTGTTCATATTCTCCCCCAAACAAACTCTGAATGGTGGATGGTGGCTGTGGTAGAAAGAACCGAAACTGCAGATGGTCCTGGATCCATTTGTGGTTGTTAGCTGGCTGCTGAAGCAGTCAGGTTATTTAATCCCAAATGGTGGGGTTGTGCATTGTAAAGTGTCCAGCTGTTGTACACCTTCCTACTGATTTCTAGGCTTTCAACAATATTCTCAGGCACCTTCTGAAATATGTTTTATGAGAAATGCAAAAATCCACTTGTATTTCTTTCAGTGTTATGCAGTAAATTTAGTAGATGGCAACTCTGGGAGGAAAGTTCTCCAATCTGTATTCATGTGATAGAGGTGATATTCTCTGTTCTCACTGTGTGCAGGAATATTGCTTGCCAGTCACCTACAGTGCAATCCAATTTGAACAGGCTCCTGCATCTCTGTTTCCTCAGACACCACCAAAGTGAAGCCTGTCTTACACGTTAATCTTTGAGTCCTCAATAGCTGTAAACTTTATAGCAAGGCAATTAAGGCCTAATAGTGATCATTCTTCCCTTTAAGATCCAAGGACAGCCCAAAACTAGGCAGGATCCCAACCTTTCACACGCAGGCAGTGGAAGGGCTGGTTCCATCCCGGGGTGGTTTGTGGCCTGGACATTCCTGCAGGACTTGGTAACGCAACCCTCGGGGCTGGGCACGAAGCAGCTCACCCTCGGGGCAAGGAACGACAGAAGCAGCTGTGCTGTCCCTGCACAGGCTGTGTCCTGTGAATTCACTCATCGGCTGTGTGGTAAGGATCTAACTGATGATCAAAATTTTTATTATTTATTAATGAATAATAATTATTTATTAATTATCGAAGCAAAGCAGCTCCTTTCTGCAGGACGTTGCACTAGATGACCTGGTGAGGTCCCTTCCAGCCTCAGTTCTACGGCTCTCAAGTATATGTTTTTAAACATGAAGGTAAGCTCAGTAAATGTGGCTGGCACAGACCTTTC
>VZRX01008766.1:1047-45414 GCA_013398075.1 Notiomystis cincta | reverse complement strand
TGGCCAAGAAAGCCAAGGGCATCTGGGTTTGAACCAGAAGCAGTGCTGCCAGCAGGACCAGGACAGTGATTGTCCCCCTGTACTCAGCACTGGTGAGGTCACAACTTGAATCCTGTGTTGAGTTCTGGGCTCTTCACCACAAGAAGGACACTGAGGTGCTGGAGTGTGTCCAGAGAAGGGCAACAGAGCTGGTGAAGGGTCGGGGACACAAGCCTGATGAGAAGCAGTTGAGAGAGGCGGGATTGTTTAGCCTGGAAGAAAGGAGACTGAGGGGAGACCATATCACCCTCTACAACTGCCTGAAAGGAGGTTGTAACAACATGGTTATCGATCTCTTCTTCCAAGGAACAACTGGCAGGACAAGAGAAAATGGCCTCATGTTGTGCTAGGGAGGATATAGATGAGGAAAAAATTCTTCACCAAAAAGATTGCCAAGCACTGGAACAGATTGCCCGGGAAAACAGTGGAGTCACCACCCCTGGAGACATTTAAAATATGTGTAGATGTGGCACTTGGAGACATGGTTTAGTGGCAGACTTGGCAGAGTTAGGTTAATGGTTGAATTTGATGATCCTAATGGTCTTTTTCAACTTAAATGATTCTATGTTTAATTTTTTTAATCTTTTATCCAGTGAGGAAAATTCAACACAGATGAACCTTAATGTTGCCCTTTGTCAGTGAATACATTGTTAGAAAATTAAGACAGGTCTACTTTATTTTTCTAATCTTAAAATACACACTTTATCAAGCTTAAAAGGAAAATCCCTCTCACTTCCCACTTTAAATGATTTGATTGAATATTCTTTCAATGGCTTAGGGGTAGTTTCTTGAGTGTGTATTTTTACATGGATAGCTATTTCTTCATTTTAAGAGGACAATGACATATTTGAATATCTGCAGAGAACTAAAAATTGGTGCCTGTAGCTAAAAAGAAAGTGGTTTACAACACTACCTACTTTATACCAAATTGGAATAGCAAGAACTCTGAAGAGCAAACAGAAGCGTGATAGAGACAGCAATATCCTAACCTTTCTTTAACTATTTATTCATGAAAGGCATTTCACTGTCAAGTTTATAATTCTGTGTTGATACTACTTTTGGAATTTGCATTAAATGACATTTTGATTATAGTATTCAAATGCCTGTGCCCTTAAAACTTTGCCATTTATTTTGTATGCAAAAATCTTTCAGCTAAATGTCCCCATTTCCATTTTGCTCTGGATTCCACTGAGACTATATAGGAAAGAATAACTAAGGTTCTCCTCCCCAAAAAAGTCTTGTCAGGTAAAAGAAATTCAAATTATAACATACTATGCACCAGCTATTTGATTCTTTGCTCTAGATTATAGTTTTGAGCAAATAAGAGGGTTTTGTTTTGTTAAAAGTAGATACTTTTTTTTTTGTTTGTTTTAAATCAATCTTTGTTGCTAATAATCCAGGACATACTTAGACATAGCAGGCGTGTGTAGTTATTATGTAAATTCCCTGACCATGCCTTTGAGCCATAACCTTTTGAAACTATTGGGAGATTCAACCCAAACAATTAGATACAGGGAAAAAAATTACTAATGATATTAAAACAGCAAAAGGGATATGACCCAAGAAGTTCTTAAGTCAGAAAGTGCTTGCATCTGCACACCTGGGACCTGGGAAGATGTTTCTTGCAATTGCCCTGTCTCCTCTTTTCTTAGGCATCTACCACTGACCAGTGTCAGTGATAAAAATGATAGAATGATCATCTGTGTGAGCAGAATTAAACATGTTACATTAAGCCTTACTACCTATTATATCTTTTCTTTGAGCCAGATGGAACACATCTTGCTTTCACTAAAATTTGTCCTTTAGAAAACAGGATCAGATCAAAATAGCTGATATTTTGTAAAATGTTTTGTACCTGCCCTGAACTGGCACCTATCAGACTGCATTCTTCAATCAGCCACATATTTTCCTAAAAGTTCACTGTAGCAAACAAAAGCAAAATGCAGACCAGAATATTTGCCAGAGTCATAGAGAGTCCATGAGGCACAGATGAAGAAAGTTAAGATTTAAAAGCATACCAAAGATGCCCATTAAATTTTAACATATATCTTTTTCCTCACTTGAATCTAAAAGCAGTGTTTCAGAAGTGCATGGTTAATACTGTATTTAAAAATTAAATAAAATTTCTTGGCAAATTTTTTCCTTAAAGAGAGAGTATTAAAGGGTTTGCTACTCTGCAGTTTTGAGGATTTTCCAGTTGCTGGAACTCAAAGCAACACAGAATGTAAACATATGTTTGAAAAATGAGCAAATCTATGGTCTTAATATCTGCCTAAACACTTGTCTGAACCCAGGTTAGACTGTCCACTGTCATCCAAACTAGAGTTCAGCACAGGGTTCAGACATGATTTTTGATGAATTGTGGTAAGACACACACCTCTGTGCCTTCTCATAAATCAGAAAAGGAGAAATTAATTTACTCTGTGTGTACGACACAAAGTTCATTGTACAAAATAGATAATCCTGAAAGAAAGGTATTACTATAATATAGTAGTAAAATTTTATGCATTTTATCAGACTGTCTGATAAAATCAGCAATATTACTTTGCACTTACTTTGACAGAGTAATATAAAAACCCAACACAACTGAGCATTAGTGTTGACTCTAATGAAAATGGTAAAAATACCAGTGGTTTTTTATGTCTTTTAATTTTACAGGGAAGAAATAGTTCAACACTGCATTTCGTACAACCTCAAAAGTGCTCAGATGTAGTTTTGTTTTTCTGAATAATAACTTTGGAAAATTTTAAGAGAAACCTCTTACTACTAACTGCAGTTGTTAAAGTTCTTAACACACCTTTTATTGCCATATTTTAAGTAGAACTAATTTGGAGTTTTTCTTTACTTAAAAGAAAAGAAAACATGAAAGTCTTGATTGACATGATAAAAGGTTTGCTATTAAAATATGCACTGAAAATCAACTGAATTACTTCAGAGCTGAACATTTCTGCAGAAAGATGAAAGCTAAGCATATTTCACTTAAAGCTGTAATTTTTCAAAGCTCTAATTAAGGCTTAAAATATTTTTTCAAGAGTTCTCCATTAATATTTCTAAAGAACTTCCTGTTACAGATTTGTTGTGCTAGAAAGAAGCTGTGGAGTTCAAAATGGAATTATTATACAGTTTTTGTATAAGTCTAAATATCTTTATCAACATTGACCCCTAGGAACATTAACTCAATTGTGAGTGTTTACACAGTCACAACCATCAAGAGCACTGAACCAAATCAAGGTAGCTGAGTCATAAACAAATTGGAGTTGTGTAGAAAGAGGCTGTTGTGTGTGTTAATGGATATAGCACAATTCATTTGATTTTTCCTTCAGTACTGTAAGGTTATGGGGCATTCTATTAACCTGACAGTTTAAGGTCTTGGGACTTGTCAAGACTATGTCTCTCCACATTATGCCCTTCTGACAGCTGGACTAAGTACAGATGTTTTCCTGAAACACTACTGGCCTTCTGATAAATTTCTCATCATTTCCTCACACATCTTTCTCGTCCTTCTCATTTGCACATAAAACCTTTCTAGAAAAACACTGTACCATAAAATGGCACAGCACCTCTTCATTCATGGTAACAGTCAGGCAGGGATAGTCCTCAAATATCCTCCTAACCCTAGGACTAGAGAAAGTGGAATGTAGCTTCTCAAACCCTTAAAAATATCATACCACCACAAGGTTGCCAACATCTCCCAAAATTAACACGTGTAGAGAAACAGAGAACACAAGAAATATATGGACATCCTAACATGGCAAAAGTAGTTTGACCAGTGCTCACAAGAGCAGATCAATAGCTTGCTATGGTATATCTCACTTCACCAATAGCACCCCTGTGAGTATTGTCACCCAGTAAAGCACAGGCAGCAGAATATGCAGGTTCTCACAGCTGTGAAATAGGAAATGTAGTCAAAGTTTTACATTGGAGTAAACACCCAAGGGCCCCAGCCCGTAAATGGTTTAGTCTGTGTGATAAGACAGTTAATCAGGATGGAAAAGTTGTTCAAGGATCAAGATAAACAGAGGGATATCACTTATCTGTTACAGTCTTGAGCCAAGTAAGTTGGGGAATTGCCAATTGAATTAGAGATGGATATTGTGAAAAAAATAACTAAAATGTATTCTTCTTCTTCCCCTCCTTTTCTTCCCAGGCTCAACTTCACTCCCTCATCCCTAACTCCTCTACCTCCTCCACCCCAACTGTGCAGAGGAATGAGGAATTAGGACTGCTGGTCCATAGAAGAGCTCTCTCCCTCTTCTCCCTCCCTCCTCCTCAGACTTCTCCCTGCTCCAGCAGGGGATCTTCAAACACATTGCAGTCATTTAAGGTAAATCTGCATCTGCATGGCCTTTTCAATGGCCATAATTCCTTCAGGACATGTCCATCTGCCCCATCGAGGACTCTCCCTGGCCGCAGGGCCATCCCTGCCGGGTCTCTCTCTCTCTCCTCCCTCGGTCCCTGCTGCCGCTGTCCCCTCGGGGCTGGCAGGGCTGTTTCTGGCACGGCTGCCCTGGCTCAGCCCTGGCTGCCGGGCAGCGTTTTGCTCTGCCTTGCCCAGGCTTTCCCCGGGGCTCTGTCTGTCTGTCTGTCTCACTCTCTCTCTCTCTCTCTCTGTCCTGCCTGCCTGTGGCTGAGGGGCTCAGACGTGCTCTGCACTGGGGCTGGAAATGGCCATGCCTGGCGTGGGGCGCTGGAGACCTTTAGGTTAATTGTTCCTGAATCCTCTGACTTTGTCTCAGGAACTTCAGCACATCCAGTCTGTAGGACCACAATCATCTGTGATATCTAATGTAATTAATATTGCACCTAGAGTACAAGTAATGTCTGGTAACTGCCAGTAATAATATAAGTGATTGAAAATTAAAAGATTTAATTTAATCTTCTTACAGAATCATGACTAAACAAGTCTAATTCATCATGTATTATGAGAGAATACACCAATTAATAATAATTAAACTCTGTAATGGACTCAAAGAAGTATTTTAAACATGATTATTCATACTTAAACCCCTCATATAGCTTTGTGCAGATAACTCCTATATATAAAAATGTTATAAAAGAGCTGTTACTGAAACATTTTTTATTTTTGTTTTTAATTTTAGAGCCAAAATAGAAAACCATCTTTCCCGTTATATATACATATATAATTAGAGTCCTCATTACAGGAATATGGGAATTTATTCTGATGACTGACAACCATGAAATTCTAAGTGACACTCTGAGAACTCTGTCATTTATTTTCCTGCTGTCCAGCTGCATTTAAAGAACTGTCCTTCAATGTCTCGATATGAATACATTTAGACATTAGCTAATGTATCATTCTTGACATCTATTCACCTTCAGCAGTGCATTAAAAAAGACAATAACCATAAAGCAAAGTCAAGGGGCGGTCTTATCTGATGCACAATAAAATACTCTAAATACATGAAGTACATGTAAGACTGAAAGTTATACAGTGCTTCCAGGTATTTACTCCTTTTGAAGCTGTAATGTTAAATTCTACCAAGGTTTATTCTTATTTTTAAGGAAAGTTGTTGCAGTACCTTACAAGTCCACGCATCATTACGTACCCCAAAGCTTCTGTATGCATATCCAGTATTCCTTTGGAGCAGACTCCACTCTCAGTTCAGCCAGAGAAACTGTTGTCACCATCTGCTTTATATATGATTAGCTTCACAGTCTGGTACTAAGTGCTTAAACTTCCTCCATTTTGCGAGTTTTTCTGCTTATGCTACTTTAAAATGCTAAGCTCATGACACAATCTCAGTAGCTTAGGTGAGAATATCTGTTGTGAATATAAAGCACGCTTGTACAAGATTGATAAGTCACAGATATAAAATCATTGTATGGAAATGTTTGCTTTATGCAAGTATCAGGGTTTTTCAGATATGTGTCATAAAGTATCACTCCAGAAACTAGAAGTAAATTGCACATAACATGAAGGTAGACATCTATATCAAAGCTGGTATTATTCTTAAGCAACATACAAAACTTAAACTTGAGATGCTGCTGTGTCTTAGTCAAACCATCCTAATCTCTGTTCTGATCTTCTGCTCCCAGGTGTTGTGTTCTTCTTTGCCATTGGCAAATCTTCTCTTCCTTCCTGTGTCATAAGTGACAGTCACACCTCTGGGCCTGCTGGGATCCCCAAGTACCTGCCCTGGGAGGGGGGAAGTTTTACACTGTCTTTTGCAGCACTGTGGGTCCCGTGCAGTGCTCTGGAGGAAGGGCCTCAGGAATGGGCTGTGGGCTGTGGCCTCCCCCACTGGACCTGGCCTGAGCTGATTTTCAGCCCAGCTGCAGAGCTGGCTCTCCCAGCAGGCACATTGTTCTCCTCCAGCCTGGTTAACCTCTCAGACCTGAGATAACTGGACAATAGAACCACCTTTGTCTTATCTCAAACTCCTCTCAGGTGGCTTAACTCACGGCCCAAATTTCCTGGTATTTGCAGAGACATATTTGGGGGAGGGGATGTGATTGCAGAGGAGCAGTTGCTTCTTTGCAGTTAGCCATAGTGGGCAAAGTGATCTTAGGATGTTTGAGGCAATTGTGATTTTCAAGTCTCTTACAGCACACACACAACAAACACACACACTTAAAAAAATTTCAGGTCTAGTAAAAATGTTATATACCACTTAAAGATGCTGGTTTATAGAGATGTGAAATAAATCTGAATTGGAATGATTTCCTCAGAAACATGTGAGCATTGGCATGTTCAGCCTTAACACTGGCAAAAGAGAAGGCAAACCTAAAGGGAGTATAAAAAACATTCTGAGATTCCAATGAATTTTCTTAATGTTTCCTTACCCTTATTGCCATTAAAAATAATTTCTTTCCAGAACTTATAAAATCAGTATTTCTTTTTAATATTTCTGCTGAGTGAATGTTTAAAGAATTCCTTAGGGAAGAGTAATTTCATATTTCTAATGTATCATTAATAGTTGAGGCTATGTGGAAAGACATTCAAGTCATAATCAAAGTACAATCAAAGAAAGAGTTCAGAGTAGGAAAGGCAGATAAGTAGGAAAGGCAGATAAGTAGCTTTAAGATTCCCTTGTTTGTAGGGTTTTTTACACATGCTGTTATGGCCTTTCACCTGCCCTGAGTTTTGTGCAAAGGGAGACATGAATACCCCATTGTCTTTATACTTAAGACTGGTATGTGGACAGGCTTTGAAAACTTTTCCCATCATCTGCTCTACATGGCAAGCAGTGCAGCACCACATGTGCAACAGTTAGTATGTGCAAAGGGAATGAGATACAGTATTCATGGTACACAAATTGTCAGAATAATGTGTTTTGGAGAGATTATATTGTATAACGAAGCCAATTTCGTAATTTGCACCTTCCAGGCTGACTAAGCTCTCAGTACAGGTGGCTCACAGATTTCATGATTTGATAGAAAATTTCTCAAAAAAAGAAACATTTCTCACATTGAGGATAGCCCAAGTGCATTTAATGGTTTTGTTTTCTATTTGAAAACAAAAAGCAGTCCTAAACATGAGGATTAAAAAAAGCATACCTGTAACATTCTTTTGCAATCCTAATGTTAGAGGTGAGGCTAATCAAAATTTAACAAGGTGTTGTGCTATGCCAAAGCAGACAAGACATTAAGTGTATTGTCTTATGAGGAAGTATGAATTTTATCTAGTGCTAGTTCAGTTGAAACATTTAGTGTAACTGGTGGTATGTGGCACATTAATCAAATGAGAAGCATTTAGATGTTCTTTGCTTTGTAAATTATAATAAATAAATGGCATTCCTACTTGTTATTTATCTACCTTCAAACTTTAATGAATCTTTCTAGTGCTAATTGCTGATCTGCTATATTTAGAGGGAACAGGAACATATGGAGATAATAGCACAATGTGATATTTATGAGGTGCCAGTTCCCTTATAAATATAGAAATTTGAGTAATTAGTGTTAGAAATATTCATTGGAATTTCAATGCACACTTTGGGATTTGAAATTAAATTGAGCTAAAGTTGGTGATCCTTGTCATAAATTAATATTTGGGGATTTTAAATTTAATTCACTAGAGATATGCCTTCAACTACTGAATAATTTAAATAAAAGTAACACTGGACATAGCAAGCACATTTAGTGATGGGGAGCCATCAAAGGTCAGTTACAGGTCTTTGACAGTGCAGAATTGTTATCACAGATTTTAACACATTTGTTATTTCCCACTATGTCAGTCTATTTCACTCCTTCACTGTCTCTAGTAGAAGTTAGGTGACTTAAAAGTGTGATTTGCATGTTTTCCAGGTCAAGCCAGTATCTACAAAGGTATGATTTGATAATAACAGTTATAAATTACACTGTATAAATTAAATGTTTCACTAATATAGATTTATTTTGGGCTATTCTTTTAAACAACTGGTGATCTTTTAAACAATAATACCAAAATAAAATTGCTTCTGAAGATTTAAAATCAGTTTTGGTAATTTGTGCCTTCTGAAAGCAACACATACAACAAAACCTAAACTGTAAATAATTCAGTAATAAACCACTCCAGATTTAAATGGTTGAAAATTTAGAAGAAACACAAAATGCCTGCATAATATTGATTGATTTTGACAGAAGGCATAGAAAAGCCCTCCAGATGCATCTTTCGGGTGTTGACATACCAAAGCAGATCTATTGAAGAACCATGAAGATGTTAAAATGATTTGAGCATCTGACACATGAGGAAATGCTAAAGAGAGCTGGGATTGTTTAATGTCAAGAAGAAAAGGTTTGAAGGCATCTTACCAATCCATTTATATCAGTTGAGAGGTGAGAAAACAAAACAGAGACAGACTTTTCTCAGTGATATCTAGTGAGAGACCAAGGGGCAATGGGCACATACTAAATACAGAAAACTCTAAATATGACTGATCATTCCTACCATGAAAGTGGTCAAAACAGGTTGACCACAGAGGTTTGGAGGCTATATCAGGGAGATGTTAGAAGCATGGTAGAGCATAGTCCTGAGCAACCTGCTCCCTAGTTGGCCCTACTTTGAATGGGAAGGTTGGACTGGATTTTCTCCAAAGGTGCCTTCCTAATTTAGCAACCATTCTGTGAAGTCTCTAAGGAAGAATTTGTATTAAGCTTTATTCTTTACATAAGATGCCTCTGAAATGTGATGTTGATGTGGGTAAGAGAATGTAATCAAGTAATACCCTCAGCTCCCACAAGCATGGTTTTCTGTAGGATGAGGACTTATTTGAGATATTTTAAGTTTACTATTAAAATATAGGATTTTTGGCTTTTTTTTTTAAGGTGAAAATATTTACTTTGCAAAGAAATTAAAGTTAAGGACATAAATTAATCACTTTTTGACTTTCTTCTTTAACTATATAAAAGTGTAGTAAATTATAATGTGATTATTGTGCTAAGTAGCTTTAGTTTTACAAGAAGCTGACTCCTTATCTAAGTTAAATGTTTGGGAGCTTTACTTTCACTAAATGTTATCTACATTCACATAAGCAAATTCATACATAAATTCCTATTAATCAGTTTAAAATAGATTTTAATGAAAACACTTTACAATCTGAATGAGCAAAGGCTCTTAATATATACAGCAGATTTTTAACTGATTAATATTGCTATCCCTAAGTGATAATGGATTTATAAGCTTTAAATCTAAATGCATCTGACTACTGAATAAGTAAAACCAAATGAGTGGAAGCTTTGAAGGCTTCTTGTCATTAAAACTGGACATGAATGTTAAGGTGATTTTCTAATTAAAGTTAAATTAACAGACTGTAATTCAAACATGATACTTCAGGATCTAAGCTGTGGGCTCATGTGATTCTGTAAGAGAATCATATGCTCCTAATATAATTTGGAAAACTTCATTACCAGAAGGGCATGTCATACCCTAATTGCAGAGATATTGACTGCAATTTAAAGCAGAAGCACATGTTTTCAGAATGAAGATCTCAAAACCTGACACATTTATATGGCTTTCATTTCATGGTTAGCTTCCATGTTTATAACCTTCCTATATTGATTATGTGGTGACTGTATTCAAAAGCAGATTTGAAGTCTGAGTTTTCAGTTAATTATTGCTGTGGCATTTTGTGCTACTTCCTGATTTCACAGTTATGTGCAAAGAGCTCATCTAGATGTAATTCAGAGCTACATCACACCATTTGAAACTGCACTGAAATTCCTCAATCCAATTAGAAGAATTCACCTAATTCAATGACCACTTCTGCTGTAACATGCATTTAAACAGATAAATAGTTCCTGCAAATGCTGGCTAGACTTCTAAAGGAGTGGAAAATTATTTTATATTTCTCCTGTGTTTTTAGAAGAAAATTACATAAAAGAAGCATAAAAAAACCTAAGGAAATCTTGTGCAAAATAGATACATTTATAGAAGGTCATTTCCTAAACAATGGAAAAGGTAGCAAGAGCCAGAACAAGATTGTCACCGGTAATCCTTTAATTCATCATCTTTGTGTGTATTCAATAGAGACTCCCAAATCAGCTTCTGAATTTAATCTGTTTCTTACCCTCTGTAAAGCAAACCCAAATGAATCCACCCAAAAGACTTGGTAGTCAACTACTGAATACATCACATAACTGTATGAGGAACTGAATAGTTCATTACTGAAGAACAATTTGTATTAATGCAGGAATAAAACCTGAGCAAGAAGAAAACAGGGTACGCCTACGTGTGTTATTTATCATGCAGTCAGTCAGGAAAAACAGAAACTCTTAATTTGACATTATGTGTGCTTCACATGCAGATTTGAATCAGATTATTAATCTTGAAAAATGACTTTCCAATTTGGATACCTTTAAAGCATTTTTAATAAGATACTTATTTTTAAAATTCTTGGCATACATGTTACTGACATTTTTTTCCAGTTATACTGACTCTCAGGAAGAACTGATCATCAGGAAGCTAGAAAATTTTAGATACTCAGAACTTAATCCTCTGAGGAAACAGGGTAGGTGGTAATAAGGAAGGAGTCTCAGAGTTTAACAGAACTACACAGCCCATAAAAACTGGGAACATTTTCCATTAACTATTAAACTATTTCTGATATCAAGGAAATGCTGAGATACTGGACTAAGCACTTCCTATGCCTTCTTCAGTACCCTTTTGCTCCAGCCTGTCTTTCACTCTAGCTGTTCTCTCTCATTTTGCATCTCATTTTTCCCATTCCAGCATCTCACACCCATTACTATTCCACTCACTCTCCTCTCCCAGCTCCTCCCAGGCTGTACTTACACGACCACAATAAGGAGATGGAAGTCATGCAGCATCAAAAGCAACAATCTTAACATCTCCTTCCTTTTCCCTGGCTCTCATTTCCACCCCCACTGTGTCTTGTGCTGGTTTAAAATGAAACATGGTTTTGGCAAGGTAATGGACTGAGAGCAGGAAGAGCATGTGAAGACTAGCAGATGATGATGGAAGTAGAGTGAATGATTTTTTAGGAACAGCAGCAATTTATTGCCCATTTTGAAATTACTTCTTGCCTTCACAAAGTCCTAGTATATCTCCCATTAGTGTGGACCTCTGTGTCAGATTAATTTTCCTGAAATATCTCACTTCCTGGTTTCAGAGTCTCTTCTGTTGCTTAAAGTGCCTCTCCTCCCTTGGCTCTAGTTACCCTGTTTCTTCTCCTTCTCCTTACAGTGTTTTTTAAGAAGGACACTGGGGAGAAAAAAATGCTGCCTCTGCTCTAATATCTATAACAACACCTGGTCTCCTTCACTTCTGTCATCTTCAGCCAAAGTTTCTGGCCAACTCAGATTGTAATCTCAAAATATTGACTGTCAACTTTAACTGCTTGTGTGCAAAAGGTTTTCATATGCTTACATATTAAATAACTTTTTTTATGTTTTCATTTGAGAAAGAGAGGAAAAAGAAAAAAGTCAAAGTTGACACCAAGATGGATACATTTTATGTCTTTTTTTCTGGATGTAAAAGTCTTGTAATTTACGTGCAGAATTAATTTCTGGGCAGAGCCTCTCCTAGTCTTCATTTTTCTCTTTATGAGAAATCAAAAGTTTCCATGGTGAGGTCATCTTATCCAGATTCATATCAGTTAAATATGGAAAGAACACACAAGAAAAGTAAGATTCACAGTGTTACTTTGGGTGATTTTAGATACTACTGGCAGCTATTTTTTAACATATTTACATAATAAACACAGAGCTGTGGAATATAGCACATTATGTCAACACAATAACTGTTTTAGATAGAAGTGCCAATCTCAAAGTCCCATATAGACCCAAACTGTGTATAAAGACACAATCAAGAATTTTTGATGTCCCCGAGAGCACTGCTAGCCCTCACCATCTTTGCACAGTCTCCCAGGGAATACTCTGCCCGTGGCCCCAGACCTCATTTCAGCCCCAGGGGCCATCAAGCCCCTGCCCCAGTGATGCCACAGCAGGGCCCACTTCCAGCTCCCCACAGCCCTGCTTAGCTGGGCTCATCTCCAAGCCCACATCCTGGCCCAGCCTCAAGCCATTTTCATCTCCAGTGAGTTGCTGGATGTCAGGGGTTGGGGCTGCTCCTGTCCCCCTGACTGCCCTGCTCCTGGCTGGGGCAGTGGTCTGGGGTCTGGCTGCAGGGTTCACCCTGACCTCCATGATGGAACTCTTGGCACACACTCAGGGCCACAGGGAGCTGCTAGTCCCTCTGCTGCCTTGGCAGGATTTTAGTGTATGACCATATGAAAATTAAATCACTATCATTTACGTTTTGCTGTTGTTTAAGCAAAAATTATTTTCATTGCCAACTCTGGTGAGGCCACACCTGGAATCATGCGTCCAGTACAAGAGAGACATGGACGTACCAGAAAGAGTAAAGTGACAGACCATGAGGATGATGAAGGGATTGGAGCATCTCACCAGTGAGGAAAGGCTGAAGGAGCTGGGGCTGGTCAGCCTGGAAACGAGAAGGCTCTGAGGGGATATCGCCAGTATGCACAAACACCTGACGGAAGGGTGCAAACAGGTCAGAGCCAGACTCTTCTCAACTGTGACCAGTGACAGAGTAGAGGCAATGGGTACAAACTGGAACAGAGGAGGTTCCACCTGAACATCAGAAAACAATTTTTTGCTGAGAGTGTGACTGAGCCCTGGTAGAGGCCGCCCAGAGAGGTTGTCCCTTCCTGGAAGTATTGAAAAGTCATCTATACATGGTCCTGGGCAATCAGCTTTAAGTGATCCCTTCTAACTTCGACCATGTTGTAATTATGCTACTGAAACTGATCTTAGTGTATGGCTTATTTGGCCATATTTCTCCAGCAGACTGTATACTGGAGAAAGATCAAAAAAAAGGAACTTCCTTCATCCCCTCTATTGACAAGCAAGAGTTAAAACTCTTTATATTGACTGTCAGGACTACAGAACAGGACTACATAGTCTTAGGTTCTGTCTGGCAGATAATCAAACCTCCAGCATGCTCTATGAAAGGCCTTACTCACTTAAAAAACCCACAAAAACACACACACACGCATACACACAAAAAGGAACAGAAAATCCCAAACCAGAACAACAACAACAAAAAAACCCCACCCCCTAAACAAAATACAAAATACCACTAAGCAAAGAAACAAACAAATAACACCAAAATATAGCACCCCTCCCTCTCCAAAACCCCACATAATATGATCCCAATCCATACACAGGCTGAGCCCACCAAGGAGAGTATGAAATCTTTGCCATTGTGAATATCTCCAGTTCTTGTCACTACCAAAAGTTATATCAACATCTAATTAAATTGCTGTCAGTATGTCTTTCTTCATGAATGGAGAAAAAGACGAAAAAACTAATTAGGTCATGTTTCCTAGCTGTACATGAGGCAAGCTGAGAAATTTAAATGCTGAAGGCTCTCTGGTAGGTATCATGAGCACTGCACTGCTCAGACATTCCTGATGGCCTGGAGCAGCTGGAGCTCAAGGGAATTGTTCTCCTGTTTATAATTGTCTCCATTCATCTGTTCTTGAAATAGAAGCTACTGAAAACCTAAGCGATGCACCCAGTGGTCAAATTTAATTCAAGGTCACAAAATCTATTCTACTCACCAGAAAACACAAAGGCAGCAGCAGCTCCTGACACTTTTGCACAAGAAGGAAGCTTCATGCTGAACAAATTAAAAGCATTTATAATATAGAAAATCTTAATGTAACTCTCAATTTCTTGTTTAAGCTAAGAGAAAAACATATCAATGCTATACACAAGACTGCCTTTAACAGAAATTGATTCTCACCTAAAGGACTAAGGCTTGCTAAGAGCCTCTCAGAGGGATTCACCTAACCTCAATCAAGACAAAATTAATGAAGAAGCAGACATCTCTTGGTATATCTTGGCATATTACCTCAACAGGAATTGCTCTGTCTCAACATTTTCACTGAAATTAATTTAATTAACTCATCCATTAATAATGAATGATCTACAAGCCTGAAAATAACCATAGATAATTGGTTTTGACTAGAATTTTCCAGTAATCTGCCACAGAAATTGATATTTTCACTCCAGGGCTTTATGATATTAAAACAATATTAGCTGGGGCACACGTAGTGTACTGCAGTTTATAAACATCTTAGGTATTCAAAACAAAGTAGAAAAATATTTGTTTGTTCTTCCAGGCATGAAAATAGAAACTGATATTATAATGTATCCACTGGGTCATAAAATTATAACTTTCAATTTACCTTGTCACAGGATGAGAGATTATGAAATTGTGGTAGATCTACTACAACCTGTCAGAAACTAAGAAGCTCTCATGATAACCATATCAAAAACTCAAATATTTTGCTTGACCTAAGCTGAATCTTAGTGACCCTGAAAGATTTTAATGGAAATAAAGATATTAAAGAGCATTTACGGATATGCTCATTTTAAAGAGCATATGTGAAAGGAAGGTTAACAATCAAATTCATGGTACTCTTGAACTGAAAGCTATAATATTTTTGGCTAATTTTTCATAAGAGATATGTCAACAACCTCATTCCACCTCAAAACAACAAACAACTTAATTGACACTTTAAACGTGAACAGAAATATTTTAATTACTAATGTAGTGCTAATTCATCTCCCTCTAAGTTTCACATTACAGGTGTCAAGGTAATTTGCTCTTCACTGTTATAGTCTATTCTGAGTATTGCCAGGCATTTAGCCTGGAAAAGAGAAGGTTTCAGGGTGACCTAATTGTGGCCTTCCACCTGAAGGGAGCTTACAAAGAAAGGTGGAGAGAGACTTTTTACAAAAGCATGTGGTGACAGAACAAGGGGAAATGGTATAAACTGAAAGAGAATAGGCTTAGGTTAGATTTAGGAAGAAATTCTTTACTGCCAGGGTGGTGAGGCACTGGAAAAGGCTGCCCTTAAAAGCTGTGGATGGTCTATCCCTGGAAGTGTTCAAGGCCAGGTTGGAGGAGTGCTGAGCGACCTGGTCTAGAGGAAGATATCCCTGCACACATCAGGGGGTTTGGAACTAGGTGATCTTTAAAGTTCCTTCCAATCCAAACCATTCCACATTTCTATGTCTGATAAACACACACTGGAATACACCAGCATGAACTACTATCCAGACCAGAATAGGCCTAATTGAAATAAATAGATGAATAGAGACATCAGAAGGAATTAATACCGTCACTATTACAGCTAATTTTTATTATGGTATTTGTTAAATTCTTTTGGTACAAATTTTTTTAAAAAAGCTAAAAACAAAGCCACTATCAATCTCACTTACATCATCTCCTTTTTAATTTCCTTATTTGTTCTTTTCTTGTAAATCATAATAATGTAGAATTTTTATTGCTTAAAAATATCTATTCTTTTTACTTTACCCTCTCTCTCCATCAAGGTGTTTTTTTCCATTTATATCCAACGTACAACTCCTTGGCAGCTCAGAGTGGCTTTGTCTTGATTTTATTATAGGCACTTTGACCAAGGAAGCTGCAGTTTTAGAACTTGAAACTTTTGCTTATTACTTGCATTAAAAACATCCTTCAAAAGGGAGTGGAAGGAGAATATGATTTGTTCATAATTCATAATGCTGTCAAGTAGTAGAATTATTAGTATCTTAAAATTTTATGACATTTGCAAAAGTACATTATAAAAATACTTAGAAAATCTGACTATATTGCATTTTACAAACTCAACTTATATTTGGACTTAAGTAATAATTAGCATTTTTACTAGCATTGAGCTACTGGATTTATATATCAGATAAAGTAATTTCAAAAGTTCAGCAGCAGTCAAAATTCTAATTTAAACTTTAGGAAAGTATTAAAGCTGTGCAAAGCAGTGGAGCAGTGTGCTAAAGCATCACTCTGCTAACTAAATTAAACCAGTTACCTGTTGCATTGAAAAGACACAACATGAGCAGGTGCCATTGCCCCAAGGGAATATTTGCATATGAAAGTGTCCAAACGTTTCCAGTTCTGAGTTTTTAATTCAGCAGTAATCCAGGCAAGACCGCAGGTAGACCCTCTCAAAGAAAAAATACAACACTTCCCCCACCTCTCACCACTGGCTGCTTTTTCACATCATTTTTTGCTTTTTATAATATTGGATAAAGTTCTATTTCCATCTTTTTAGGGGTATACATAGTGTTGCAGTTCTTGGGGAGATTTCCTTATCTTATTTCAAAGACCTGTGTTGTTTATATATCAAGAGAAAAACACATCTTTGGAGTTCTTTGATGATTCTTTTCTTTTAAATTTTGCTAGGAATTCAAATGCTTTAACCCACAAATTAATATCAGGTAGATTTAAAGAACCCTCTTACTTCCCATTCATTTTGGTATAAATAAAGTAACAGGGTTATTTTCATAGGTTTGATCCTATTATTGGAGAGCTGTAGCATCTCTCCTACAAAGAGGACTAGTGTTGTTCAGGATGGAGAAGGTTCTGGAGAACAGCCTTCCAGAACCTGAAGGGGGCCTACAAGAGAGAGGGAGAGGGTTGTTTTACAAGGACATGTAGTGACAGGACAAGGGATAATGGCTGTAAACCAAAAGAGGGCAGGTTTACATTAGCTGTTAGGAAAAATATTCTTTACCATGGGGGTGTTGAGACACTGGAACAGGTTGCCCTGAAAAACTATGGATGTCCTATACATAGAAATGTTCAAACCCAGGCTGAATGGGGCTTTGAGCAACCTGATCTAGTGGAAGGTGTTCCTGCCCATGGCAGCAGGGTGAAACAAGATGACTTTTAATGTTCCTTCCAACCCAAATTACTCTATGATCCTATGATTTCTCTCCAAGTCTGTTCATTGTTCCAAAATCTCTAAAGGAAACAGGATTCATCAGCATTTTTAACAGAAATTAAGGATGTTAATGATTTGCAGAAGATCCGCGTATCTTACTCCCTTGAGGTGGATTGACAGAAACTTGGATGAAGTTTAACATCTACTGACAAAACAGTGGCCTGAATCATCACCCAGAAGCTGAGAAAAACTTAAGCTAAACCTGTTGGCATTTGGTGAGCTAATTTTCTCTATTCACAAGTACTAATCAACTAGCTTACCTAAAAGCATAACAGATAAAATAAGTTGTCTAAGTTAGACAATTAAGTTGAAAAACAATAACATCCAACTCCTGATTCTTAAAATTTGACTTCAGTTATTGCAGTTCTGGTTTTTATATGCAAGATAATTTGTTAGCCAGGTATGTGCTTCACTTTACCTACACCTGACTGAATAGGAATTTTTAATGTTCTCTAGCAGCAAGGCTAGGTTTCCAGCTGCTGCTCAGCCTGTAGTACAAGTTGTGCCTGCTCCACATCTGAGGTCTTCATCAGCATGCTCTGCTCCACAGCCAGCTGCAACTTTACTCCTCCAAGGCTGGGCTCCAGCTATCCGAACAAAGTGATTTGAAGATAGTTAGAAAGCTGGAAGTGTAGCTTTGGCAACAGTACCAGTAAATTGCATTCTTTGCTTGAATGAACCATGGTAATTTAAAGATAATACAGTTTTCTATCTCTTGGAGGATCTTTAATAGATTTCTGTCCTGGTTTTGGCTGGGGTAGAGTTAATTTTTTTCTCCTAGTAGCTGGTACAGTGCTGTGTTTTAGATTCAGTATGAGAATAATCTTGATGGCATACTGATGTTTTGACTGTGTGTAAGTAGTGCCTATAGTAAATCAAGGATCTTTCAGATTCCCATACTCTGCGGGGAGGTGCTCGCCTGTGAAGGAGGAATCATTGGAGTCATAGGAATCACCGAGCCAGGACTTGAATTCCAAACTCTGGGGTTCAGGAATTGTATCTCTCATCTATGAAATGCAGTGTAGCTATGGGATTTAGAATAGTGGGAATTGTAAATCCCACCATAAAATACATAGAAACTAGTCAATTCTCTGATAGAAATCCATGGTTTAGATATGTCAGCTCCATCTCTGGGTTTGTTTTTTAAAGTTTATGAAAAGAGAAGACCATTTGGCAGCTTGGTAAGTTTGTGAAAAGGTACATATACTGTGATCTCTTACCTCCTATCACTCCTAGTATCTTTTTGTCAGAGGCTCAAATCTATCCTGTTCAACTTGGGGCACTCACAAAATCACTTTTGAGGTTGGGAGGCACTACTGAAGATCAAACACTGAAGCCCAACCTCCATGTGCAAAGCAAAGTCAGCTAGAAAAGGTTGTTTAGGACCATGTCCAATCAAGTTTTCAACAACTCTGAGGATAGAAAAAGCCTCTCTAGGCATACTGGCTTTTTTTTTAACACTCTTACCAAAAGTGAAAGAAAAAAGTGTGGTTTTCCTGTTTAAATGGAATTTCTTGTATTTAAATTTGTTTCTGTTGGTTCTTCTCCTGTCACTGGGTACCACTGAGAAGAATCTGGCTCCAGTTTTACACATTGGTAACATACCTCTGAGACTTCTCCACGTTGAACAGTCCCAGCTCTCTCAGCATTCCATCACTTTTCAAAGGTTCCAGATTCTTAATCATCTTTGTAGCTCTTTGCTGAACTCACTTTAGAAGTCCACACTTGTCTTGCACTTAAGAGTCCAGGCTTCGACCCAGGATTGCAGATATATCTCACCAGGTTAAAGAGATGAGGAAGATACTGCACCTCTGATGGCAGCAATGCTCTTTTTAATGCAATTCAGGATGCTCTTGGCTTTCTTTGCTGTGAAAGCCTGAAACACTTGACCTGGGCCCCCTTCAGCCTTATTTGATTAGCCATTGATTATTTCATCTTCACATCACACTGCATACTTTGCTGGCCCAGCTAGTTAGCCCTGTCTCACTTGACTGCAGGTCACCTTCTCACTCCTCAACTATTGCTTATTTAAAGTTCTTCTCACCAGTTTTGCCTGCCAGTTAACAGAAATGCTTCTTTCCCACCTAGAGAGGTGGACACTGTCTTTCTAGCAGTCTTTGATCCTCAAAGAGATTTCCAGTGTAATAAAAAAAACAAACTGCTGTTAATATCAGCTGTGTCAAGAGTTGCTGACCCTCGGTGCCCACCATTTTCCCTCAAATGCTCCTGATTATTGCCATGATCAAGAAGAAAATCAAAATCAAGAAGGATCCCCATGCCCTTTACTCTCACCCCCAGTGCTCTGTAGTCATGCTTGATGTATTCCAGGTCCACGGCAGTTTCATTGGTACACATATGGAAGAGCAGCAAGGCATAGCAATCTGGGGATCAGGCAAGCCTTAGCAGTTGTTCCACAACATCCCAGATTCAAGGCCCTGGGAAGCAGCAAGCCTCCCTAGACAAGTCAGTGTCAACAGATGGGGGCCTCCACCCCCCGCAGCAGTTTTCCGTCACTTGCCTTCCTCCTGCAGAGTCTGACTTTCAACTTCAGCTCTATTACTTGGGGATGCATATCCTACACAACACATCTCCTGCATACAAGACCATCTCCTACTGCCCCAGGCACCACTGCAGCCCTAGTCTCCAGAGGTCATTCAGGGCTCCAGTTTGAGTCAAGGCCTCTGATGTTACAAGGAAAGGTGCTCCACTTGGTGCTGAGGGTTGTGCCATGGCACATCACCCCACTGTGGAGCCCCAGCAATGCTGATTCCGGTGGAGATCCCGACCTCCTTTGCACAACCTTTTACACAAAATGCTGCACAGGCTATTGCATTGTGGCTGTGCTCTGTTAGCTGAACTCTAATTTTAAATAAGATGCCTAAGTTATCTCAGTCTGCTTATACAAGTCATTCCAGGAATACAGAACTCTAACTGGTAATTCATCCAGTGTAAACTTCTGGTGGTCTTTCCATTTCCCAAATGGAGGTGGTGCCCTGAACTGCAGAAAAATTCTAGAGGAATTAGACTGCTGACTTCAGAGTTATGGGTTACTAAAATAAATGAGCACAAATCTAATGTGTCTTGGAAGTATTCTTTTCATTCTTCCAAATGGAGTTCTGCTCCACCTTGCTGATGTGACAGGATGTTGTATTAGCAGTGTTCACTTGTACATCTGCAATTGGAATTCTTTGCACATACATAATATATTACGCCCATGAATAGATGCATATAGCTATACTCCAGTACACTCATTTCTCTGGGATAGATAGAATACTTTATATAGAGAATTTACATCTATATCTATTATAAATAAAAAAAGTGAATTAAATCTATTTCCCTGATCTGATGTTAGCTTCTGTAAACTTCCATAAATTTTGTCTGTGATTTTAAATTAATCCCATAATTTTGTATTACTTTGAAATTTTAGGGCAGCTTCACAATTAATCACTGTATGATAGAGCTGTTATTGTTTTCTACAGCTCCCATTGTCTTTTTTTGAATTAAATATCCAGCTTGACAGTTTTTAAGTAATCACTTTTAAACTCATTTACACACTGGTGATCTGGTATGAACAATCACTGTTTAGAGCACTGATAAACTGATTTCTTGCAAATAGGATGAAAAAGATTTTTTAAAAATGTATCTGTATTACATTTTTCCTTTTATGTGGAAGAGACAATTTAATGTTAAGCATAAAACTGCCAACATAAAACTAAAAGTTATTTAATTTTAGAGATTTTAGAAGTGAACAAAGAAGTTGCTATGCAGTTTCACTTCAGAATGACTGAAATACTTGTGAACTCACCCTTCTCTCCACCACCACCATCAAACCCTCCAAAATCTATCAGTGTTAGCATGGTTTACCAAAGCAGATGAATCTTCACTAAATTAATTTAATTTGATTTGGTTTGATGCAAATGTGTTACTTATTTCTATCCCTTTTTCAGGTTCTGGTACACATTGCCTTTGGCAATATGGATTCTGGAAGTCCAGAAGCTAAAGCAAATTCAGATCTAAAACAAAGCATCCTGAAGGTAGGGCAGAGAGTGACTAAATAAGAAATACAATTTTGTTCTGTGCTAACATGTGTGATACAATTCTGTCTATTTTAAGGAGTATTGGAATATTTCCCCTCATTGATGGGAAATGGAAGGAAATAGCTGAATAGATAACCAAGCAGGGTTATATTACAAATCAAGAAATGACATCATATGGCTTCGTATTACATAATACTCTTTATGAAATTAATTACAAACCCTAATGTGATGTATTGATTTCAAGAGTTAATTGGAGTTATTTGTATCTTTAATTCTTGTCCTTTGACATAAATCCAGGATATAACATGCTTCTGTAAAAGTCAATAAAGATTTACTAACAAATTCCGCTATTAAGACATTATTTCTCAATTTTTTGGTATATTTTGAGTATTCGCAAACTTAAAATTTGATTACTCAACTAGAGAGACTGAAATATTCAGTACAATGAAGCGCAATCTTCTAAACTTGTACTAACTCAAATTATTATGCCCATTTTGCACAGTTTTGGAGGACGAATATGTACACTGATTCTGTATCCTGTCACCTAGTATTCATCCCGTGGGCTTCTAATTTCAGGATTACTCTGAGTGCAGTGAGCTCAAGAGTCACGGGAAAATTTGCATCAATTCTTTATTTTGTGTAGAAACAACAGTCACTAGAGGAAAAAAAATATTCTGAACAGTAATGGATGTAATATTTTTCAAAAGAGTTATGACAGTTCCAAATTTTCTGACATGTTTCAGAATTTTTCAAGAACAGAGAAAAAAAATATAAGATTTGAGAGACCATAGAATTGAGAGGCATTAAAGCAGAACTACAGCCCTTGAAGACTGACCTTCAAACCAAGAGTATGCCTCCTTGAACCTGTAAATCCTGCTTCACTGGTATCCTTACAAGGAGATACACTTCTCCAGATGAAGGATCACAGAAGACTTGCAAGGTCTTCATATCCTGCCACCATGGAAACCTTTTACGTAGCCTTTCAACTGAGATATGAAGAGACTCAGCAGTTTCAGTGCTCTGGGTTCCTCAGGCTTCTTTCCTGTCTTCTGGAAGCTCACAGAAGTTCATATATTCATGACATCCTACAGATCCCAAAAGGTCAATGAAATCCTTTTTTTTTTTGTGGATTGCGTCTTGGAGAGTGAATCTTCATTTGAGTACTGTTAAAAACGCCTTTTAATTGTTTTTTTTTACCTTAAAGATGTAAATTTTTAAATCCAAAGCTCATTAAAAATCTTTGTTTAAGGCATGAAAAGTTCTAGGGCATAAAACAGTCTTAAAACCATTAAGGATGACAATAAAAGCCTGAAAAAACATTGTTTCCCCCACTGGATATTTAATTCTCAAACTTTTGAATTTAGGGTATTTTTAAATCTGAGATCCTTATGAATTAACAAAACTTTACATAAAAATATCTCCTTCAAGATTACTCAGAAGAATCCAAAACTATAAGGCCTAAAGATTAGAAATAGTTTAAAATATCCCTTTTTTAAAAAAAATTCCATTTACATATTTTGATATAAAATAATTTTTAATTCTTTAATCTTTTAATGACATCCATTCCTAAATCACAATATTGGTCATTTAACCCCCAAATCAATAAAAGCTTGCTTTTTTTTTTTACTTAAAAAATATGTTTTCAATTAATCTTCATATTGAACTTTTTATTTCACTTCTGAAGTTAAAAGTTATAACTCATAATATATTTTTGATTTATTTTAAATATCTCTACAAGTGGATACTGTGGGAGTATATTTTAATATACTATGTAGCAAGCAGACCATTATTAAAACTAAATTGTTATCAATAAATATTAACTATTTAAAAACAAAAATGCAAAGATAGAATGTTTGCCTCAGACATCTCATTCAATGGCACTTGAATAAAGTTTGTTTTACTTTGTTTTCTAATTTTAACTTCAAACTGAAGATTAAAGCAACTCAAATATTTCTAGGATACTTTTGCAGCACAGTCCCTGCAATCCTTATCTCCTGGCTCCACAGCAGCCCACAGAAAAGCATTGTTTGGATCTGAAGGATGTGGTACAAAATCTTCTCTTTTCCCATTTCTTAAAATATATTAGAGCTTTTCTATTACAGGGCTAGGAAAACAAAACAGGCCTTCTGAACTTTATGAAGAACAAAGAAGAAAGAAATCCCTGCCTGTGATTCAGAACGTGGATCTGAGCCTTCCATAGATGTAGCAAGGCTCTCACCACCTATGATGGTGCAGTGACTAAGGTCTTTACAAGCAGCTATTCACCTACAGGGAAGGTTCTGGTAATAATTGCTATTGAAAGCATAGCACAAGAGACCAGACATTAGATAGATCTGATTTTTTTAAGCTATGATTTTCACCAAATTTGAAACTTCTTGATACTGTCAGCGGCTCAGTGGAAATTACTTCCTTTTAAATTTTCTGTGAACACCAAATGTGAAACACCTGAAAGGGAAGGGATGGTCAGCCCTGAAGAAAAAAATCTGGGCACTGGAGAGCACATGAATGGCCATGAATCTAAGTTAGCTTCTTTGGAATGACCACATGTACTTAATAAAAGGTCATTGCACCAAAAATATTTCTGAGTATTTCTGAGGTCACTGACACTGACTTATTTTTCTGTAAAAGTGTTGTGCAGCAAATTTCACACTGAAGTTTAAACCCTAGAGAAAAGTCAGGGTTTTAAAAAACAACATGAAGGGGTTATCTTTATGTTCATTCCTCTGTCTGCAACAGCACAGATTACAAAATAGAGCAGAGTTCAGTTAAAAGAGGATCAAGTTCCAGTTAGATATACCTAAGCAGTGTATCACAATCAGATAGACACAACATTTTTACTGTACTGTCTTTTTATAGTACAAAATTTGACACTGTTGTAACAAAAAGAAAACTAAGCTGTACTTCATAGGCAAGTGGCTTATTCAGTCCATCAGTTCTCTGGAAACATTCTTGATTTTCAGTACAGTAGGAAATTTAAATGCCTGACTCAACTTCTAATGCACTGAGGAGAAGCAGTACCTGGAGAGGATGCATATTCTCCAAAGAAGCATTTAATAAATCCATTTATCTAAGATTACCAATGAAAAATGTCTTACAAGCCAGTAAAATGTAATCAAAAATATACTTTAATTAAAGAATCAAAGCACTGACACTGTCAAATTATGAAAGAAATTAGAAAATATAAAAGATTTAGCCATGTACCCCATATATCTGCTTTTGAAGAGGAAAATGAAGCCAGTTAAAATTCATCTCCACAACTCAGAAACAAGTAATGTGACTTCATAATAAAATTACCATGTATCAGGTCAAAGGAAAAAAAAATCGTCATAGTTGTCATCACACTGACTGGCAGGGTTTCTGACTCTCAGAAGTTTGGCTGCCTGTATCATACTCTGTCAATATTGTTGAGGGCTGTTGGGTGTTTTTTTTTGATTCTCTACTTGCATATTTGAAGGCAGTTGCCTAAGGTAGCACAAAAGTGGTCTTATTCCCTCCTTAGACAATTAGAACTCCACTAACTTCAGAAAAGATTGTTCCCAATTTACACAAGAGAGAGACAAAGAAAGAACAAACTAAAAAGAGAGAGACTTGATTGACTGCTGTGAAGATGATCAAACAATAAAGTCTGACATGGAATAACATTATTAAAGCTCAATCTCATGTCAGTGGATCATCAGAAACATGCCTCTGGTTTCACTGAGGCTTGTTTGTTGGTATGGCACCAGATACAAGTCTGATGCGGTCAGTAGTGAAAGAAAAGCATCACTTATTGATATGCTAACTGCAAACAGAGGTAGATTTCAACATATGTATGTCCAAAGGAAAAGGAATTACGTGGACTTTTTTTTTTCAATACAACCTGACAAACACACTTTTCATTAACACTGCAGTGGGAAGCAATATTTAAAGCAGTGGGTCTAACATTCCTCAAGAGAATAATTGCCTTTAAAACACCTATGCACCTACACAGCAGGAGTTTCCTCATTGTGTCAAATTGAGGGTAGGTACAGTTGAAAGCGACAGATTTGTTTCTAAACACAGCTTTAACTTCCTTGGCTAAATATTCCTCTCAGAACTGAATAGAACATTTATGCACTCCTTATGCCCAGGTTTTGAGACGATAATTTTTCAAGTAGCCAAATCTTCACAAATTCTCTGAAAGATTGGGAGCATAGGAGAAGACAGAGATAAAAATGAAAAACAAATAAACAAACAAACAAACAAAAAAAAAAAACAAAAAAAAAAAAACAACAACAAAAAAAAAAAACCAAAACCAAAAATAAAAAACTGTCCACAGCTTAAAGTTATCTATAGTAGTACCAGTACTCTCTCCTCAACTTTCAAAAAATGCCTGGTGGTGAGGTTACTTTAGAATTTTGAATGACATGCATTTCCAGAATGTAATAGCATGTTTCCATTTACCAGGTTTGATTGCTTCCAACTTTAATATAATGAGAGAGTTAAAAGCTGCAGCTGCTGCACAGACTGTAATCTCACTGAAGACAAAAAGCATCTTGTGAAAGAAGCTGCTAATCTAAGAAAGGATGATGAGTTACTTGGAGAGAGCAGGCAAATGAAGGTAAAATGGTGAAAAGGACCAACATAGACCCATGGCAGAAGAAGATATGGGATATCTGCATGAAACCACTGTGGTCTGCCAGAGAAGGGCAAGGTGGTTTAGGAAACATTCATGAAGATGGAGGTCAGTTGGGAGAATGTGGTGGTATCCCTGGAGTTCTGATTTTGCCTATGGCCCAGACTGTCAAAGGAGAAAGGATAGATTTATCTCTGGGGCAGCAGATGCTATTGAGACACAGGAAACTGATTTCATAGCCTGATTTAAGTGCTTTTTAACTTTCTGACTTGTACGTCTCAATTTTGGTATCCCTTTGGTATAATTTCCCACTGAATTTGGTAAATTCATCATCTGAGGTTTGGTTTGTATGCAAAATCCTGTGTAGAAAATTTAATTTAACTGTACCATTATGAAAGAAGCCCCAAGCTCACCTTTAAAACAAGCTAAGCATAAGGAGGTAAATATTTTGGGTATGGAAATACACTAATTTAGGAAAGTTCTGAATGCTTCAACTATAGCCTGTTGATTAGTTGATAATAGTTTTTCTCTGGTCTAAAAATGCTACAAAATTTATGCCAGACTTGATGCACCTGGACAGCCAAAAAACAAAACCAAAAAAACCAACCTAAAAATATCTAAGTTTTGAGGAGCAAAGAAAGCTAGATGCAGCCTGACTCTTCATGAACTGTCTTCTAGTAAAGCTAACTGGTGAAGCATAGGAACTAAAATCCTCTTCAGTCTTTCTAACTACATGGGAATCTGCTGCAGCTGCAAAATTCCTGTGTTGCTAGTCTCATTAGCCAATTATAAACTGCAATATTTTATGCCTTCTCTTGTTTTTCTTTGAATCAACTTTGTACAATGCTGAGCTGAGAATTCAAAGTGCTGCATAATCCTGTTATAAATTCATTGCTTTTCATTTAAAGCCTTCAGTTTAATTCTTTCCTGGATGGATCTGTCAATTCATTCACTCTGAGTAGCCACACAAGGGCTTTATTTCTGGCTTTTTAATGTGCCAGTCACGGAGAGGCATTATATCCAACTGCAGTATCTCAAGTGAGCTTCTACAGTACAAATGTTCACACAACTGCAAGAGAAAAACTTCATTTCATCTGGTGAGGCTTTGGTTGACACTAAGATTAAAGGCTTAACAAAAGCAATGGTCTGCTCTGTTACCATTTGAGAGTTTCTTGCTTCACCGTGCTATGAAAGAGAAACGAAGGACTGTCTGACCGTTAACTTTTCCTCATCTCCAGAGGGTTGCATGTGATTAAAAGCAAGGAGGGAGGATGACTTTTGGGATCAGTCATACAAAATATCCAAATCTGTAGCTATAGGAACCTTGTCTTTTGGCCACCAAAGCATCTACCTTTCAGGCTGGGGCTTAAAATCAACTGTTTAATCTGAACCTGATAGAAAACAGGCAAAATGCTAGGTAAACGTAGCAGTAAACGAATGCATTTGAGTATGCTAGGAACTGTTCTGCTCTTTTTGTCAGAGTAAATTCTTGCATCATAATTTATTTTGTTTCTTGGTCTAGAATTTAGCAGTCTTATACCTAATTTTATTTGTTTTGCACCTTTTGGGAGAGCTTTCACTTTTATTTTTTTTACAATTGAATAACCCACTTCATATGGAAAAAGAAAATCTTTGTCAATTTTTTTCTTCCACTTTAGGGAAAAATAAAAAGCAACGTGTTTCTAAGCTGTTGATAAAGCTAAAAATATCACAGTGAAGTGCAATAATATAAAGGACTTGGTACAATGCTTTTGGTAAAAGTTGAAAACAGCATCTCCATAGGAGTAAAACATATTTCTGGTTTTATATACCCATGATTATGATGGTTATTATTAAACTGTCACATCCCATCAATGAGTAAACAAGCAGCTCTGCCTAGATCATATTAACTATTGTGACAGCTGTAAATACCGCAGTAATGACTCTCCTGCGGGCAATAGAACAGATAAGAAAATGATTGAAGCTCCATGGGCTTACTACACATTTACAGGTGATTCTGCAACAAGCTAGACAATCTCTTGAGCAGGAACAGCATGTTTGCCTCTGAGATAATGCAGATTCTAAAGAGCAAACTGAACTGTCTGCTATGGGGCTTTCATCAGCAATATAATCTTTGAATTTAACCTTTTTTTTATTTTATAAAAATGCAAATGGAGTAGTCAGAATTAAAGTGGTTCTGCAAGTGTGCTCTGTAAAGGAAGAAAAAACATCCATCTGTGTCTTTGCTTTGTTTCCGACATATAGTTTGAGGGAATTTTTTACAGAGTGGGAGGTGATTGCTTTGTTTAAGAAGAGGTTGCACGCCTCAAAAAATACCAGGAATACCAAATGCAGTTTTCCTTCTCTGCATACACCAGTGGAAAAACTACAAAGACATGACCCTGTGCAATCAGTATTCATTCATGAGCCTTTCCAGTTCTGTGTCTTTCTGCTTGCTTGCTCAGCAAATGCCATGCAAGGAGGAAATAACAGTATGTGCCCTATATTTAAATTACTAGGGGCGAAGATTTCTGAGAAAGCAATTAGAAGTCGTGTCCTGGAGAGCCCCGAGTAGATGAGGAGAACACAACTTTTTTATGCTTGCCAACCAATACTGCAAAACATAAAAGGTCAATAATATTCAAGCCTCAGAGTCTTAATTAGCTAATTGCAGTTCCCGCTTGCTCCAAGCAAAGATCCATAAAAAAGACAAAACACAAAATAAGAAATAAAATGATGTTATGAAGAAGTGGAATTAATTTGGTTTTGGAGGAGGTATTTTTAGGGTTTTTAACTGCAGTTTTGATGTATCTTGCAAATCTGCTTCTAAACTCAATGGGATTTAAATAATGTAACAGAAATATTAAGATTTCAGTATTGCTGCTTTTAAAGCTTTATATCAAACAAAATAAACACCTGAACACATTATTTTTTTATTAAAAAATATTAGGAAGAGATTTACTAAGCACTATGGTTTGACATATGGTTTCTATTGAAAGATAGTAGTATCCCCAGCAGTTCATAGAGACATTTTGACTGAGAGAAAATAAGGGGGTTTTTTTCTGCATTCAATGCCAAAATATGGAACATCATGAAAGAGTGTTTATTAATGAATTCTGATTCTTGAGAACATTCTTATAAGTTTAAGACTTTTAGACAATTTCATGCTGAAGATTATAAAAAAATAATTATAAGTAACTACTCTGGAACAATAAAGAATCAGAAGTTGTAAGAATAGAAAAAGAAATGCCCCCAAGGTACTATTTTCTGGAAATATTGTGATTTCCACAATAACAGAAGTTTTGTGGAAGATAGTGATAAAAGTGACTTTTTTTAAAAGTATCTAAATTTCCTTTTTTGGCTTACCTATATTTTTATTAAATATAATAATTTCATTTACATGAAATATGCCATTATTAAAGTACTGACTTGATCTTTGAGCTACCTAGTCATATTTTCAGCAACATAGTACAAAAGGCAACCTGAAGCATTAGAGCTATCTTGAACTGGAATATATTTTAATTCCAATACAAAAAAATGTTCAGTATAAAATACAGAATTGTTGTTTACAAGTCAAATCAGCACTTGGAATAATGAAAATAGGTGTCTTACACTACTAAGATTATCAGATAAAGCACAGCTGTGTGCAGCTACATATACTTTGTCTCTCCATATACACACATTGTGCAATAATTTCACAAAGTATTGAGGTGGAGAAGATATCTATGTTTCAGTAAGAAAAGGCCTATTTTCACAAGCCTGGCAGCAAATAGCATAAGTACTTGCTCCAGTGTTAACTGAACATTAGCACTTGCTTTTCCATGCATAAATATGGACCTGAATATGCAATTTCTTCTCTATTTTAAACGCTATATTTTCATTGACATCCCTCAGATAATATTCTACCAATTCATACAGTCAACCTTTGATATAGAGACACATCTATATCCCCTCCTGTTCTCAAACTCTGCCTACAACAGGTGTGCCAAGCTTGCTTCTGCAGTGCTCAACCCATCATGCTCATTCTCTTTCCTCCAGATTTTCACCATTTGTTACCACTTGGTACATTTGCCTCTGCTGTAGTAGCTAATTTTGATTGAATCATTGAACTACATTGTCTATGTAATCTTTTTCTTTTCCTCCCCTCTCAGTTAAGAAGCAAATAAAAACATTAAGCCACCTAAATTATTTCATCACCCCTATGGGAGTCATGATGTACATGGAATAAGAGTCAAAACACTGAGGCCATGGAAAGCCTCTGAACAACTGTCCATAACATATGCAAAACTGAAAAACCATCATTACAATTTTTGTCACTGCTGTCATTTAGTAATTAATCCTAGAGGTCTCATTTTGTTATTTGACAGATTTCAACAGACCAGTGCAATGACAAGTGAAAATTGGAAACTCCATGTTTTACCCTTACATCTTTTCTCTTCCTTCACAATGCCCCAGCAGAAAACCTATAAATCAGTCGAGGAGTGAAACTTTACTACTGAAGGATCTGAGCAATCATGATGTTCACTCCTAGGACTCCAAAGACAAGGCCAGCTGCAGACTTTCAGTGGTCATGGCAATGTCAAGGCTGCTCAGAAATCCAGTGATGGGGAGGACAATCAAACAGCTGGATTTCATTTAGATAAGCTGATATTAACTAAACACTGTCTTCTCAGGTACCTGTTCAACCATAACCTACACTGGCCTTGTAAAGTACATGGTGTTTTGAAGCAAAATCCAATTCATCATCTATATTTGACAAAAGCCAGGATATCACTTTCCATTAACTAGGCAGAAGTTAGGGTAGATGACCTCAGCAGAGGATGCCTCTGCTGATGTAAAAACTTCCCAGCCAGTCTGCCATTCTAACTGATGGCTTCTCTCACTGAAGGCACTTCAATCCTGACTGAGTCCACCCATTCCTTTGGGCAGGTCTTACTCCCAGGACAGAAGGACTCCTAGCATGCTGCTGCTGCTGCTGCTGCAGCTGCAGGAGGGGAGAGACAGCTCTCCCAGCACCCAACCCCTACCAGAAATTTGCCTGGTTCTCTGCTCTGGGTGCTGGGAAGGGCAGCTGAAGGTGGTACATGGGACTTGGCTATTTTTCTGCCTCCTGATTTGAAAGTTGCTAACAGGGGCAAAGGGGATCCAGTGCTGGCACGAGGGCTGGAGCCCACGGGGTGAGGATGGCACCAGGGAGCCAGGGGTCTGTGCAAGGCTGGGTGCTCCCCAGACATCACTGCTGTGCTTGGCATCCATGGCCAGCAAACCCTCTCAGAGAGCATGACACCAGCCCTGGAGCTGCCCTGACAGCCTCCCTCCCTTTGGGAATCACAGACAAGGGGCTGGTCTCCAGCAGCAGGGACCAGGGGATCCCAGCTGTGAGAGGCTGCAGGAATGTGGGCCTTGATGTGGGCATGGGCACCCAGAAAGGGTGGGGGGCTCATACACTCTCCTGGGGCATTTGTGTGACTTCTCCTCAGGTGTTCCCTCTGTCCCTCCCTGTTCCAGCAGGGTTGTTACTTCACTTTTGGCTCCACAGGCACCTTCTCTGCACACACTGTAGCATCTCTGTTGAGTGCTTGCAGTGCAAATGAGGGCCCAAAATTCCATCTCCTGAAATCTTCTCATCTGTCTCCTTCTGTCTTTGCTGTTTTCAAACTCACAAAATCTCTCACATTGGGGATGAAAATGCACAGCAATATTAACCTGGATACTACCCAACTGTGCCAGACCTGTTGCAATTGGAATTTTTCCTTGGCACATGTCTGTAAAAGAGATAAAATCAAAATTTTACATGATCATTGGAAAGACTTTGTCCCAGCACGGACATCTCTACCTCTCTCAGGCATCTCTGCCCAAGATGCCTACACAAAACAAATAGATTTCTGACTGTGAAGAAAGTGATCAGCCCCAGGACTGGTCATTGCTAAACTGTGCTTGGGATTGCTTCATGCTGACAGGAAAGAAGTGACTGGCAGCTGAATGTGATACAGTGCAGAGCACTTAGGAAAGGAGCTGTCAGAGGTGCTGTAAGATTGGAGGCTGCAAGGAATGCCAAAAGCTAGCTGCCTTGTGAGGCACTGAGCAAGAAAAAAGGAGCTCCAAGGCTCAGATTAAAGTGGTGATGTTCCTCAGAATACGCAATATAAGTCCTTCACCAGAGCTTTGGCATCAAGTTTAATACCATCAGAAAGTGTACAGAAAAACTGAACTGTATTTTTTTACTGTATCAGTCAAGTGAAAAAACAATGTGAAACAATCCTGCAGCTGTGTAGATGGCAGTGATCTCATGCAGAAGTAGTGACCTCTCAGAATTAAGAACATCTACTTTCATGCCCAAGGATTTAGGTAGGAAAGCAGCACTCTATACACCTCTGCCTTCTGAAGAGGTGACAGGAAGCTCATGAAGCTGATGTAATATAGGTATGTTATTCATTGTTTCCTTTCTAGGCCAGTATTCAGAAAGAAAGGTAACTTTCATGCTCCTAGAAAGCTCTAGAGCAAAATAATTCTGCATCCTTGTGATGGGGATTCTCATACATACGTAGAGATGATCATTTCTCTTAAAGCATTCCAAGGTTAAAGCAACAATAGTCCTGAGAAAGCAGAACTCACATACTCAGTTCCTAGTTACTAAACCACAAGGTGAACCATTCACCTTCTGAACCGCAGGATGTCTCAACTACAGAAGCTATATACAGTCTTCACTTGAAAAAATACAATCACTTCAGTGGCATTTTCAAGGAGTTCTACCTAAATAGCTTCTTACAGGTATGCTTTGAGTGCTCTCACTACTCTCTGAGTAGACTTAGGCTTCATTCCACCTGGTTCGTGGATTTCATCATCAGAAAAGACATCTCATTGCTCACATCAAAGCAGTTTAGGGCAAGCAAACAAAGTTGCTATCTTCCACAGAATACACAGGAGGTGAAAATAAGATGCCCACAAGTGTTGGGTGCTTGGAGAAATATAGTAAAACAATGAGTTTTAGATGGCTTTTTGGATGCACATGCTTAAAGTCAACTTATGTTCTGTTTAAGACATCATAATTATTTTGACTGAATCTTCTCCTTTCTGAAGCCATCTATAATTTTGTGCATGAAATATCTTATTCACTGATTTTCCATTGCTTATACTTGCAAAAATTCATTTAAGAAGTGTGACTTTTGAATCTGTTTTTCACATGATAAAGAAAGCCTACAAATACTTTGGCATAATGCCTGCTAGAAATGATTACAATACCATACAGGAAATAAGTGTTATTCAACAAGGAGATAAAATGAAGGATTTACTAAGAGTCACTTTTTAAATAAATATGGAAATTAGAAGTCTCGATTGTCCATTTGCCTTTACTACGTTACTGACTCTATGGCTCAAAGAGAGTAGCATCTTGCATAATACAGAATAAATAAAACTATTTATACACCCATCATTAATGACATATTTTCGTGTGTGTAATTTTATATTACATACGTAATATATTATTAGAATAGAGATTAGTAAATCACAATTGAGAAACCTTGAACATTTTTATTTATAATAAATCAATGTAATCATCTAGGCAACTTATCTTTTATCATACCATAACTGAACGTTGGATTTCAATCCTGATTTATTTTTACTTCCTATGTGCAGGTGTTAACCAAAAGATACTAGTTCTTAGCACTGCTATCTAGCTATACTTCTGTCAGTTTGCTTATTTTCTCTCCTACCTGTTCAAGGAGATCAAACCCCTGTATTATCTGACTACAGATAGATAATACTGTATGTTCATCCTGCTAAATTGACTCTACTTCTTCCTCCAAGCAATGGATTATTCTGACTTCCAACTGAGAGGATCCCCAAGTGTAAGCTTGAATGTTTATCAGTATATGCAGGAAGTACATCAAGGATCATGCTGAATTGTCTGACTGTGTTTAAAGTACATGAAAGCAAGCTACAGGAAATGGTAGATCTTCTTTATGTAGGCTTGACTTACATAGAATATTTTGTTGCCCTGTAATGAAGTTGATTTGATTGGATCTTTTGTAATATTTAATAGCTTAGTGCTGAAACGATAACCTAAACTGAATTTCTAAGTTTGAATTTAAATGTTTATTTAATTTCTAATTTTTTTTTAAATTTTGTAAAGTTTGTGATTGTTTTAGTTCTGCACCAGGAGCTGCCACTGAAGTACATGGCATACCTTCCAGCAACATAAATCCATCTCTCTTGGCTAAGAGATTTTCTCTGATTTTCTGGATGACACTCTCATGTAGTTACTCTTAAACGATGTAGCTGAGCTGGGAAAACCTAATCTATTTTTAAATGGTGAAAACATGAAGATAAAACTCAAATTAACAAAAAAAGTAATTTTAATCTTCTGCCAGAAATGTTACTGAAACTGAATTAAAAGCCCTTTCGTTTGATTTTTCCCCCTTTATTCATGTAAGTTTCTGCCTTCTGTGGTTCTTCACATAATTCAGATTAAGAACAGTTGCTCATTAATTTGTAATGTGTTGCGGTCTTCACTCACACTCTGCTGCAATCAGCTTTGAAGTGCAGAATCAGACATGGAAATTCAAACTGCTTGCAAGTCAAAGCTAGTATAAACTACATGAAATCAAGCTGCTCTCTTAGAGAAGGTGAAAGAAGCACATTGCCACATTACTTTCAACTTGGTGCAGTCTAGGACTGAAAAATGAGACAGAAGTTGGTTCAAGTATTCTTATTGATAGGTAGTTACTATTTGGAACTATTCTATGTAATCATTTATTCCATGTCCTGTTCATTTATGAGACATGATAGGAGGCATAATAACTCTTTATTTATATAAAGTGATTAGTAGATGATTCTGAAGGTGAATTTTTTATGCACTGTATTTGGCTTCCTTTGCAAAATGTGGGTAGTGGAGGGGCTACAGGGTGATTTCTGCTAAGGGGGCCAAGACAGACCCATCACTGGCTAGAGCCAAGACCTTTAGCAGCACTGGGATAACATTTTTAAAAAGGGGAAAAGTTACTGCACAGGAATAATTGCAGAGAGAGGAGTGAGAATATGCGACAGAAAAAGCCCTGTAGACACCAAGGTCAGTGAATAAGGAGGGTAAGGAGGTGCTCCAGATACCAGGAACTGAGATTCCCCGGCAGTTTTTGGTACATGGTGAAACAGCTGTGCCATTCCATCCCATGGAGGTCCATGGTGGAGCAAAGATCCACCTGCAGCCCCTGAAGAATCCCACACCAGAGCAGGTGGATGCCTAAAAGAAGCTGTGATCTTGTGGGAAGAGTGCTTTCGAGCAGGCTCCTGGCAGAATCCTGCTCCTGGTGGGATCTCTCCCTCTGCAGAGAGGAGCCCACACTGGAACCTTTGCTGGCAGGACTTGTGACCCTGCAGAAGGGACAGAAACTGGAGGAGTTCATGAAGAACTTCAGAGTCCGGGGAGGACTCATAGTGAAGTTAGCGCCGACCTGTGTCTACCGGGGGGACCCCGTGCTGGAGCAGGAGAAGTGAGAGTCCTCCCTCTGAGGAGGAGGAGGTAGCAGAGACAACGTGCAACTGACCACAGTTTCCCTTCCCTCACCCCCTGTACCACTCAAGAGGAGCAGGTAGAGAAAATCAGGAGTAAAGTTAAGCACAGGAAGAAGGGAGGTGTTAAGGGCAAATGTGTTTCAAGGATTTGGATACATCTCTTATCCTGCTCTAGTAATAAATTCAACAGATTTCCCTAAATCAAACCTGTTTTGCCCATGATAGTAATGATCTCTTACGTCCTTATCTCAATCCAGAAGCTGTTATATTTTCTCTCCCCTGTCCAGAGAACACAGGAGTGACAGATCAGCTTTGGTGGGTACCTGGCATCCAACCTGGGTCAACCCACTCCTTACACCTACATGACTTTATATGTTTTATTCAGCTAATGCATAATACATACTACTTTAGCATTTTGGTGTGAGACATAATGAATCCTAAAGCTGTCTTAAGACTGTTGTTAAGGTGACATAACTAAGTAAGTCAAATGTGTAGCTGCTATAAAGCTTCACATTTAGACAACTTTCTGAAATGCTGCCTTTGAACCACTGTACCACCTCTGTATTAGATTAGAGACCCTGGAACATTCCTCTGATCTTGGATTTATAACAAATACATTATGGTGCAGAGGGTTATAGCAAGATGATAGATTGCAGCATTTATCCTGCATATTAAATTTACTGATTATCTATGATCCAATAAAATTCGGCTTCTGACCATCTGTTACAAAGAGCTTGGAAGCTTCATTATTAGGCAATTGTTTCATAATTATTCTGAGAACATGTCTAATGTAAATTTTCTCATTTAAATTATATTAGAATTTATCGAAGAAGATTTTAATCTACTTGCTTTTTTGCCTAATTGTTTTCAGCCAACATCTGCCATGTATGAAAAGCGAAAAATATATATATAAACTGTCATATGCATCAAGGTTCTTCACGGTATTCAGTAAACACAGCAAATGTCCAGTAACAGTTGATATGCACATAGAAAAAGGCACTAACCATATTGAATACCCTCTTCCAGCTGTTGAGGCAGAGATTGAAGCCTAGGGAGCTGTTTTCAAATGTATTTGGCTATTTTACCATCTGTTATTTACTGACTCTGGGTGCAGTCCTGCTTCTAGTCATGTGATTTGTACAAATCAGGTCTATAGGAACTAATTCCAGCGGCATAGCTGGGATCAGCGATGTTAGTCAAATCGTGAGAATTTGAGGGTCTTTAAAGGAACCTGTAGAAATGAACTGCTCAATTTTAGTAGAAAGATTCAGGTTCCTTTGAGAACTGTATTTTCTGAAATTAAAATATTTTCTTTTACTTCTCTTCTTGCTTCAAAGGAAAACTTCTTATAGTAAAAAGCTTTTAAGTTCGGCTAAAAATTTACTCTGTACATGGAACTGTTCACCATTAATTTAAAAGGAGTTTGCAAATTTCTTCAAATAAAATCTTCCTGTCAAGAGTGAGAAGGTAGGAAGCAAACTGCTGAAGAATGTGAGGAAAGAATGCATATTTAATCCAACCTGACTACATATATGATGTTTTAGCTTCAGTATTCATCTAAAACAGGCAGTGGCTTCAATGACTTAGAAAAAGAAGTAAAATATATATAAAAAAAAAACCAAAGACAAAAAAAAACCCAACCAACTAAAAAAATCAATAAAATAACCAACCAAAAGCCAAAATGACCCAAAAATCCCAAAACAAACATAAAAATTCCCACCCCAACCAACCAAAGATATTAAAAAGGTAGGAACTATGTAAGGGTATGTGAAATCCATTTCTCTCTAAGTATAATGAGTACCTGAATAAATTTTCATCTGACAAAGTTATTTCAGTTATACAAGATGTAGCAAGAAGCACTGGAGGAAACAGATGAATGCTGGGTTAAAATAAGAAAGGCTAATATATTCCTGTAAGCAGTGTGAGATGGATATAAGTAGTTGGCTTTGGAGTGCAAACAGTACTTATAAATAAAATATTATATAACGTTGAACTTAAAAAAGAAGTCAATTCAATGCAATACTTAATTTTCTAAAACCATCCAAGACAGAGATCTGGCACATCAATATGCATGTTAGTGAAGTTCATTAGTAAAGTGATAGAAAGTTGGTAAATACTGAAAGGAAGACCGGAAACTAGAAATTTTATAATTTGGCAATAAGGAACAGAATACCATTTTTTATTGTAGAATGACAAAGTGGGAATATTTGTAAGGAATAAGTGTCAGGATTGTTTCAAAACATAATTTGGCTAGTGTAAAAAGTTTTGCTAGTAATACTCTTACTATTAGAGACTATTAAGAACAGAAAGAATTAATCACTGTATTTTCCTGGCACCAAACTAATACGAAACTCAAAAATGACTGAGAGAAAAATTCTGAAAAGTAACAGGACAATTTGGAGCTGGTTACTGTGATATCTATTTGCACATGCATCATTTAAGTGCACCCCTTACAAACCTTGATACATTCAGGATAAAATTATGTCAAATTTAGTTCTTCAGTGATACTACTTGCTAAATTTAGAGACATAAGCTAGGTTTTTGAGACCAGGTGTTGGTACCAGGGGGCAACAAGAGTGACTTCTGTGAGAAGTTACCAAAATCTTCCCAGTTGTTCAATACAGCCAATGGGATCTGGCTTGAAGAAGGACCTGCTGCTGACAAAGGCCAAGCCAACCAGAGAAGGAAGTAATGCCTCTGTTATAACATATTTTAAAAGGAGAAATAAGTTATTCTACAGATCTGATTGCAGCCAGAGAAAAGAGGGGTGAGAACATGTGAGAGGAACAATTCTACAGATACTGACATCAGTGGAGAAGGAGGGGTAGGAGGTGCTCCAGGCACTGGATCTGAGATTCTCCTGCAGACCCATGGAGCAGAACCACTTCAGGTGCCCAAAAGAGGTCTCTGAACCTGTGAGAAACCCATGCTGGAGCAGGCTCCTGCTGGGACCTGCAGACCTGTGGAGAGAGGAGCCCACACTGGAGCAGGTTTGCTGGCAGGATTTGTGACCCTGTGGGGACTCATATATGAGCAGCCCATGCCTGAAGGACTGAACCCAGTGGAAGAGTGACTCACACTGCAGCAGTGTGTGAAGAACTGCTGCCCGTGGGATGGACTCCTTGGAGAAGTTCATGGAAAACTGTCTCACATGGGAGGAACCCCACACTGGAGCAGGACATGGCCTCTTCCCTCTGAGCAGTGGCAGGAACAATGTGTGATGAACTGACTGTAACCTCCATTCCCTGTCTCCCAGTGCCACTGTTGGGAGGAGGTAGAGCTCGAAAGTAGGGAGGGATGGGGAGGAGATTGTCTTTTAACATTTATTTTATTTATCATTATCCTGTTCTGATTTTGTTAATAATAGATTCAATTAATATCCCACGCTGAGTCTGTTTTGCCCATGACAGTATTTGGTGAGGGATCTCTCCCATTTCTTATTTCAACTCATGAACCTTTCACTATATTTTCTCTCCTCTGTCCACTTGTGATGGAGTGGCTTCTGTGGGTGCCTGGAATCCAGCCACAGTCAACCCATTACAACTGTAATCAAGACACAGATCTTGGCCATTTCTCTGTATTAAACTAAAGAGGCTAAATCTCTTAGTTAGCATGAAGATATTTTCCCCGCAACCACGGTTCCTCTCAAGTTACTTTTAATTCTGCAGCCTGGACATAAGAGTCCAGGCATAATTCAGTGTCCCAATAATGATATCAATATTTTCTTGGGGAAAAATCCCTGCCAACACCCTGCATCTATTATTTCTCTACTTCCAGCATTCAATTAGCTATCTGAACAAGAGCAAACAGCTTAGAAGATAACAGATGCAGTAAATTGTGCCAAGTAGACTCCCCCAAGCTGTACCAGATGAACGTGTGCTGGCTTGGTTTTCAGTCTTTTTGGTAAAGCTTTCCCCAACAGATAAATTAAATGTTTAAGCTTTCTACAGCAGTGCTTCTGACTCCTCTGGAAACCTAAGTACAGAGCCTTTATTAGATCTGAAATATATGTTGAATCAATTTCTAAAGTAGTCTTTAATCTGCTTGAAGATAAAAGACCAATACAAATAATTTTTATTCTTAAAAATATTAATTAAAATAATTGCATATGAGGTAAAATATCTCATTACCACTTACAAGTTACCATCTGATTCTGTCACCTTAAGGGATAAATTATAGCCATTCTCTCAGCTGTTGCCAAGGAAGAGCTGAATTTATCAATATATATAGACAGATGTCTTTTATGGTCATGAGCATCACAACCTCTGAATAAACAGTATTTTGCTACTCACTACACAAACACATTAGTTTATACAGAACCACAAGTAAATCCCCATTATACATATGTAAGCACCTTCAAAACAAAGTTCAACTGGAAACTTTATCTTCCAGAAGAAAATCCATTTGTTGAAATTAAAGACAGGACAGAGTGAGTCCTAAACTAATACATTTCCTACAAATGAAATTGTATTTTCCATTCAGATGTCCAGCAATCCCGTAGGATCCTACTGAGGGACTTTCATGACAGTGGAAAGAGTTGAATTAGAATTAAATTAGAATTAGGACTATATAAATAGTGTGGACAAAATGAAGGGTATTAGGTTTTACAAAAAGCTTTCTACATGGGTCATTGATATAACCTCAAGGCAAGGTTCTCACTAGAATTGACAATGGTCTTTCTCCTTGCAGAGTCTCTATACATGTCTTATTGAAATATCTTTTCTATCACTCTATCTGACATATGTGTTATTAATAAGGCATGAAGGGAATATTGCCAGTTTATCAGAGTGATAACACTCATAAAAATCCTGTCCTGGCAGAAAATCAGAAGGAATTATATACTGGTAAAGTACTGGATTTAGGATCCTATATACACTTAGATCAAATTCAGCTGAAAAATTTGGCACAAAAACTTATGGGTCTCTAGCTCTCTTTAATAATAAAGTTAATGGTATTTATCCTTGTAGCTTGTAAGTTTCATGAGGTCCCTGTAATGTTTAAGGATAAAAGATGTGCTAAGACTTTGTTTTTATTTCAGAGCAGTTGGAGGACTATATCTTTTTGGCCGCCAAAACATACGTTTTTTTTTTCATATGAGGAAATAGAAGGGAAGGGCAAGGTACTGCATTGCTGTTAAAACATGAAAGAGTGAACATCAGATAGATTTAAGGTCAAATTCTGTGAAACTCATAAATATGTACGTAAGAAAATATTTTGAAGCCCAAATGACTTTCTAACACTTGCCATGATGAGCCTGAAAACAGAAACCAGGCGTGTTTCAGTCCAGCATCTCTTCTACAGAAATATTTTTCTTATACACATGAAGCAAGGACTACAGTCATCTACAATTTTCATAACTGAATCTCTATTAATAGCTTTTGAAGTATCTTGTATTTAGTAGCCTAAGCAAAGACATAGCACATACTAAATTTAGACAGTAAATAGCCCCTGTTTCTTCTATCGTGCACCACTCATTCCCTGCTTTCTCACTTGCGACTAGAATAGTCATCCCAGGCGTAGTTTGACAAAAAATTCTTCATGCACACATACATATTCTGTCTCTCATTTTAAGATAACCCCACCTTTTCATCCGTGGATTTAAAAATAACCAGGAATTCTATTTGTGAAAACCGAAAACCGATGCAGCAGCTTCCCCTGCTGGCTGCTGAGGAGACGAACTCGCGGCCACTCCTGGCCATATCCGCCCTCGCCCTGCCGCTGCTGCTCAGGCGAGGAGAATTAAGCCAAGGGCAGCTACAGAAGGCAAGCCTCATGTCAGGATTTTTCCTAGGGAAACAGCTCGTCAGTGAATACTGAGATACTTCGTACTTGTCAAAATTAAAAAATAGGTATGCCAGTTGAAATGCTGTTTAGATCTGCTCTGAGGAACTCGGTACAGTTGCAGTCATTTTAACATACAGGCAGCTTGCGTGAACATTTTAGTCTGCCAGCACAGGGTATTTTAGGTAAGCGACTAGTTACAACATAGCTACTTTCCTCTTTTAGGGTCAAAGATATTCTGTGAAGGCAACTAGAAATGGCTGTATGCATTTTTGTGCTCTTTCAATAAAATCTAACTCCTTTTCAGTGTGATTTTTTGATAGCAAATTCTGTACATTCTACCAAAATGACTGCTGATCACATAACACTATCTGCTGTATAACTTGGAAAGTGTAATAGTATATATGGATAAGCGTTGACACTGCTGTCCTCAGGACAACACCCTCTCAACTAGTCTGTCTTCTGTAATAAAGCATGCAGCAAATCACCTGTAGGGCAAAAGATAATGGACCCAATGGTGCAAATTGTTATGGTCAAGACTTTCTCATTTAGCTTAACAGAAAACCACAGGACCTTATCAGCCCACAGGAATGGCATTGTACAGTATCTCACTCAAGGTCAGGCCAAGCATTTCAGATAGACTGAGAGAATTCAGCTGCTATGAAATTTTTTGAGGCTTTGTGTAATCATATAATCAACTGTTTATTCCTAGTCACTAGGATAGTTACTGATCATAATTATTCAAGAGGGTCATGTAATGGCCGCTTTAATCAAATGATTGCCAGAAAGCTTTTACTATCAAATTTTATGTGTATTAATATATCTTTATGACCCCATTCACTTAAAGGTGCAGCTGATGACGAGGGAAATGGCAGAGACAGCTATCTGAGCTTCCTGCTGTTAAAGTAAAATAAGAGAAAATTGCTTTTTTCTGTTTTTTTTTTTTTTAATATAATTTTTACTTTATGGCGCTGAACTCCTCTGATGTCTTGTTGCTGGCAATACTATTTCAAAGCCACTTTGAAAGTAGGAAGGTCCTTGTATTCTCCTCCATCAGCCAAAAGCAATGAAGCATTACAATTCTCTGCCCATTCTATTAATAGACTTGCAACTGAAGCAGAAGAAATTCAAGGACTTTTCTTTCCTGACACATTTTACAATATCTCTAAGCAACATAGCAGAAATCAAGGTACAAAGCTTACATGTCATTTCTGATGAACTAGGGCATTTATTTAAGAAGCTGAAAATTGATTACACTTATTTCCTAATTCCTTTGGTAATGTCTAAGAGTAGCATGGTCTCAAGTGTTGTAGCACTTCCAGAGTTGCACTGAGCATCCCGTTCAATATTCAGTGCCAGAAAAATATTGCAAGAGCTATTTTCTGCAAAGTTAATGTGGTCATGTTCACACCTAAGTGAAGGGATTTTCTTCTGCAAGAACAAGCTCAGCCAAATATTAAGGTATGGATATGATCTCAGAATAAAGCATGTGAAAACAGAAATAATGGTGGCTTGCCAATAGAAAGCCTAGTGGAACAAATTTCCTGGGTTTTCTAGACATCTTTATTTAGAGATTGTAAGGCCTATATTTCCCATCCATACAAATTAGATAAAATTGTCCTTGCTGGTGACACAGATTAACTATTTATATTAAAATAAATAGTTTTTATGTGGCAGACAGTTGGGAGTTTGTACCATTTCTCTTTCTAGTTGGACATGTCTTAGATACAAATAGATTTTGAGGCAACTCTTTGGGTGACTCGAGAGATTCTCATCAGTTTCTAATATATCAAAGATTTGAAAATCTGTTGCTTTGTTAGTGGTGTTAAAGATAAAATGCCAGATGAATACCCAATTTTGAAACTGGAGTAAGTCAGCACATTAATATTTAGGCCAGGATGATCCATCTTTCTGTGAAAATACTGATTCTAGCAATCTGAATGAAATTTGCAGGAATTAATACAGTTGCTGGAGGAAATAACTTGGAGGAGGTATCAAGAGACCGCTTTATAAACATGTTTAAATCCCAGCTAATATTTCAATATCTCTGTAAATACTGCTTCTTTACAACGATCCATTCTAATTACACAACAAAGCAGTCCTCCCACAGTGCTACATAATATATGATAAGCTGACATTTAATTGAATTCAAATCAGGACTTTCTTTCTTGACAGTACCTTTTTATACATTGTTTTCCTTAGGAATCTAGGAAAAAGTAAACATTTAAGATAAATGAAGTCCTGCAAGGTCTCTAGAAAGTATTGAAATTAAATCCTAGTCACAGCAACATCATTGCAGTGATGGCATAGACAGGTTTGTACTTTCTTTTTTCATGTTGGAAAATGATTCCTCTACTTGTTATCAGGAAAAAAGGTAAAAAATATGTTAGTATATATTTTTTTATATTAAAGAGCAACTACATATAAATACCTAAACTAGGATCTCTGTTTTCAATTATGCAAATTTGCCTATGTCAGTAAAGATATTGCACAGTACACTACCAGTTCACCTGCAGCTAAGGACCCTTGACAGTTAGGGTGAGTCTTTAAACAAAAATTTGGCTTTGAATAGACAATCCTCTCCTCTTGACAACACTTTAAGAACTTGAAGGTGACACTCTATGGGTTTAACTAAAGACAAAATTGAACCCTAGAGTGATAGGATGAGCTTATGGGATTTGATTCCTATTGAAATTAATGAATGTTGTGTGACTAAATCCTTAGGTCAATCACAATGCACGTACCTAACAGGAAAGTAGCAATATCACTCTCCATTAAATCAGGGAGAGGTCATGGCCTCTGTATGGTATTAGTATGCTGACAAATAGACCTACTGAAACCTGCTGTATCACACACCAACCATTCCCTCTTTCATCACCACAGGCCCACTTTAGTTTACTGTCACAGCTGCCAAGAATCTTGCTCATGTCTGGATAGTTACAGATACAATAGTAAGATAGCAGTCAATGTCAAATATTTTGAATAGTTGGGAAATAATAAATAAAGTAAAGCTTAGCAAGTTTGCCAGGATCTTCTAATGTCTATGTCAATCAGATAAGATTATAAAATGAACAAGGAAAGGAAATTAAAAATTTTTAAAAATCTGAGAGAGGAGAGGAGAGATTCGGAGAGGTTCGGATAGGTTCGGAGAGGTTCGGAGAGGAGAGGAGAGGAGAGGAGAGGAGAGGAGAGG
>VZRX01008763.1:54097-108693 GCA_013398075.1 Notiomystis cincta | reverse complement strand
CCTTCCCTTCCCTTCATTTTGCAGAGAATTTTAAATACGTCTCTGAGCATCTCCACTTCCTGTAAAATACTGGATCATGGAAATTTGCTTGGTTTATGGAATAAGAAAAAATTTGGCTTTACTTTGGAGATGCTACAGTTTAAAGCAAGTTGTGGGAGTACATTGTGATGTACTTATCACAGAAAAATGTTATTTGTACATTTTGTAAATACATACGTAGGGGAGCCATTGAGGTACATTCTTAAGAGTGTTGAAATTTATATGTATCAACTCCAGAATACTTTCAAGAGTGTGATGTGTTGAATGTTGTACTCAATGGATATTCAGAAGTCTGTAATTTATGAAGTTCCTTCCATTAAATGCAGTTCTTCAATGAAGCATCATCAGGATATTGATAGAATTTTTGTTACCAGTAACTAGATGTACAAAGGGTACGAAACAATTCAAAGTAAATTTGTGAGAGTTAACTGGAGTACAATTTGGCTAGTTGCTAAATCATGCTCATTTGTGTGCTTTGATTTCAGCACCTGATTTTCCCGAGTTCTATGTATGTATAAAAAGATAGCTTGTGCTAGCACAGTGTGACAATTCCATTTTACTGTAGTGGCAAGGTCACTTAGAAAGTTAAAACTAACAGACCTGGGATTGCCTCTGAGAAAAATAATGGGAATGTAAGGCTCTGTACTGACACAAAAGATCCGTGCAGTTCAGCACCCTGATTCCTGTCTCAGGTCCATAATGTCTTACTGTAGAGTAGAAAAATGGGAAATGTGGCACAGCAATAGTCATTGGGAGCTTTCATGGCTGGCTTTGTTGGGACAAGGCAGATTTCAGCCTTGGTTGTAAAATACTGGCAGCATGACCATGTTCATTACCTGCACACATCTGCTAGGGGGTTGTGGCTGCAAGCCACAAATGCATTGGTATTGCTGAATTCTGTGTTAACTTGAACTCAGTTTTTTCAAGAAGAGGTTGTTAGAGTATGTGATCAAACAAAACAAACACTAACTCTCTGTAAAACCTCAAGTCACCAGCAGTGTATGCTCTAGAAGCCACGGAGTCTTCAGCGCAGATTTGATGTGCTTAAGGACTGTATCCCAAAATAAGGTCTAGCTGGCAGCTTTGTGTGAGTACACTCAGCCTAGAAGATTTGGAGAGAGGAATGTGCCCACAAAATACAACAAATTGTAATAGCACTTGTAATAATAACTCTAGGAATTAATCTCATTATTTGAAATTACTACTATTTTGTAAGTATAACCCATAGTAGATTGTACTGAAGCATAATATATAAAATTAGGAAGATTGATGGAAAACTTTTCTGAGAACAGGAAAAAACAGTGTTTTTTCTTCTCTGTAGGCTTTTTGCCATATCATTACTTTATACCATAACTCTTAGGTGACCAGTCATTTTCAAGACTAGCATATTTTTTCTCACTTGTTTACATCACAGATAAGGACCAAACTTGATCTTGGATTAGCAGTGCTTTCTAAGAACAAAGAAACATAAAGTAAGAGCAGTGATATTTATGTCGCACTGAGACCCTTGAGCTTTTGTTCTTAGTGTATTTTTCTGTGGAATTAGTTTGTAGATAGAGCTATTCTAAACAGATATATTCAAAGCAACTTGTCAGTTGAGTGAGCATTTTCAGGAAAACAATTTCTCATGTTTCCTGAAAATGATGCTTCAACCACAGCTTGCCACCCTCTTTTGCAGCTGAAGGAGTAACTAACTAGATGTCCAAGCATCTAGTTCCCAAGTGCAATAGAAGATTTAATGGAGTGCAGTTTTGGAGCAGTCAATCAGTTTTCACTTGTGATATAGCAAAGTCAGAAGTTTGAAAGATAAAATTTAAACTGTTAGTGCACATCAGGTTTTTTGTAATATATGTATGTAGAAAAGGTTAAAGCCCAGCTTTGAAATTCATTCTCTTCTTTGTCTGGTTCATATGCTTGGTTTTGATTTCATTGTACAAAGGGTATGTGTTAAATGGGAGAAAAAAAGGACTTGATCTCTATTTGGTTTTAATCTGGAAAAAACTTCCATAAGACAATATAATATGGAAGTCTAGGACAAGTTTATCATTATGACTTTTGAAGGCATTGGCTTCCAGACAATTAACATTGGAATTAGCTGTATTTTTACCCAGGTCATCAAGGAATGATGATCAATAACAACAAAAATTTTTTTTCCAGATGTCAAAGGCAAATAAGTTAGGTTCCTGTTTCAAAAGATCCATCAGAGTTTCAGATTCTATTTCACTCATGTTAGAGCCATCTCTCTTCTATGGGGGTAGCTCCTTAATTGATTTGGTTTTCCTCTCTCACACATTGTACTCCTCAGCTCTCCTGAGGCTTTTGCTTATTTATTTAAACCACCCAAGAATAAAATATTAAATTCTGAATGAGAAAGTGGAAATCACTGTATTTAAGGATGCTTCTTAGGGATGTAACATTGTAAGACTGTTAAAACATGGAGGCTGGTGCATCAAGCAGGTGTTGATTTGACAGCTTATGTCCATGGCTACAGAAACCCAGTGGATATAAAGGATTACTGCTTCACAAAACTTTAAAACCATACAAGGATGGGATCTTGTTCATTTTTTCATCAGCAGGATACATGTCACAGGTGTATGCAAACTGTACCATGCTTCTCTACTTTCTTATCAATAAAGACTTAATAACACAGTTCCTTGTCTTTTATTGGATTTTTATTTTAAATGCTTATTGAGGAGAATCATTAAAACACCTTATCTTTAAAATCAGTTCTCTACAAGGATCTGTTTAGATTTTAAGTTCAGTTTTGCCCTGAAACTGGTGTGATGCAGAACATGTATATTAAATAAGACTATGTTTTGGGGGTTATCTATGCATGCCACAAAACATGGATTTAGTGGGGAGATAGAATGAGCACTGGGACATGATATGGTTTCTGTCCCCATGAACATTAGGTTTTGAGCCACTCATAGTGACAGATAAACTTTACTGTTATTCATTTATATCTATACCCATATTATTATCCTACATTTATTCAGATAAAATCACTTGCTATGCTCTGTTCTTCCTACCTTTGGATACTTATGAAAAGAAAGCAATGATGACAGCTATCAGTTAAGTTATACTTGAAGAGTGTGAGACACATTTTTTTCAGTACAAGTGAACTTCTTAGTTAAACATAATGCTGGTATTGGTCTGTAAAATGTGAAGTTCTTTATTGGTGTGTGTTATTTGAATATATTCAGTATTAATTGAATTATCTAATGGTAAGGTACTTACTCAAGTAATTACAAACTAGTTTAGTCTAAAAAATTCAGTTCTTCACACCTGAGTATATATGCATCTAATCAAAGCTAATAAATGTAACAAAACTAATTCCTTGCATGCACATAAAGTAATTTCTTTATTATGGCATTCCTACTGTCAAGCAAAAATAATGGGAATTAGTGAGAGTCATCATTCTAGCATATATATCTCTGTATATGAGTTTATTATTTCTGTTAGTAAAATAATGCTTTATTTGGCTCTTTATTTTTTATTATGTACACTTGTTTATATTTATGAAGCTTGAACTGAAAGTGTGTGACTAAAAGTAATTAATTTAGAGAAAGGGATTTTATATCTCTCTGTGCTAAATAAAGACTTAAAGTATACTGAGACAGTAAATTATGAGAAGGGAAAGAAGAAAATAGTGCTTGACTGTAGAACCAGTGGAATTTTATCTTGTGCTTTTCACTAAATGAATTTTCTCTTTCTATTAATTTATCCCTTTTGTCCAATATTTGAGTTCTACCTCCCCAATGTCTTCTCAATACCTACCTCTCATTTTCAGTCAAACCACCAGAAAATTCTTTTTCCATCCAACTTGTTCAGAAAAGGGCACTTCCAGTGTGGAATTAGTTGTCTATTGATTGTAAAATAAGGATGTTTTCTGTTTTTCTGCAAAAATCTGGAATGTGGTTATGTAGTGGAAGAAAGACCTGAGTGTAAAAACTGCTTTATCTTTTGTAGAAGGATGGGTAGGCAGGGGTTGTTGAGTAAAAATGGAAGCTCTCATCATTAGGACACCTGAGTGCTGTCTCAAAAAATGTAATTCTCTTTTTTCTCTGTCACAGTCCAACATTGAGCCTATCACTCAGACTCTGTATTTCAGAGATGATTGCTCATCTCTGACAAAGTTTGAATCCCTGAGCCAAAGCATAAGCAGAATAAAGCCTTTTTCTTTTTTGTTTTTCTTCTTTCCCCCCAAGTAAATATTGTCAGAACATCTTAGAATAAAGTAGAGCAGGCTAATTGGGTCTGATAAAGAGAAGCTATGCTGCAAGTACAATCTACAGACAGACCTGTCCCCTTTATGTTGGTGTTTGGTTTGGTTTTTGTGGGGCTAGCTGCAGAGAGATACTCAACTCACATGCAGTGTTCTTTGATGTCCTGTGCAGTCAGTAAGGACTTTAGACCAGAAGGCCCTTTAGACATTTAAGTGAAATTTCTCTAAAGGTCATAGACTTCATCCCCTTCTTCTGTAGAAAAATACAGAAAAGCTAATTGGGTTAATTTAGTCAGTTAAGTTAAATATACTTAAATGTGGCCTCCTAAGCAGTAAGGTTTTGTTTCCTTTTCCTACAGTCTTCTGATCCTAATGCAGGATAATACCTAACTTTTCATTCATTATAGGCCTTCCCTTGGGGCTGTAAACTGTGTTAGTAGGTGAATGTTGCTAAGGGATTGTACAGCTGAAGCATAAAGAGTTTAGGCACAGCACTGAGCCACTATGGTGTAAGCTGAGGTTTGTTATCTGAGTGACAATAACTGATCAAGTCATGTTTTTAAATAATTGTTGTATTTTACTTCCTTTTACATTAAATCTTGGAAGGTGTTTGGTGGCTGTGGTTTGTGTTGACTTCAGTGGTCTTTGCTCGGATTGCTCAGCTATTCCTTCTGTTTGAGCCACAGCAGCAGCTTGGCCATGTTTTAAGAGGATTGGAAAATCGATCTGGCATCATTGAAAACAACCAAAGAAAAAACTCTGGCTCAGAAATGTTTGTTTGGTTGAAGCAGTTCCTCAGCCTGTTTCTGTGCGTGGCTGTACATGTACTTGCCAGGATGACAAAGCAGGTGTGGAAGGTTATTGGAGCTGTTAAGCTTCTGAGTGATGGCCACAAAAAAACAGCCTCAGCGAGCCAAGCCCTGAGACCAGGGGAAAAACTTTGCCTATCCTGACAGTGTTTGTGTCAGCTTTTCCCTAATGTTTCTTTGAGTGGTGTGATATTGAACATTTAGGAGACTATTCCTTGTCTACTTTCAATTGTGAGTACTAGGGCTCTCTTCTCTACAGCTTAAACAAATTTAAGTGCCACAAGCCTTGCTTGCCACCACCGTCTTCTCCAGGAAACCACTCATTCTTCCTCCTTCCTTTGCACCCACACCGATTTCTGTCGCGGGTGAGGTGAGTGCTATTAAGGAAGCTTGCCTAGCTGAAGGTTGCCCACTGCTTTTACAGAAATAGTTTTCTGGCAGTTTATTGACTGGCCAAGGTTGAAATCCAAGAGGTGCCACTTCGAGAGAAGAAATATATGGCATGTTTGAAGAGAGACAGGAAAAAATGGGTTAGATGTGCGGGGATGGTTGCAGCAATGATTTGGCTCTGTTAAAAAAAAGAAAAAAAAAATAAAAAGAATCTGTCAAACTGCAAGCTTAATTTTCAGCTGGATCAGCTGGCTGGACAGACTTGCAGTGCGACTGCACAGCTTCTTGCCCTCGGCTTGAGCTGACTCAGAGCCGTGTCCCCAGACTCCACCTTGAGGTCACGCAGCCCGTGCGGGATGGGCTGAGGAGCGGCGCTCCTCGGGGAAAGGGGCTGCGGAGGCTGGCGGGCGAGCACGCTGCTGGATGTTTGAGTGGCTGCTTACACTTCCACTTCTTGTCAAAATGGCAGACTCGTGCTTGCAAGAATTTGGGATTCCAGTTACTTCTCAGTCTTGCAAAACTTTTACAATTCTCTGAATTTTTACTTTCACCACAGTTGCAAAGCTTGGTGAAACTTACTGCCTTTAGTGTGCCGTGCAAGTAATGAAACTTCTGCAGCTGAGTAAGGTTGTATTTTCCTTGTCCACCTTCATTATACTGTAACATGCTCTGAGGCTGTTGAGCAGACCCAGTTTGAAGATGCAGGTGACATACAAGCATAGTTAAAAAGTATAATTTATTTCTAAGTATTCTGGTTATTCACTGAGTGGGCAGTGGGCAGGGAGTGGGATGAGACAGGATGTCTCCTTGTAGTTGAGCTTGCTTTAAGCTGCATTTCATTTCAAATGCTGATATTCATAAAGATTATTTTTAGCTTCTTCAACAGAATTAAAGTTCAGAGTATAATTGCTGTCAATACATTTTGGGTAGAAAAACTTAGGCTTTAATTACTTTTGGTTTCAGTTTCACAAGCAGGAGCAAGTTATTTTCGTTTTGAGTGTGTTTATGTGAAGGTGGGAAAACTGATAAGGAAAGTAAACTGCGTTGCTCTCTAAGTCCTTCCAACATATAAATAAAAAACAGTTAGGAAAGAAAAATATCTATTAATACTAAAGACTACAAGGCTAGTGCTGTGTTATGGAAGTATTTGGGAACATAGAGATAGTAATTAAATGAGAGTTTAGAAAGCTGCTGAGTGCTTTAAGTGCCCCAAATCCAATATTCTCAGTTCTTTGTGTGTGTGTAAGCCCCTTATTTTGCTTATATTAAGTAAAAATATTCTGTCAATTATTTATGTATAGGTAATAATTAAGAAATTTATTATTTCTCTATAGTAAATATTATTATAAAACACTGGACTATGTATTCAGCATTTTAAAGACAATTTTATTTAAAAGATTTAATATACTTATTACAAATTCTGCGTTTGTATGCAGTTTGAAAACATAAAATAGCTTAAAATATTGGTTATCCAGGGGTGTAACACACAAAAATTAAAATTGCCTGAATGTACATTCAGATGACTCATTGTTTTAACAGGTGCATGTAGCAATAAGTTTTAAAGCTATACTTAGCTTCTAAACCAGTACAATTTAATGGTATTTTCAGCCATTGACATTGGTCCCTCATTTAGTTAAAGAAACCCAAACCAACAAATTATTAAATAAATAATTTAAAGGTAGAAAACAAGATTACGACCAGTAAAATAAAAATCTGTTGATCATTGTCTAGAAACTCAGTCTAATATATTCAAATTTATTTACTTGCCAACAAAATATTTTAAACAAGCCCAAAACCAAACAATGAACACTTTAGATTACTACTATGTAAAAATTACTAAGTCAAATAACTTTCACTATGCCAATTTTGGAGTGCCACACTTTAGTTAGAGCAGAATCAAATTATAAAAATCATCTGTTATTATTGCCCTGTCCACTCTTCCTCAGTTCCGACATTGTTTTAACAGCCAAGCTGGCCTAGACACTGGGTTCATTACACACAGCAAGCAAGGAATAAAACATTCTGATTTTGATTTTTCACAAGATAAATAAATAAAGTATGCCCTTAAAGATAGAAATTTGCCTCAGAAAGTTCTGTAAGGTCTACATTCTCTTTTTTTAGAAGTAAGGCACATTTTCCTTAGGTACACGTGGCCAAGTAATCTGTCTAGATGCAAAGAAACAATGTGCTGTTATTTCAGAGTGATTACATTAGGTGACGATTATTAACATTTTCTTAGAATTACCAATGTGTGTAGGTCATTCATTATATTTTTCTGAGAAAAAGCAATTCTGTTCTCTTCAGTTTTACTCTTCTGAAAAAAATGAAATGATGTACCAGATCACTTCCATGAAAACAATCAGCACTGATAGTTATCATTGCTTATTTCAATGTTCTACTAATACTGGCTTTGCCAGTAATGCATAATCACTCTTTCTAAGAGATGATTTCATAAAAATAATGTAATACAGATTTTACTGAAAACAGAAAGAATGCAGTTTCATCTCAAAGTTATATTACTTTCAAATAAAAGTCACTCTGGTGTTTTGTAATTCCTACCAAGAAAATTCATTAGGGATAGGTATGAAACTGTCGTAGTGTAATAAGGCAGAGGTGAATATTCAAATGTATGAAGTTGCAGAGAAAATGCCATGAACAGTAGTGGCTATTAGCTGTCACAACAAAAAGACCATTCATAGTAGATTATATAGACATTAATCATAAACCTTCTATCCATGGGGTTAAGAACAATATGAAAATTCTCTTATCTGTTGAGAGCAAAAAAATGCCAGTAACGACATGCGTCTACCAGATAGGGACATTAATGTTTGAGAAGAGAGAGAAATATGGAAAAAATATTATTCTAAGATTCTTTAAAAAACATGCTGTGAGTCAGATGACTGTTGTTTTTTGGCCAAAATCTGGATGTTTGGTTCACAATTTACAGTGACTTACAAATAAATATTTCTTTATTCTGATAGAAGCAAACAATTTTTTCTTTAGTCTACAGGAGGCAGGATTTAAAACAAATAAACAAAAAACCCCAACCAACTGAAGGTATCTAAGGTATTGTGGTTTGTATTTTGTATTGTGTTAATTTTAATTGTTTAGAAGTGTAAATTAGATAGGATAGGCCAGGATGTAACATAAATACTAGACTGGACAGGTTGATGTTGATTGCAGAAAGAGCTGTAAAAGGTTGAAATGAGAATTGCTTAGCAGAAAATTAAAGAAAGTAGAGTTACTGCTTGCCCAAGTGTTCATGACAATTCAAACTGATCTGTACTTTATTCTGAGGCTGAGTTCTCATTGACAAAGATACTCATGTAGGTATAGTAAGCTTTTGTAAAGCACCTGATGCAGGACTGCATGGTATTCTGATTTCTGAAATTTATCTCCTTGCTAAGTCAACATGGTCCATATCAAATGCATTTCAAACTGGTTGACAGTTACAGCAGTAATAGATTAAGGACATTCATGTTGGATTTTACAGAAGTTTTTCACAGCCCATTGCTTTGAGGATTTGGATAATGATCTGGAGGAAAATAGAATGTAATCTCTGGTAAAATATATATGTGCAAAAATGGATGGATTCATAAGTGTAAGGGTTGGTCTGTACTTAGTTAATGGGGGTCATTTGAACATTTGTTAAAATAGTTGAAGATACCTGTCTAGACAGTAGGGTCATATGTGCAGAACGGAGAGTGGTGCTCTGGAGAGGAGTAATTTGGTGATAGAGTACAGCAGCTGAAATGCACATTGCAGTCTCTTGGTATGGATCTTTGGGATCTCAAGTGGAGTTGGGCATGCTGTTACCTTGCTATGTAGCTTTTAGTGAGATGTGTTAGAAAATTGCATCTTATTTGAGCTTAAAGTGGAAAAAAAACCCCAAACCTAGATGAACTTAAAAAGATTTAGAAAAACATGTCAAGCACAATTACAAACCTTAAAAACAAATAAGTCAACTAACCCTGGTGTACAGCAGGAGCCTGGAGAAGCTCACTCTGTGTAGAATTTAGCAAAGGTGACTGATGGCCTATAAGTACTCATATGGGGCAAAGATTTCTGACAAAGTAGTTCTTTAGGTACACTAGGCTTTGGATAACAAAATGCAGGAGCTCAAAGCTGAACTCAGGTGTATTAATTCTAGAAATATAATAAATTTAAAATTGAAGTCAGTTATCTATCTGAACAGCTTATTTAAGGATGTTCTGGATATGTCAGGAAAAAAAAAAAAGAGCTATGAATTTTTCCAAAAAAGATGCCTTTAGTTCTAGCACAATATGATGACCTGATGCAGGCATTTTGGAGTGAAATTATGTCTTCTACAGGAAGGCAGATTAAGTGATTGTTACTTACACAGGTCATCCACAGAATCTGATCTGAAAAGTGTTTTCAGCATCAAAGGCACCCTGTGCTCCATTGTAACGTGCACCCGTGTTTTTGATGGGAAGGCCAAAAACAGAGTGGGAAAGGGAAGGTTGGGGATTTAATGAGAGGATATAATAAAGATGGGTTTTTTATTTTACACATAGAGAGGAACTAAGTATGAGATTTATTAAATCAAAATATGTGATCATCCAAGCAACACATACATCTTCTTATAGCATTTCAAAAGATTTTTGCATGCTAATTGTGTGAATTAGCAACCAGCTGGGAACAATACCCTGCTATTTGTTAAAGGAGAGACAATAAAGTTCTTCTAGACAGGAAAGAATCTACATTGTTAACAGATGACCTGAAAGTTCAGCTCATTGAAAAGGCAAATATTTTGACCAGGAGAATAATTCTTCCTGTGGAGCAGTATGAGTTGCCGTGCTAAAGCCGTACAGCTATTTTTAACCGTGTCACAGCTATTGAGCTTAGTCTTCAATTTCGTTCATAAACAGTGTAAAAAAGACTAAGTAGGTCTTTCTTTTTGATGAATGTAGAGGTGAATATGTCAGAATCCCCCTTCTTTGCAGTTTTTGTTTATTTTGTGCAATTTCTACATTAGTTTTAACAGTTTGGATGTAGATTTTTGTCACTCGTTGTCACTATCTGCCACATTCTGTTTTGTTAAACTCCAGAAACACTATTGCACTGGAGTAACTGTGGGCAAAAGATAAAGTTACATGTGAAATAAAAGTTGTTATGATCTAGGGGGAAAAAGGTGGAGACTGTATAAAATCCTGCTTTCTTCCAAATGACAGATAGAGTGTTTCGAAAGTTTGTTCTTGAACACTTCTGTGGTTTAAAAAGTCTTATTCCAGTTTTGTTTTGTGGCAGTTGTACAACAGAATTTGAGTTCAATATGTAACTTTTGAGCTTGTCTAGAATCTTTTGGATGCTTGACTTGAGCATCTAAAATCTTTATCAGAAAATCTTTAATTTGATTTCCTGAATTCTAGATTTTTCTAATTCTTTTTTACAATGATAAAAGTCTCTGAACTACTTCAGTGCTTTCCAACAGTAAAGTCATTGCCTAAATTATGTCTGCAAGTTAAGGTTCTTCACAAGATATGTTTGTAATATAATTAATATCTTACTGAAAAATACTTGTAGGAATTAAATGCTTTTTTCAAGATCTACATGTATTGTAGATTTAAGATACCTCATTTTTCAAAGATATTAAGCTGGAAAATGATACATGAAGGTAAATATATTTTAACTTCAGAAACGGGCATCACTGACAGGCTTATGTATCTATATAGGTAGTTCTTTGTGGCAATCTCTGAATGTTATTTCATCATATGACTCTTGAGATTGTATATTGTGTATTTAGATTCTATATGATTTCTTTGGGACATGCTTCAGATTTTTATGCTCACATGAGTGTGTCCTGCATCCTTTAGGAAGAAAACAAGCATCTTACCTCTTTAATTATCATTCCTTGCAATGTGGAAAACATGTAAGAAACCTAAGCAGGACAAACAACTATGAATTGCACAGAATCCAAAGCCCTGTGAATTTTGTTTCTTTTCACTTTTGCTGTTAGTGAATTTACTCACTTTATCTATAGAAATGGTGAAATTGGGTCAGGCCTAATCTTTTCCTTCTTTTTCCCCATTCCAATGTTAATGTTTTGGGCCAATAGAAGGCAGGTATGGTATGATGTACTAAATGTTGTGATAACTTGATGATTTGGTGGCAGGCTGAGAATAGACCAGACTACCTTTGAATATTATTCATGGAAATGAACTAGAAAGTATAACCACACACACAAACGTTCCTTATGTTAGGGCACATTTTGATAGTTCACCATAACTTTTTAATTACCTACTTTGACAAAGACCATTTGACTGAGCAAAAAAAAGTGATACAATATAAGTGAAATTATCCTGAGTCTGATACAGTTAATTGGTAATGCATAAGTATTACCAAAACAAACAAAAAAAGAAACTTCAGATTCAGCTTCCACCAAATTATGAGATGATTACTCTTGCTTGCTGGATAAAGACAATATAAACAAACCACATTTAGGCTAGCGCTGTGTTCATATATACTAGATAAATCTGATAAAACTCAAGAACTATGCCTGAGCATCTTTTTTTTTCTTTATAGATTTTGTCCCACATTGTAAAAATACTGTTATTTACGTCACAAATTGAAACACTTTTGATTGAGGAAAGCCACGTTAATGGTTGCCTGTGTGTTCTTAATTCTCTTTGTATCTAATTTATGCACAGACTGAATCATAGGTCTTGTGGTCAGGGAAGAAAACCATTTGCAGCCATAACTGATGGAGAGCTAGAAGGTGCACAGCTAATCTACCCTTTTGGATGAATTTAGTGGGAAGGGTTCTTCCCCTTTGGTGCTCCCAGAGGAGAAGCGTAAGCCATGAGCAAAAACCTGCCATGTTGAAGTTCTCCTGTTTGTCCTTATTCTCAAGGACTAGAGATTCCCACATATTTCCAAGGCAGTGTATGTTGAAATCCTGCCCTCTCCTCATCTCCTCAGTTGGGTATTCCTTCTACCGATATGTGTAGTCAGGATCCTATATAGAAACATCTTAGGGAGTTTATCCAGCTGAAGAGTCCCCTTCATAACCCCCAATTATTTCTTCTTTTTTCCCTCCTGTTTTGCTTAATATGGTTAGTTTGAGGTCAGATTTTCTTCCACAAACAGGTTCAGTTTAAATTTTGGCAATCCCATGAGTATTGCTTTAGGCAGCTGTGAAAAAGCATCCTTGGACTGTTAATCTGCTGAGTTTCAGAAGCTGCTGACAGCTTTGGAGGTGCTATAACTTCTGAATGAGACTGCCATTATAAAGAAACTTTAAATTTGCCATTATTTTACTACCAACTCCCTTAAAATGAAATATCTTTAAAGTGGCATGAAAATTACATTAAAGGTATAATAACTTTGTAGTAGAAATACCAACATTTTTGTATTGGTTACAAGCATCTAGAGCAAATTTGCTAATTAAAAACTGGAGTTATAGCTACTTAAAACAAAAATGCAAAGCCCAAGTTCTGAATTTTGAAGTTAAAAAAAACTTTCTAGAAATTATTGATTTAAAACTGCCTGTTGTTTTATCACAAACAGAGCAGACTCAAAGTTTGTTTTCCTTAGAAGATTTGCTCTTTACTCTTTGTTTTTCAATAAATTTCTTAAATTGGATAGCATATGAGGATCTGATGATTTTGTTCATATTTTTCCCCTTTGCACTGTGAGAAAAATCATGGAGTAGGGTGACTACTTCTAAGTAGTATTGCTAGGTTTCAATCAATGTTGTGATCCAACTGTATTTGTAAGGAGTTGGGAGTTTTTTCCATGCTAGTAGACCTGTAATTCATAATAATGATTTTGTTTTTCTTTGTCTGTGAGGATTCTAGTTAGTGTGCTCAACTTCATGTTCATGGGATCAGTTTTGTGGGCTCTTACCTGCTTCCTAGAAGCCATTATTCCTTGCCTTTCTCCACTTGAACTTAAGAGTACCTGTTTTTAAGAGAGTAATGTATTTCCAGTCCACATAGCTTCTCTTGATGTCTCTTACCAGGCTCACAAAACAGTAGCAACCTGCCTACAATATATATGTTTACTTCCTTCTTCAGCAGGAGCTTTGTCAATGGAAGAGCAAGTCCACCTCGGAGCATTCATCACTGCCCTCCACCTGGGGTTAGTGCCCTCTCTGGTCTGCTGGCTGAGCTGCTCATGGGAGCTCTCCTTAATCCCATTCAGTCAAATTGAGCCATGTTAGGAAAGATTTGTTATTTAAATTACTTAAGCTGATCTAGCTTATTTTGACTGACATGTTTAGGGAGTTCTTATATATGCAGCTCAGCCAGAAGATTTGAGAAGTGGTAACCGTCAGCAGGATGTGATGATAAGCTGGGGCAGGGGGTGGCAAAGAGCAGATCTTTCTCAGCTGTGCTCAGGCTGGTTGATGTATACTCATCTACAGCCTGAAATTTGGGAACCTGGTTTTTCTTCATGGAGCACTCTGGAGTTTTTTGGGCCATTAAAAAGGAGAAGTCTGCCTGTGCCAGTTCCTCTCTGAGTGCTCCCATTAGCCACAATTTCACCCAGAACCATCTGGAGCACATTGGCCAAGAGGCTTTGATTGTCCACTTTTGAATGACTCCTGCCAGCATTATTTCATAGTTGAACTAAAGTGCAGGTCTCCCTCTGGTGCCTACTTTGTAAAAGCACAAGATTTTATAATTGGGCTGAGCAATTGAAAACCAACTGAATGAAAAGAGAAAAGTCTCTTTGTTGTCCTGGTAATAGCAGTTCTGAGAGCACTGACAGTAATGTTAGACAGTAGACTAGTTTTTTTTCTTGTGGTACATAGTGCTAACCTGAACATACGTTCAGAACTCTGTAGTCACTATCAGCTGCAGCAGCGCTCCTCCTCTGCACCTCTTCTAACCGCAAAATCTTCTTTTTGGGAGGTGTGTTTGTTCGTATGTGGATGTATGGGTAATGGATATCTGGATGTAGATGCAGATATGGATATAAAACCAGAAAATTTTCATCAGTTTCTAACCTTTTTCTCTTTTTACCAATTCCTTTTAGCCGTTCATTTTTGGAAATTAGTTGACCATACAAGCATTGATCCTTCTAATACAACCAGAATTTTCTGCTTTGATGGATTTTAATCTAATTTAAAACACCCACTGTTGGAAAGGCTTAGACATTGGTACATTGAGCACACCACCACACATCCCCAACAAAAAACCTGAAAACCGACGTCATCACTGTGGGAGGAATTTTTCATTTACATCGCCTTCCACTTCAGGGCCTCTGCCCCTTTTAGAGAACAACATTTTGCATAATCAGTCATACCACTCAGGGCTATCTGTGTGTAAGTTTTCCCATTCATATTCCAAAGAACACACAGCACAAATGTTTCTCAGAAATATCCTGATTATGCCATACAGTAAAAGGACTTCTTGTCTTTTGGACTTGGTACCTTTTGGTTGTACCTTGCTGACATAGAAGATACTTTGACAACGCCTGCTATCAGCAGGGGTTTCTCAAACAAACACAAGTGATGTGTGTGACTCAGTCCAGCAAATTGCTATTTCCTGATATAAGCCTGCTCTAAAAATGCCTCAAACATTTCTTAGGAATAGAGTCCTAGAGGAATTCTGGTTAGTGTTTCAGACACGTGATGGTTTTGTCCTATGTTGTGAACCAACACATGTCTAAACCCTTCCCTGGTATGAGAAACAAAGCAACATAAAAGAACTAGTTTGGACTGCTCAGCATGAGCAAGGTCGTATTGATGCTTAGAAATGATAAGCTGAAGGCAGCCCCCCATCAGGTCACCTGTCTGATACAGTCTTACAGCACAGCCTAATCCTGCATTTGAAGCTGGCCTGGCTGTATCTCTGGGGACAATGTCCAGCCCAACAGCCTGCTTGGCTGAGGCTTAGGATGTGTAGTTCTAAAGCAGAGGGACAAGGAACCATGTGGAACAGGAGTTCACTGTGGGGAGTCCAGTCTTCTCAGGATGTTCATTGCTGTCTCTGTGGGGGACAAGCTGGTAGCTTGTGGAAAGAAGCCAGGTGATCTTTTGACTCGCTCTTTGGAAATCTGCAGAGGATGATGATGATCGGGTTCTTTGGGGGTTTGTATGGGGGCTGGGGTGGTGTCAGTCTTTAGTCTCCCTATATTTCTCTATTCCCTTGATGTAAAACTAGTGTTTCCCCTCACTGTTAGGCCATAGTTTTTGTATGTATTAAGTCAATACTACAGTGGGAATAGGGGAAGAGACAACATTTGTTTTTTAGTGATTTTATTCTAGTGCTGCTTCCACTGTGCTGGCTAATCTGTTTTTATGGCTGGATGTGAACCAGGTCCAGAAATTCAGCTAAAATATAAATATTATCCTTCACAGCAGAATTAGTTCTATAAATGAGTACAGTATGCATCTGTTTAACCATTATGCCATTGTCCTTTTTTTTTTTTTTAATTAAAAAAATACCCCAAAATCTTAAAAAGAGGGAAGCAAGGAAGAGGAGGTAGCAGGTCACCCAGTGAGGAACACTTTTCTGCAAATTGCCATTAAAGGGCTTCTGTTCATTCCCAGTAGAATGAATTCTCAGCTTGAGAATTTGGCTGTAACTCGTCCTTGTGTTATCCTCTTGTCACATATTTTTCAAAGTTTTTTCATAGAAAACAAAACAAAGTGTTGAAGAAACTCTTTCACACTTTTCTCATCTGCTTTCAGAAGGAATAAATTGGCTTCAAAATGCTTTGTAATTATGTTGTTCTCCAAGGCAGGTCGGTGACCTCCTCTAAGAGCAAATCAGAGTACTAGATTACATCCTCACTGCTAGCATTTAGTTCCTCCTTAAATTCTGCCCTTGAGTTTAAACATCCTCTCAAAGAAATACTATCTGTGTCCCAGTGGTAGCAGATGTACATGGAGAGGTGGCAAAAGATTGCCTGGAAGGCTCTCAGTTTTCCAGTGGTATAAATAATTGTTTTGTCCTGGCAGCTCAGACAATTTATAAGGCTTTTGAACGTTACTCCTCCATTTCCTTCCCAAGAAAACTTCATTTCTTCAAGGAATTGCTTTGTCTTTAAGAATTTGTTTGTTTATAAGCTTCCAAAATGTCTTGGAATCAGAGAAACCCTCTCTAGAATACTGTGTTCTCAAAATGCACTCAGTGTTGTGAAGGAATGTTGCTCAAAAAAGCTTCATAATATAATAAAGAAGGCGCAGAAGATTGAAGGTACACAAATCTCTGTCAGTGCCCGATTATGGGAAAGTTTGATGAAATGTAATTGTCCATCTGCCTGTTTATACCCGCACCAGATCCTTAAACTGGGAATCACAGTAAGGACTGCAATGCAAGACAAATAATGAAAACCATTCTTTTATGGTGAGAATTCAAATTCAGACCTTAAAATGGTGCTGGGGGGAAGGAGGTGTTCAGAATATATTGCACAACCATAAAGATAACTCAAAATATCCTAAAGCTTTTCTTGAGAAAAAGCAACACCTTTCTGGAAGGCAGTACTTAAAGAAGATGATCATTTCAATGCTGTCCAGTTTCACTATGTAGAAATAATTCTTGTTTAGCCTGAGAGAAAAACTAAGTGATGGTGCATTTCTGTTTCTCAAAATGGCCCTTTTCTTAATTTAGTTTTTAAGAATTACTTAAACCATTTTTACACACATCCTGAGCAGATGAGTTTTCTGTAGACTTCAGTGAAATTTGGGTGTTACTTGTAGTCTGAGCCTATCTGTTAGACCACTGTCTTCACTGGAGCTTAAGTACATGTCTGATGCTTTGTGAGTACTGACCGAGTGTAGCCAGGAACTCGTGTCTCAAACCACTGTACTGTGGAGCATCAGCCAGGCAACTGCTGTGCTCGCGGTGCTGTAGCCCACTTCTTCATCCACAGTGTTTTTCCAGCTTTCCCATTGGGACATTTTACTCCCATTTTCTACTCCAAGTCACTTACAAATCTGTCATTGCATGCAGTGCTAAAAAGTCACCTGCTTGTCTCTTTGATGACACTACTGCTGTACAGTACTTTCTACGTGCAACCTTCACATACCCTTTGTTCTGTCCTAATCCTCACCTTCTTTTTACTTGGCTTCTTTCACAGACACCGTTCCCTCTTCTCTTCTGCTTGAATCCTTATTCTCAAACAATATTTCCTGAAGCCCTTATTAAAAAAACATACCATCTATTCTTCCACCTTGAGAACTGAACACAGCAAGGGATTTGAAGTTGTCTTTAATGCTCTTTTTCAGAGTGTACACTATTGTTCCTTCCTGTTGAGCCTCTTGTCCTCTTTACTCTTTTCTTTCTCTTACTATATTTTCAATCTTTTTGGATCAACGATGTAACTAAGTGCTTACCAGCAGGATTTCAAGTTGTTTGTCAGGTGCCAAGCTGAGCATTTTTTTAGGTTCCCTCTGGTGTCACAGCACGATCTTGTTCTTGTGAGTTTGATGCATTAGTGTTGTTGGTAGTCAGCAACTCTCTCTCAAACTGCATTGATGTGATTGAACCACAACACTAAGTGTAAAACTAGGTGTTTAAAATTGAAACAATTCAGATTAAAGTAAATGCTGGTGTCTTGCTAAGTAGTAGGATGTCCATTTCTGTTTTCCAAACCAATCCTGCAACTTTTACTTATGTGGAAAATGCATACTCAGACAAACTGACCATTGTTTAGACTGAATATTTAGGCCAGAAGTTACAGAGGTGCACATGTATTGGATACACTTCACAATAATATGTAAAAGAAGCATATGTTGATTCACAGATCTGAAAATGGTTATCTGAACAAATCCTCATATACTCTGCTTGGGGCTCCTCATGTTCCTTGACAAACTTCCCTGTTCATTTCCTAGGTTTAAATAGCTGTCCCCAGCTGTTGTGCATTAGCAGATCCTCACTGCTGGTCTAAAACATTGGCTGAAACTGCTCTTTAAATTTAGAATTTGGTCTGAGTTTAATTTAGGCAATGTTTACTACTATAACTTCTTCTCTTTCTATGGAGAGAGGCACAGGCAGTGAAGTAATAATATTTAACAGATATAGTAACTCTTGTGTAGCTGTAAGAAAGCTGAATCTGAGGAATTAAAAAGAATTATTCTTGACAGAACATTAAAGTAATGATATTATGCTAAATAAGCAAAAAATATGCAGATTAATATAAAAATCTGAATATGTGATGATATAATTAGGTGTATTTTACATAAGTATTTAACTTCATTGAAAAACTTACTTAAAATATTATACATCCATTAAAGTCAGAACTCTCTATAACTTACCAAGGTAGAGGAAACTGCAGAAAAGTATAAATTACTGTATAAATTACTGTGTATTTTTCTGCCATAGGACCTACATCACTGAATCAGTCATGGGCAGGTAAATTTAAGTACTTAATCCGTTCTTAGCAGTAGTGGCAAACCTTTTGTAGATGCACACCTTCTTCACTCCAGCTTATTCAGCTGAGTCAGTCAATAGAGCAACTTACTAAAAGCTAGGAAAACACTTTGCATTTCAGAAATCAATGTCATACATTCCTGTCTAAATAAAAGAATAGGTATGAGTTTTTACTTCCAAAATCTTGATGCATAGACACAAATCAAAGTTTAGCTCCCTGCTACTGATTATGTTCTTAAAATGAGTTATAATAAAATAATATTAAGTAATGCAAAAAATCAAGTATTTAAGTCCATAACCTATTTTTAGTTAAATAATACTAAAACAAACAATCAGAAATGTAAGCTTCGTTGATTGTAGCTAAATTTTAGTTTACATCCTATTTAAAAATATATAAATAAAACCCTAGATTTCTTTAATTCTTTTAGGGTTAAGAAAGATGCATTTAGTGGCTGAATAAAAAAGGAGTTAAATCTTTTCACACCTTTAACATCACACTAATAAATGTGAGTGATGTGTTGTCCTGTTCAGAAAAACCTGCCAACTATGCTTAAAAGGTATTTATCACTTTGGTTATACAATACCAACCATCAAAAGTAGGCCTTTCTTTACAAGTAGGATGCAGCTGCTGTTAAAATGTAAGATTCAAGCAAGCAGAAAACCTTGATTGAAACCAGGATTACATCTGTGGTGGTCTTAGATTAGTTGTTTGTGTTTATTTTTTTTTGTATTCCAGTGAATCCATTCTGCTGCTGCCATGCCTCTGAGTTTATTCATTCTTAGTAAAGCACCTATCTACTGCAGCAGGGAAGGGTATACCTGTAAAGACGAACTGAGCAAAGTGAATCACAAAAGATCTGTTCCCAAAATGTAATGAAAGAGAAGCAAAACTAGATCTTGAATCTTTGGAAGCTGGAGATATGGTTGAACAGGAGTAAAAAGATTATTGAACTGAACCAGAGAAGCAGCTCTTACTAAATTGATTTGATTCATTCCAATTGTGTGTGTGTGTCCTGGGGAGTTAAAAGGAGTAGGAAAGAAGGTGGGAACAAAATTGAGTTGAAGTAAATTTGATTAGTGGCTAGATGAAGAGGAGGGTAGAGTGGGAAAAGTAAATTTTAAAAGCTGGTTGAGCAAGAGCTAGCTGAACTTTGTTCTAGCCCATTTGCAGCACCTGAATTGTACTTTATTTTCTGCTTTAAATTTGCCTTTTTATTTGGTGTCGTTTAGTTTATTCCTTATTCTCTATCTGCAGTTGTTAGGTTATGGGGTAGGGGTTTTTCTGATAATAAACACTTCAAAACCCCCACCAAACTCAATTCAAACTTAATTGAGAAAGCAGATGTGGAGTTAACTACTCAGCGAAGTGTGGGATGACTCATGAGTCAGGAGACTCTTGGATTGGAAATGTCCTCAATTACAGGGGGCTGGACCTGGGTATCTGAACAATAGAGGATGGAGCCCAGTGGCTTCCAGGTGCATTTTAATTGCAGCTTTTAGTCTGAGCAGAAGGGGCACTTCTTGAGGTCTCCCTTTTGACCCATCCCAAGTTCCAGTTTCCTGCCTTGTATGAGAGCTGCTGGTGAAGCCGTGAGGAATTTCGGTGAGCTGGTGAGTTTTATATCAGTTCCAAGTGGGGGGGGGATAAAAATTTCCCAAGTCCTCCCTCTGAGGTCAGAGGAGCTCCGGTGCTACTCCTGAGGGAAGGGTCTGGGACACCCTCTGGGTGGGAACAGTGGGACTGTGAAATACTTTAGGTGTCAGGAAATTTCCCTTATAGGAGAACCAGAGAAATGGTGATGTGATGTGGTGAAATGACCTTCTTTAAGGCTTTGACTTGATTTGCTGAATAGGTAGGAGCATTGCAGTACTTAAAAATGTATTAAATATTCTGTGGGCTCAGTTATTAGGGGGCAGTTGATTGTGGGGAGGAAGAGAGGAAAAGAGAAGAGGGAAGATAAAATCAGATTGTAAGGCATATTGAGACAGTGGGACAAAATGTTCCAAATGTGTTTGCACTAAAACAGTTGTAATTGCTCACTGAGTGGTGCTGTTTCTCGAGAGTCATAGGAATTGTGAAATGACGTCAAGGAGAAGGGAGAAGTTGCAAGTCCAGGGAAGAGCTGTCTTTAGTGGGAACTATATATTATGGCTGCAAAGGCTGTCAAGCCCAGCGACAAGGTCTCTGCGCTGCACCCAGCTGTCCTTTTTAAAGACCTTTTTCTCTGTTTTGATTTCATCTCCTAGTTACTATCAAAGTTCTTTGTTTCAAAGTAATACAAAGGAACTTTCTGATGCCTGTTAGCTGGCAGAAACCAAAAAATAATTAAAGGAAAATAACGCAGTTATTCCCTGGAATGACTAGCTTTCCACTGATTAAAGTAATTAAAGTGATTCTTCAGGAGCTGTAATATTCTTATAATTGATATAAGTGGTGGGGAAAAGTAATAGTGAAATTATGACTGTCTGTTTTAGTTATTGTTATAATTTACCTGCAACATAACAGCTTACCTGTAAGCATCTTTAGACCTTCATTCTGTTCCATCAGCCCTAAATGGAACAGCAAAATTAATGTTTTTTTGGCGTAAGTTAGCAGAGGTGCCACAGAAAGCACTTTTCCTGCGCTTGGCTGCTCCTTCCTGCCCCTCTGCAAGGCAGAGATTTTGATCAATAGTGATACAACATGATACTGGAAACAAAGTTAAGTTTAAAATATTATTTTGTTTATTGTGACATTTTAAACCGGGATCTGTTTCCCCAGCTGGTTTGTTGTGTAGCTAAAAAACCCTGTGCTACTGTTGGGGGGGTGGTCTAAAAAGCACCATCATCCATACCAGAAGGAGAATTGTATTAGATACCATTGTCTCAGTTATCCTGGTACTTGTAAGTGTGTGTGTTTATTTAGAAGGCAAGGCTTTTGCCGTGCCACAAGTCTCTGGCATTGCTATCCCAGGTATGTGATTGCCTGAACATCACCTTGCATTAGGGTATGATTGAATTCCATCGAGGGTGTTAAGTGCTGAGACTGGGTGGAACACCTCACTATCAGGGTGTGGGGTAATTGGATCTGTGTGGTGGTTTTCTGCTCCTTTCTTTCCTCCTTGTGTTTTCATGGTCCTCTGCCTGTTAGTAAGCTAATTAACCTTCAAACATCAGGGTCCTCATGAAAGCATTTCTGTGAAGAGCTTAGAATTTTCAACATGGAATTTCTGACAAACACGATTCGTTTTGGTTTGAAGGGTTTGGGAAGAACCATAGAGGACAGTGGGGGCATTTTTCTTGGTGGAAGTCAGTTGAAATTAACTTCTTAACGGTAGAAAGTCTTTAATTTTTTCAGAATGTTGACATTGAACTGACTTTTGATCCTTCAACCTGCATTTTGCCTCTGTGATATATCACCTTCAGGGTGCTGTTGTTTAGGAAACTTAGTGTGTTATTTACCCAAAAGAACTGAGGGCTTTGGCCAAGTTATTTCTCTCAGACTGCAGAGAGTTTTGTCTTTCTTGTGCTTCCTGGATGGGCAGGTGGGAGGCTTGCCTTCATAATGTGAGGAAATGCCTCATCTTCTGAGGAAGGACTTATGATTCTCTGAAGAGTGGGGTCTTTAGAAGCACCAAAGAGAGGCCATCATGTCAACTTTGCCAGGAAAAGGAAGTTAAATTGGTTTTGAATTACATTAAGGTGGAGTGCATTAAGTTGCTTTAAGTATCGTGTTGAGATGTTACAACTTGTATCAGACAAAGAATGAAAAAGTGTCTTGTGATTTTATTGATCTGAGAAAATAAAATTTGCAGAAGAAATTAAATTCCCCATGACAGCATTGATTTAATGAAAAAAGCCTCACTGATAAGACAATGTTTCATTAGAAAAATTCCTCACAACAATTAAATTTAATAAGTAGTTGTCTTTATGTTACCTACAGTTTCCAAACTGCCTCTGTAACCCATAATCTGAAATGTCACTGGTCTGAATGATATAGAAAATAAAAGCTGCTACTCCAGTTCAAGCACTTGATTGATCTGCTGGTGGCCTTAGCTTTTCCATGAAGCTTCTTTACCCTGCTGTCAGTGAAGTGTTAATCCTTATCTTTATACTTATTAAAAATGCCAAGTAGCTTTTGATATAAAAAATGCTCTACTGGACTAGCCCCAAAATCCACCTAAGTAGTAATGAATGGATAAAAAATAATAAGACAGCAGAGAATGAGTCTTCCTTTGGCATACCCTTCTTGTCACTGGGGAACAGTAATTTAAGAGCTTCCTGAGCTGTGGTTTGCACTTAGTATTTACTAATCTGTAATGGATCTGTAGATCCTGAGTTTCTCTAGTTCCACTATGCAATGAGGTAATAAATTCTACAACTTGGTTGTGTTTTTAATAGGGTTTTTTGTTTGGTTTTTTTTTTCTTCCCACTAAATATTCCCTGCTTTTTGTTGTTGTTGTGGGAAGTATAGGAAACATTTCCTATTCATTTTACTATTTGTCATACCATACACCTCTTAAGTGAAGGGTCAGTCTGTTTTGTTTTTCCTTCTTTGGAAACTGATAGTTCTTGCTACTTGAGATAATCTTTTTTCAAAAAAATGATGGAAAGACAACTGCACATGTGATGTGGATGGTATTTGAGTTTTTACCATGCAGTTCTTAAGAAATCAAGGCAAACTTCAAAAATTCCTTTAATCGTGTTTTGGGATTTTCCAAGTTGGAAACCAGTCTGATCCCCACAACTCAACGTTTTCATATTTGTGATGAGGTGTTTAAACAAGATGAACCCCGTGGCAGGCAGGTAGTACAAGAAAAGATAGTGCTTTAGGTTTCTTTGAGGAGAAGATGGGGTGAACTAAAATAAGTTTAGACAAAACATAAGAGAAAAGCACACTCAGAAGGCCACTGGTCTCCATAAAGATCTGTTTAGAGACTTTGAGATCTCAAGCTATTTTTGGCAGAGGAGTCAGTTTTACACATAGGGTAGTGTAGCTCCTTTTGCCAATCCTTGGAAGTGTCAGAAGTTTCAAGAAGAAGCCCCTCAGAGTACCCTCTGTCCTAGGAAGTTGGAGTGTGAAGTTGTCTTGTCTTCCCAGTCCCACCAGTATAAAACACAGATATTTCCATCCCCTAGACATGTAAATTTTAAATACCGTCAGCAGAACCTTAATTTCAGCTGTCAGTTTAGCAAAGTCTTGAAGATTTTCACTTTAATTCTGGATGTTACCACTTTCATTCTTCAGAACTAGCTCCAAACTCTTTGATAGAATCACAGCACTTTAATGTGGAAGGCTGTGAAGGTGTAAGAGAGAACCAGCATGACTTCCACAGCAGTGATTTGGGGTGTAAGGAGGCAGATTGAAACAGTAACTTTATGACTGGCTGCAGAAGAAAGCTTAGACTGCTTCTAATACACACATTACTCAGCAAAAGGGCTGTTGCTCTCATAATGTTAAGCTAAAAAAAAAAAAAATAAAAGGCGAAATAAATGTTCTTTAGCAGTTGTTGGTCTGCATCAGTGTATCTCTTTCATATCCTGTCACAGACTAGTGTATAGGAAAAAAACCAGCCCATCATAAGTTCAGGTGCTGGTAGCAGGATGTCTCTAAGCTACGTGCACACCAGTGCATAATCCTTTGTAAGACAAAACCTTCCCCCCCCTAGATTTATTTTTCAGAGTGACACTGGGTGTTTATGTATAGTGGAAACTGAAATGAAATTTCACATTCATCAGTAATTTTATTCTTTAGAATTAAAGAGTTGTCTGTTTCACTTCCCTTTTTTCTCCCTTTTGTGAGATATCACAGACTTACGGAACTGTCAGAAGAATAATTTTTTTCAGAAATTGGCAATTGAGTATCTAGATTTAAAGATTTTTAAAAAGCTTGACTTAAATGCTTTTCTAGTTTGGAAGCAGTCATGCATTGTTTTTCTTTGTGAAACAGAACTCTGAATGAAGATTTCAATTTGGCCCGTGAATAATTATTTCTAAATGTGAGATGGCAAGTTAAAATGACATTGTGTATATAGACCAAAAATAAAACCTTTTACTTAACCTTTCTTGTGTTTATGGCAAAAACTAATGTAAGTTCCTTGCAAATTTTTGTTTATTTTTTTTCTGGATTGGAATGGTTTCATTTTTACTTATTCTCTGCTTTAGTTGCTAGAAAGCAAGTCTTCTGTAAACATGTAGTAGTCAAAGTAAGGAATACATAGAAGAAGAACTAAAGTCCTAATCCTTTGTTTTGATACCACATTGCACTTGATTACTGTGAAAAGATTCATGTCATAAAACAAACAATTAAAGACTTTGGGTAGGAGAGTTTTTGAAGGTGACTGAATTTTCAAAACTCTGATATCCTCATGTAACTGAAGACATTTTAAAAACAAGGAGTGAAAGACAAATGTGCCGGCAAGAAATTGGAAGGTTTTAATTCATATACTTCCAATACTTAAAAAATTTAATTAATTAGTCTTTAAGAATTCTTGATTTATGTATTTAATTATGTATAATACTTACATACAGTTTGTAATTATTTTCATGCATATAAATTCAGTATTCAGTCTTTAAAACGATTTCCAAAAATAGTGCATTCCTTCAGGTAACTCTCTCGCCTCTGGGGTTTTTTTCAGGTTGAGGCACCTGGGGTTAAATTTCCTTTGTGTTCATGACAGACCTATATAAACCATGCTGCTATGGATCTGCATCAATTTTCACCATAATTCCACATTTTTGTTATTCCAGAAAAAACTTACCACTGCTGTATCTCTACTTCCTTTTCTCTCTTCTCTGTCTCACTTGCATCACATAAGGGGATGATTACACAATAAACCAGCTGAAAGCCAAAACAATTTGGATGTGTTTAAGTTAAGGGAGATTCATTCACCAGTTTAATTTGTAACATTGCTACTTTTTGGAAAAGGAAGGAATCAGCTATGTTCTTCACAGTAACAGAGCCAAGTTGTTCCAGTTTCAACAGAATATGAAATAAAGATGTTTGTTGTCATGGATTATAATTATGAAAACTAAGAAGGTGGGACTTTTTAAGACCTTGTCAGTTCAAGGGAAAAAAATCGTAAATAAATCTAAATAAAAACCTAAATAAACCCTCCCAGAAATTATGTTCATACACCACTACTGTGTCTTAAAAGAAAGAAAAATTAAGAGAAAAGCACTTTTTTAAAAAAAAAAGTTGAAAGAGCTATTAAAAGGTATTTAACTTTACCCAGCACTTAACTCTTTTATTTGAGCTAAAAAAAAAATCTATTTCCTATTGATGGCATGACTAATGTCACTCAATATTATAAAAAGCATAGGTTTAAAATGAAAATCTAAATTAATCAGTGATATATGTAGAATCATTGACTGGTTTCCTTTTGAAGGAACCTCAGAGATCATCTGGTTCCAGCTCTGCTATGGGGCTTCCTTCCTTCCTTCCTTCCTTCCTTCCTTCCTTCCTTCCTTCCTNCACATACTGGAAGGCTGCTATGAGATCTCCATGCAACCTTCTCTTCTCCAGGCTGAACTTTCCTCAACTGAGATTTTAAAGGCTCTAGAGGGAAAGCCATATGAAGAGTGGCTGAGGCCACTCGGTCTGTTCATCCTGGAGGAGACTGAGGGGAGGTCTCACAGCAGCCTACAGCTTCCTCAGGAGGGGAGGAGAAGGGGCACATATTGATCTCTTCCCTGTGGTGCCCAGTGACAGGACTCAAGCCTGGAGTTCTGTCAGAGGATGTTTAGGTTGGATACTACAAAATGTTTCTTCATCCAGAGGGTGTTTGGGCACTGGCACAGGCTTCCCAGGGAAGTGGTCACAGCCCCGAGCCTGCCAGAGTTCAAGAAGTGTTTGGACAGTGCTCTCAGGCACGTGGTGTGAGTCTTGGGGATGGACCTGTGCAGGGCCGGGAGTTGGAGTTGATGACCCTTCCAGCTGGAAGGAGATTCTGTGATAACCTTCTCAGCCTGTCTTCATAGGAGAATGAAGTCCAGTCTTCTTATCAGTTTTGTGTCCTTCCTCTGAACTTGCTCCAGCAGTTCCATCTCCTTATGCTGAAGGCCCCAGAACTGTATAGATGTTCCAGGCGGGGTCTCACGAGAGCAGAGTGGAGGGGGAGAATCACCTCCCTCAGCTTTTTAGCCAGTCTCCTTTGGATGCAGCCCAGGGCACCATTGGCTTTTCGGGCTGTGAGCGCACACTGCCGGCGCACATTGAGGATTTTGTCAGCTGCCCCCCACCAAGTTCTTTTCCTCAGGGCTGCTCCTAAAACTTCTCTGCCCAACCTGTGGGTGTTCCTGGGATTGTCCTGACCCAAGTGCTGGACCCTGCACTTGGCTTTGTTGAACCTCATGTGGTTTGCACAGGCCCAGCTCTCCAGCCTGTCCAGGTCCCCCTGGATGCCATCCCTTCCCTCCAGCGTGTTGAGCACCCCACACAGCTCAGAGTTGTCAGTGAACCTGCTGAGGGTGCCCTCGATCCCACTGTCCATGTCACCCACAAGATGTTGAACAGTTTCTGCCCCAGGACCGACCCCTGAGGGACACCACTGGTCACTGGTCTCCACATGGACATTGAGCCATTGACTGCTACTCTTTGCATGTGGCCATCCTGCCAATGCTTTATCCACTGGATGGTCTGTCCATATATCCCTGTCTTGGTGACTGATTAGTAATGATAAAAATAACAAGGAAAAAGCTGCATTTTTGAGTTACTCAAATAGGTGTGAAAGATGAGCTACATGATAAACAATAGTCTGGACACAGTTTACGGGAAATCCCTTTACACACACATTAGTGCTTTGGATTACATTTAAATTTGTACATGTAGTTTAGAGACTAAATTCTGTTCTCTGTAGCACTGCTGTAATGGTAACAATATGAATTAATTTTGTTTAATTTTTAGTAACTATAGAGATAACATGAAATCCTGTGCTGAGTATACTATGGTGCTAAAGTAGTAAAACTGCTATCCAAAATTATCACAGAAGACCTCTTATATACTAGCATATTTTTTAAAGTTATGCTTTAAAATATATTCAAGTTAATCACTAGCTATTTTGAATTTACAAATGGTACTGGGTATTGACAACAAATGACTTGGTTAATTAGCAGCACCTGATAAAAGGGAAAGTATCTGTTTTAATGAAGATTCTGAATTCCAAATGTTTTTAAAATGTGACTGTTTCTATAAACAGATGGATGTGTGGCAAACAATTTGCAGCATAAATTCTTTGGGTACACTATAATTATGCAGTAGTAATGCTAAAGATAAAGGCAAGTGTATAGAAAAAAAAGGAAATCTCACCTGTCCTTCCAGGCAAATTTTAAAGAAAGCAATATATGCTTTTATATTTCAATGTTACTGTAACTGGGTTATGATAAAAATAACTATGATGCCATGTTCTTGGAATTTGGAAACTTGTTTCTAAATAAATAATTTCTATTTTATGGAGTCAGGGATTACCTAAGTTAGAATTTTAGAAGACCAACATGTTAGACCTTGGCTGAACATACCCTGAATTCGAGGACTTCTTTGTGCAAAGAAACCGACTGGGATTACTTCTGTAGGAAAGAGGTTTTGTGAAGCAGAAGCTGTTTCTAAAGGGTAGCTCCCTGCTGGTGACACTGGCCTGCAATGGCTGTTTCTCAGTGCAGGCAACTGTAAATAATGCTCATATTGCAATGTGAAGATAATGTTATGTAAATTTTCACGTTCTTTTTGTGGTATTACTTTGGATATCAGGGTTTTTTCAATGGAGAAAGACAAATAAGGCTGAAACAATTCTTAATTAAAAAAGTGTTCACGATTACACTGCATATTTAAACTGACTTTAGATATTGAAAGACATAGTGGAGGGGGAAAGAGGTGCCAGTGTAAAAAATGCTTAAGTCTTGATTCTCTATGCACACACATTAGGGAATTTGTCTACTTCATAAACAAAGAGGTGAGATAGTCATTTATTCTCTACACTATAGAAATAATTTATCAGTGAAGTAACTAAGGCAAAAAGAAAAGTTTGGGTCTAAATTGAAATACATTCTATATAATAAAACCTGTTTGTGTACAATTGCTGTAATACAAACAGCTGCATAGATTGAATTGAACATAATGATTTTTAATTTTTTTAAAAATAAGAAGTGTTATTTTGCCAAGTATTTTACAAATTACTTCAGTGTTGAATCTAGAGAAATTAGTGTTTAATACACCATTACAGTATAAAATTATGAGGAAAATAATTCTCAAGGCATATTTTGGAGAGCAAACTGTGATGTGGGATAAGGAAAAGCACTGCAAATAGCAATGTCAGACTCAGGCAGGGATAGAGGGAAAGGAATAAAAAAAATGAAGAAGATAGGATTGAGAGATGATTTTATTGTTTTCCAAAGAACAAAAGAAGTCCAGCTGGTGGGTAAGGATACATAAAAAGCCAGTATAGTATCCATATCTGGAGGAAAATATAGAAAAATATGTTCTTCCTCTGCAAAAATCATGTGATAGTTTATTTACCATATTTTTGTAGTTATAATAGAAACTTGGCAGATTATTTTATATGACATCTGTGCAGCGGGAAAGACTGGAATACAGACAGAGAAGGACATTTGTGCTTATAGAAGGTAACTCTTGATTCCTTTGCTCTTGAGGAGGGACTTTAGCAAGTTGTAGTGCTGTCATTTCTGCCTAAGTGGAGATTTCAGTTGTGGTCCTTCTTTAGGAAAAAGCTCTGACTTTTCATAGACTTTTCAGAGCAGTGGCAAAATCTGCAGTTCAGTTTGCTTTAGTGTCTGTGTTGTGACTGTAAAGGGCACAATTTTAAAGTGTTTTATCAAGAGTTCAGTGGCTACTTCATGCTGTGGTCACTATTGAGGTGATGCTTTCTGGAGAAAAATAATGTTCTAGAAGTGGTTTGAGTAAAAAATAACATTTTAAAATATTTTACTACCTGGTTCTGGAAACAGCATGTGTTTTTCCTTATCCTACTTCATTCCAGATTACAGGAAATAGAAGATGCTTGTGGGAATGATTTTTATATGTATATTGCTTCAAAAATTCATGTTAACCATGTAATAGAGAAGTTGCCGCTACCCAGCTTCAAAAAAAATCTGAATTATTGAAAGATCAGTTTAATTCTCTCAACAAAAGCTGCTGTTAATGAAGCTGCCATTTTCCAAGCCTAAAATGCTTTGCTTTTTCTGCTTTGTTCTCCTTGCCAAAGCATGGGGGATTTTGAAATGGGAGGTGTTTTATTAAGCAACATCCGAGTAACCAGATTGCTACCTAGTGTCTGTTACTTTTAGTTTGCATATATGAACTGATGGTGGATAGGATCAGTAAGTAACAGAGCTTAAGACAGTGCATATTTTCAAAAGACAACAAAACCCCATCTTAGTCATCAGTCCCTTTGATTCAGGAGTTTTAATATCAGTGTAATGTGTTAGGTTGAGTAATTAGTGATTTGATGTTAAAATGTATGTAAGCATTAGAAGCATTTCAGGGGAATGGTAATTATTGGGAATGTATCTTCATGCAAATTACACCAGCAGGAGGTCTGTGTGTGATGCAGTGTAGGCTAGTTTTATTTCTGATTAACATGTTTGAAGGATAAAGCTTAGGAAGCCCCAAAAATTACAAATACTGGTGAAAGAAGAAAGTCTGTATTTCAATACATACCTTACTGCAAAACTTGCACTACTCATGTGCAATGTGCAGACCCAGTAAAAAGTTAATTATGTGTGAAGATCATGAACTTAATTGTATGTACTCTGAGTCCTTTTGTTGTTGTTGTTGTTAGGAAGGTACACACTGGACGATCATTGTAGAACCTGTTTTTATGAATAAACTTTAAAACCTTGAAAGAATCTTTGCCATGCAGAGTTCAGCAATCCCACAGCTTTATTTGTACCCCACAGCCTGGTTCCAAAAGCAAATGGGAGAGTGTAGTCCTGGAAGCTGCAGTGACATTAAATAAGAAATTAATTTAGATTCAGACTAAAGATGGAGGGACTTGAGACTTAAAAAAGAGAAATAACTTTTTCCGTGTGGAAAAATAGTTCATCTACTAATAAATGTCTTAAAGAAATAGAGTGTCAGAACTAAAAGGCAGCTGTGCAGGCACTGAGGTTGATTAAATAGGAGAAATTTCCATATCACCAGCTTTTCTAGATCAAGTATTGAGAGAAGTCATATTGCAGGCAAAGTGACCAGGGACACACATTGCTCTAGGACACGTTGGCATTGAGGTAATGAACACAGAAGGAGCCAGCAAACCATGTTGTTCTTAACTGTGATTTAATTGTTTAGCATCTTTGATTTGAAAACAAAAATTCAGTCATGGTCTTGCATCCAGGAGCTTTTTTTCTTATCGAAATAAGCTTTTGATGCAAGGTTGTGAGGAGCCAGGTGGGAGGCTCTAAGTATGTGTTGTGCCTTCTTGGATGGAATGATTCCAGAGAAAGCTCTTGCTACTATATTTAGAACTAGCATCCCAGGACCTCTAAGAGGAAAAAGGAAGAAGAGGCTGCTACTGCATAAGCTTCTAAGAGCTGAGGTCTGTGTCCCTTCTTACTGAGGCTTGGTCAGGTCTGCAGTAGATCTGATCTATAGTAGCAGACTTGTCACTGCTGCTTCTGCAAGCAGTAGCCTGCTGAAAAGCCTCATTTGGTGTTGGTAGATGAAACTGTTGTAGAATTTAATGAAATTTGGTGAATAGATTACAGCTCTCACTCTTCAACTGTCCTATGATTTTCTATTTTCTGCTCCTCTTTCTGAAGTCTGCTTAGCTGGAACAAAGTGTTCTTAATACTTGGAGTGCAGTTTTGCTGTGACGTACTCTCTCCTTAAGACACTCTTTTTAGATAAAATATTTTGAATCTTTATCAGAGTCATTTGTACTTGAGCACTGTTGAAGGTCCAGTTTCTCCAGCTTTGAAGGCAAGTCTGTAGTCCTGATGCTTAATATTGACAAATTCTTTATCTGCTACTCTGTATTGTTCTAGCTGAAGGACAAAGTGACAATATTTCTGTTAGCGTTATCCTGTAAGTTGTTGTCAAGTTGTTGAAACTGTGAGGTAGCTTTAGATTATTTCTACATTTTCCCAAATTATCACACTCAATATGAGCATCGTTGGGTGAGAGTTTTTCCTTTCACTTTGCCAGAGTTGCCAATAATAAGTATGCATTTTGGTTCTCTGTATTTCTTTATTTAGCAAAACATTGGTAGCACCAAGGTTTGGACCTTTACTTTTTGTACTGCAGGGGAGAGATATAAGCAAGAGAATTTGGCAAGTGCAGACAGAATATTTACCTCTGGGAAAAAGATATCCAGGATTTGCCTCCTTATGGGAAGAATTTCCTTTGGCATTCTATACGTGGGTGATGGTGAAATCTTCTAGTAATGATAAAATTTTTAGTAACTTAATAACATAGTAATATTTATGTAATAGCTTTGACTGCCAAAAATGTGTATCCTAAATCCAATGCTAGTGGGTTTTAATAGTTTCTGCTGATTAGGACCTTTTCCATTTAAGATGATAAGCCTATTTGATGCTACTTGTTCTTATTTCAAAAGGAGGAAAACAGTGCATGTTTGGTAAGAATCCGTTGTTGCAGGTGTTTGTTTATATTTTGTTGGTACAGATATTAACAGCTTTGCATGGATTTTCATTCTGCTTTTGTGTAAAGTAGAAAATGTATGCCTATCTTACCTTAGTGCAAATAAAAGGTGGAACTGTTGCAAACAGTGAGTTGATAAAATGTGATTAAGATTTTCTAGCCATTCTTGCAATAGCTGAGTGATTATAATTAGGGTAAAGCAGTTGATCAATTCTGCAGTAGCCTCTGACGTGCATTGCAACTATTGTAATTATTGCTCTGTAAATTATATCTGGGAAGATCTGTGATGCTGACAGTTTAGCATCAATCATCAGAGGTGACTTGTGAGGAAGTAAATCTCAGGCAAACTGTTTATCCAGGGAGTTAGTTCTCTAAAGCAAAGTGACTTTGTCCCAGGTGGTCCCTCCACACCCATTCCCCTAATGTGCTGTATGGAAATGGCTTCTTACAAAGATCTGCTTGCTGACTGGGATCTGCACTTTTTAATACATCATAAAGGAGTTGCACATACAGTGATTAGTTTGTTTAATGTAGGTATGAGGTATAAAGCTTTCTGAAATGCTTTTTTAGGAAGTGGATGTGCAACCAGGCATGGCATGCACCATAGCTGTGATACTCTGGCATCACTGGCATTGATGAGAATGCAGTAATTAAACTATTTTGTCTATTGTCTTTGCGAAGACCACAAAAGGATGTGAAACTTAAAGTTGATGATAAATAATGAGCTTGATTGGGACAACTGTAATTTTATAGGCAACTTGGTTAGAAATTTATATAGAGGGTGAAATAAAATATGAATTATAACCTGCAGACCACTATATTAATTGAATGTTGCAGATAGCCACAAATTTAGCTCTTGCATGACTTGTGTCCAGGAATCCTAAAGGAATGGACAGCCTTTGATTGAAATAGAGCTTGGGAAAAAGAGAAATCTTAATATTTGTTTTAGCACGGCTGTTTAACTTTTGAAAGGAGGTATGCAGTTCTCTTTATTGCACTGCTAGCATGAAGGACCACAGGAAGTGTATTATTCCCTTGAGGGACTCCTGCTCACAGACATGAATGTGTTCCAACCTCACTGCACACACTGCTGCCTCCAAAGGAAGCTGGGAGTGGCTGTGGGTTGCAAGGTGATGATCCTACATGAACTCATCCTGCTGGTCCCGATTGCCTGGAGTTGGTGAACTCTGTATTGTCAGGCCTTGGGCCAGATCAAGTATCATGCCTCATCCCAGAGCTGTCACAAAAGTAACACAAAAGCTGTATCATCTGCTGCAGCTAATTGGACAGAAAGGCAATAATCTGCCCACATCTGATCCACATTTATTTTGTACAGCTCTGGCTTCCAGAACAATATATATGTAATGGAGCCCTTGCTGTGGCCAGTCCTGTAGTGCACAGACACTCTGGTCAGCCATGCCATAAGGATGCAGCAGCTCAGTTTACAGCCATTCATCGGCTGTTAATCCAATCAGTCTGTTCTGCTAATCAAATCAGTCAGCTCCTCGAGCATGTGGCGGCAGCCTTATGTGCGCACTCCCGGGCTCCCAGCTCGCGTGAGCGCCCTGCAGTTTGGATGAACTCTTGGATTCGTATCATATCCTAATTTTTAAATGATGCTATTTGAACCTAAGCTGTGCAAGACTGGTTTTTTCTATTCTTTTTGAGACAGATTTGGATATTCTAAGTGTATGTGTTAAGCTGTTTGTAAAATTTCCCTGCTGGTGCTAACTGCAGTGAGCAATACTCTGACCTGGACTTAAGTTATCCTATGGGAAATGATGTATTTTCTATAAAATATGCACATTTAAGATTTTAGTGCACATTTTACAGATCTTCAGGTGTGTTTTGACATCCTCATCAAATGTCTTTTTGAATAACTCTTTTCCCAAAACTACTTTAAGCAAAACATGGCACTTAATGGGTTTTGTGTTGTATGCTACTATTTATTAGGGTTTTTTTTAAATGCAGAATGTATTTATTTTATTTACAGTAAGAAGTACTTGAATACTTTTATCTTTGACTTCTGCAAGATTTTAATAAATGGAAGATACAATCACTTGTAAACATTACTGATTGCTTGTGGGGGATCATTTAGGTCCCATTTGTGTGTGAAATAGTTTCCAATTTAAGGAAGGGTGACTGTTCACTTGTAGTGCATACATGTATGCCATGTAAGACTTGCATTTATTCTAGCTTTCCGTCTCTGACTTGGGGAATAGCTACTATAATAATTTGGCTCAAGTGGAGAAATCAGTAGAGTGAAGCAGTTGGTGCTGTGACCCCCACCTCTACATATTCTGCTGTGCAGCACTTTTATTTTGGACTAGATTTAGTGGAGCCTCTCAGGATCAAATATCCATGCCACTACATGTATTGAAACTGTTCAGAGGTGTTACTTGCTTGGATCTGTGTGCCCCCTTGGGGGTTGAAGTGTGACAGATGCATTGGTACATTTGTATTTCCAGTTTATGTTTCTCCATAAAGAATCCACATCTTGTATACTAGAACTGATCTGTGAATAAAAGCATTCCATAGTAAGCAGGAATAGTGCAGAGGGGAGGATTTGCTTCCGAATTGCACTACTGCTCTGAACCAAAACATTAATGTAAACATAGCATTCAGCTAACAGAACAAGGCCTTCTCCTATGTTTTACAGACAGCAGATAGAGTATGAAGTCCAACAGATTCTATTTTGTAAACTTTAAATTAATTTAGTCTGACTTGAATGTGAGGACAGAAAGGAACATGATGGGAATGCACAATGGAATTATTATAAACAAGGCAATACTCATTGACTATTTACATGCCCACATGTGTTTATTTTGGTCTTTCTGGGTTTTGTTGCCTTCCTACCCCCCGACAGCTGTACCTTCAGTTTAATTTCTTCAAATGTGCTGTTAAACTGAAGTATGATCTTTTTAATATTTATACATAAAGAATGACAGAGAGTCTGCCTTATATCGAGTTTACAAATGTGCCCAAATTATAATGCTTTAGATTGAGAATGTTCTTTTGAATTTCATGCTTGGTTTTATTGACCTGAACTAAAGATCTTTCATCAAAGATTAAGAAGGCATGTCCTTTTCCTGACAATGAGGTTACTGGACCAGTCCAGCCTATAGGTGTTTATTGTCCTCTGCTGAAAGTTGCAGTCCTCCTAGATGTGTCAGGAAATACCGCATGTGTGGCTGCTCTCCAAACCAGTTATTTCAGGATGCCTATGTTAACTCAGGTATTCTTAATATCTAAACCAGGTCACTTTGACAGAACTACATTAGGGAATAATTACAGAAGAAGTTGTGCTGACAGATGGGGAGGAGCTGTTGTCTTCTGAGCACAGGACATGAGGAGGAGTTGCATTTTCACTTGGCACAGCTGTAGCCAGACAGCACTTCAGCCTGCATCCATATATTGTTCTTTTTTGTTTGTTGGGGATTTTTTTGAGTGTAAGTTCTGTATAATTTGCTAATAAAAGCAATTAAAATCCTCAGGGAGGGAGAGCAAGCATGAACCAATTTTACCACAGTCATGGAAGGAAGGGAAATGTACCATTATACAGATGGCAAATCTCAGGTATAGTTGTGGTGGGTGGGATTATAATTTGTGCATTTTGGTTTTGGATTATACCTATGAGCAGCTCCTTGTTTTTCTGTCAGTCCTTCTGCTGGCTGAGATTTTGAGTGTCATTGATCAGTACCCCCCAGGTGGAGAAAGTGATAACTCAGCATGCTAAAATAAACTGGGAGATGCTATTTTTTTGTCACCCAGGTAGTTTGCCTGATAACTTTCCTTCACACCTGTTTTATCTTTTATTATGTTATTTTCTCTTTTTTTGTGATTCTTCTACAATACTTGAAAACTAACCATTAATGGCAAATCCTGCAGTACAGAACCTTTTAATCTCTAAAGATAAGTACGACCCCATGGCATGGGGCATGGAACATTGTAGAAATGGTAGTTGTCACAAAGTAGTAGTCAGCATTTCTAGGGTGATTATGGCAAAGGATGTTCTCTTGCTCCCAGTTCTGGATGAGAAACGCTTATGTAAATGTTACCATCTGCAAAAGTATTGAGGAAGAATATTCCTGAACAGTTTTTCAAGTGCTTCTAGTTAGACTCACCAAACTGAGTTAATCCAAAAAAAGAAATCCCTCACTAAAGCTCTGAAACTGCATGATCAATTGTGTATCACAGGTTAATTGTTGTAATTTTTGTGCTGTAAATAAAACCAAAAATGTATTCAAGGAAAAATAAAGGGTTAGGAAGAAAATTCCTTTTAATCAAAAAGAGCAATGTCAAAGTAGGTTTTGTTGCAGGCTTGGACAATACACCTAAATATAACTGTTTTCTTTTTACATTTCTGCTTGCTCCATTAATCATCAGGTTAAGAATGGATTTTTGTGTCTCCCGTTCTAGAGTTCATCTGTTATCTCTGCAAGGTGTCTGGTTTTTTGGATGAGAGGGATGGCTTCCTACTTGAAAAGGGCATGTCCTTAATGGGTGGCCTTTCAGTACTGAAAGACAGTGGTAGAACTTTGTGCTCAGTAATTGATACTGTTCATTACAAAGATTTCCTACTAGAGAATAAAAATACCTTGCTAGTAGTAGAGATCTTTCTCTGAGAATCGTGCTCTTAAAGTCTATTTTAGAAGGTCAAGAGAGGCAGGGAGGCTAAGCAAGACTAGCAGTAACTGCTTTTTTGACAAGACAGGAAGTTTGATTCATGACTTTCTTCTTAGTTTTTAATTTAACATTTCTGACTTAATATTTGAAGGTCTTTTTACTCAGTCTCTACTAAAAAAAATTGAAGGCATGTTTCTCCACAGTGACTTTCTTCAATTCTTGGAGTTCCATTTTCTTTTAAGATGTCTTTAAATAGTTTCATGGAAAAACAAGTTTCATTTTTCTGGCTGCATGTTTTTTTTAAGCTCAGTAACTACTAGAAAGTTAAATAATCAGTATAAAAATAGTATTAATATATTTTAAGATTTTTAAATAAGATTTGGAAAATTTCTGTGGCATGTCTCTCTATAGAATACATTGAACTGATTAACAAGGCAAAGGTGGAGCTTGTTTGTATTTGATTTTTATTTTTGTGTTGTTGATTTGGTTGAGCTTTTTTAAGACCTACGCAGACAGAGCTGAGCAACATTCTGATGACATAGTACAACACCTGCAGTTGTAGGGTATGCCCTTATATTGCTGCTGTGATTATAATAACAGTAATAATTTAACCTTACTGTTGAAAACCAGGGAGTCCATTATGTTAGCATGCCACGTGTAAAACTGAGATGCACTCTTAAAAGAATCTGTTGTCAGCAGTCATGTGATTTGGTAATGAATCATATACCATATATGTACACCATTTGTATGTGCACCATACATACTTCCTCCCATCCTTCTAAACTGTTCTATAGACATTTCATTTGGTTAATGCCACCCCAGTACATGTCACTCTTTCTTCAGAGGTTCTTCTAGGTAGGTGTGATCTTGGCTTCTATGCATGGTCTCTGTTCGTGAAGGGCTTGGAGTTAAATTATAAGTAGTAGTCCCAAACCCCAAACCCCTGCCTTTTTTTTTTTTTATTACCAAAAAGGAGAGAGATGAGTAAGAAAGCTGTATCAGTCCCATAACTGAAATGATGTGGGATGGAGGATTTACCAGAAGAATCAGCCTGGCTAGGAAAAACAAAATAAAAAGGGAAAACCCTACGATGAGCCTTGCACTTATATCTCTTTTTCTGTGAAAGCATTCCCTTTCCACAGGATAAGCATGATTGGCATAAGTTTTGGTCTGAGGCATGAGCCTCTGTCCCTGCAGCTGCTGCTGTCTGCCCTGTCTGTTTTACCCCAGTGCCTGAATTCCTCCAGCCTATGGGTCCCACATGCAGCTGTAGCATGTGCATGCTTAATACTTGTGGCATAAATATCATCTCTGTTTGCAGATAAGTGAGGCATGGTAATTTGTTCAAGTATGTTCTGGCAAAAACAAATTCTCTGTTTTCACAAGAAGTCTCTAAAAAAATCATTTGAATTTGCCCCAGTTCCTAAGCTGTTCCATATTGTCCCTGGTAGCTAAAGGTTAGCTCACCATAAGAGATTCTCACATATGCCTTATGCTAAGCAAACAAATTATTCAAACAATATCAAATTGATAAGTTTGGTAAGGTAAACACACTGTATTTATACAGCCTATTTAAACATGACTTCTGTATTGAGAAAGGGAAATCCTGTCCTCATTGAATTCGGTGCAAGAGCTTCTCTGAGGCCAGTGCTGATTGTCAATTTTAATATGTCATATTCAGATTCTTGTGCATGCAAAATACTTAGTGAAGAATAATTTTGGTATTCTAGAACATGTTTTTGAAATAAAAGTAACAATCTGAAGTTTAAAGGGAGGGACTTCCAGTAAGCAATGAAAGACTAATACTATAGAGCTACAGTACAGAATTACAAAACTACAAGACTATTTTAAAATCTGTCTACACTTAACAAATTGTTTAATGCAAGTCACTCTCTTGAGTTGTATATCTGCCTAATGCTTATTTTTGCCTTTTAACAGGTAGAGAGAATTGTTGACAAGAGGAAAAACAAGAAAGGAAAAACAGAGTATTTGGTGCGATGGAAAGGATACGACAGCGAAGATGATACCTGGGAGCCAGAACAGCACCTTGTCAATTGTGAGGAATATATACATGAATTTAACAGACGCCACAATGAAAAGCAGAAGGAAAGCACATTAACCAGGACAAACAGGACCTCTCCAAATAATGCCAGAAAACAAATTTCTAGATCTACCCATAGTTCTTTTGCAAAGACATCTTCTAAATCTTTAGTTATGGGTAAAGAACACGAGTCAAAAAATAATCAGCTTTTTTCTGCCACACAGAAGTTCCGGAAAAACAGTTCACCATCACTTTCTGGACGTAAAAACATGGACCTTGCAAAATCAGGTATTAAAATCCTAGTGCCCAAAAGTCCAATTAAGAGCCGGACAACAGTTGATGGCTTCCAGAACGAAAGCCCAGATAAGATGGACCATATAGAGCAGGATCAAGATGACTCTGTAGCACCAGAAGTAGCAGCAGAAAAACCTGTGGGAGCTTTATTAGGACCTGGTGCAGAGCGTGCTAGGATGGGGAGCCGACCAAGGATACATCCATTAGTGCCACAATTGCCAGTGCCAGTAACAGCCACAATTGCATCAGCATTAACAATAAATGGAAAAGGTAGGTGTGTGAATCGTCATTTTCGTGTTGATTTTCATTTGACTGGGGTGTGTTTGCTGTTGAGATGCAGACAAATTACCCACTCTGTTTCAGCCATGCTAAATCAAGTCTGGAGAACTTCACTTTATTTTGCATAACTATATGACTACAAAGCCATTTCGAATTTTACCAGATTTTGGTTTCCTCACAGAGATTCATTGGTATTTGTGTTTTCAGAATCACCATAAGATACATCTGTGTTTGCTTTGACATTGTGTGGTACACATATTTAGTGTACCATTTCCAGATATTACATCATTGCTTTAAGTTTATTTAAAAAGTTCAAATTTGGTATGAATATTAGAAACATGAATTATTGGAGCAGATTAATGGTGTGAGCAGGGATTCCTCATAAGAGTTTACATATCTATTTTGTTATAAATATTGCATGGAGAAAAAACCTGTGAGAGTGATGTTGCTTAAAAACAAAGTTAATAAGCTTTGTTTCTGTGAAAATTTGAGCCAGTTGTGGAGATACATATGCCTTCTGCCTCGATTGAAGTTTGTCTTCATTATATTTTATCAATATTTTGTTGTTTATACCTCATTTGATTCTGAGCACTTTTTTAGGAGTGATGTCTGGCTTGCTAATATCTCAGTAGATTGCAGCTAATTCAGTTTGCAGTGTAAAATTTGTGACACCTTTGATTCTGAGCACTTTTTTAGGAGTGATGTCTGGCTTGCTAATATCTCAGTAGATTGCAGCTAATTCAGTTTGTAGTGTAAAATTTGTGACACCAAAGTATCTCAAACTACTTCTCTGGGAGGGAGCTTTTTGCCCTCTCATCCAGCTGAGCCCCTTGTTTAAGACTTCTTGGTCCTTATTGTTGTGCCCCAAAGCTTTGTTCTTCCCTGAGAGGCTCAGGCAGTTGTGTGGTCACGAGTGTTCTCGTAAGCACGCTTTTGAGGCTAAATTTCCATGTTTAAATTTTCAAGTACAGACTGCACCCTCAAATAAAATGCAGCAGGTCAAATCTGCAGGTGTGCTATTGATGATGGTTTGTTGGAAAAATTGTTTGGAATTTTTCAAGGACTGGGCCTGCCAAAAAACACACTTAGAGACACTGTATAGGGGAAAAAATGTGCTAAAGCTTTGGGAGAGTTTGTGTTGGGTACCCCAGTGTTGCTTGCATTGAGATTTTCCAAAAGAGGCTGCAGCTGGAGAGGTTAAAAAGTGGTGGACAAGGGAGGAATGTGTTCCTGGAGCTGCAGTGTCAGGTCATGGACCAACCCATTTTGCTGCAGATGAACTAGGTAACCATGGCAATGCACACACGGATGCCAGGAATATCTCTTGTTTTGCATGGGCTAAAGAAGGAATGTAAATCTCAGAGGATGTAAACAAAACTGAAGGGGAAGATGGAAGAGATGCCAGGATGAGAGTTCTCTGAGTAGGTGAGGTAGAGGAGTGTGTTTTTGCATGGGATGGTTTTATGATAATTAATAGGCATTTTGGAGTATGGTGGGGTTCCTAGTGAAGTGATTGCTAAGTTCTGCCTTTGGCATCCTGGTTTTTTTGCCTCATGGTACCCAGGAAAAATACCTGGGACATTGAAGGACCTTTTTGGGTAGATCAGATTAAATTGTTCCCACCAACCTTTCACTCTGGTAATAGTGGTATGGCAAGAGCCCAGTTACAAGGCATCAGATGGAAGCAGAAAGGCCTGCACAGGAAAAGTAGTGATACAGAAGGTGTGAGCTGAGATACATTCCTGTTTCACTGCGGTGTTAAAGTTTCCTCAACTGCCACCACTTCCTTCAGCTCTTCCTAGGCATTTGTCTGTGCAACTAACAAAGCTATTGACTGGCTCTAGGGATGATGGCAATACAAGAGTTTTCTCACACTTACGTGTTCACAGGATCCTAAGGTGGAGATCAAAAAAGGAGAGCCAAGGAGATAGTCACAATACGTGGTTGATGAAACATACACAATATGTTCCACCTTCTGTCTGCTGCTGCAGGAATATCCGTGCATTAACTGAGGCTTTCCCTCTCTGCCCTGATAACACCACTGCCAATCCCCAACCTGTGCAATCTGCTGGGAAATGGATGCTAAATACTCATATTTATTAGGGTTTTATTTTGCTCATCTGTGAGACTTCTGGGGGTAACCTTCCAATCATGCAGTATTTCTGAGATTATAAAGCTTGGGAAAAAAGTTGCAAAAGAAAAATAATTTTCACACGTATCTGACATCCGTCTCCCTTCCTAACTTTTCAGGAGTTCTTTGACATATCTTCCTCATGGAAGCCCAGGCTCCAACTCAGCCATTATGCATGGCTTGAGTGGATTTATTTAGGGAGAAGCCAAGAGAGACAGCCCTGTCTTCTAGAGCTCTCCTGGCCTTGGAGGTTCCTGAGCTGACACATTTGCTGTATCTTCATTAGAGATGCACTCTTCTCCTTGCCGTTTTTAATTTTAACTTCACACTGCAGCTCATTAAAAATGTAGTAAATAGGTGCTTCCCTCCCCTGCATGGGGCTGCCGCAGTTCAGGTTCCTGTTTTGCTCCTTACTCAGGACATTCCTTAAGTCTTAAATGGATACCTCATCACATTTTCAGCGTGACCTCAGGAATCATATATCATGAGGGGTATTCATTGCACAGAAATGCATCTTCATATGCACCAGATCTGACATATTAATAATACAGATGATAGATCTGGCATTTGGAGCACTCTTTCCACACTTCCCACCTCCTCCACATACACCTTCTGGTAATTTTAAGAATTCCTACAACCACTTGGAGGATGCTGTCAGGAAGACAAAAGCATGTTTTGAAAAATAACTTCTTACTTGAGCTGGTTTAGGAAATTTTTATCAAGATGTTTTTGTTGGTAAACTGAGTTAGTCAAAACAGAAATCACTGGTCATAAAGCATAATTTTGAAAGACTCTGGAAAAATATATATTTCACTTCAAAAAATTTCTGGACAGGTTTTTGAATTAAAACTGAATTTCTTTTTTTAAGAAAAGAAATACTGGAAAAATAATTCAAAATTTTAATATGAAAACAGTGTTCCTGATTTTGAGATTATTGCTATGACTGTTTTGAATAGTGTGACTTAGGTTGATTTTTAAGTTCTAGCTCAGGATGGTGACACCCCTCAGTGTTTAGACTGTTGCTTGTTTGTTTCTCCCAGCCTTGTTTTTACCTTTTTTTAAAGTTTTAATTTATAAGAGAAGTGCACACCAAAAAGCCCAGAAACTTGTATGCATGTGAAAATCCCATGATAGGAATTACTAGGAAATATTAGTGTTATTGTAGCACCTAATCCTGTTTTTCCTGAGACAAACTTCAGTGATGCAGTTCATGTTCCAAAGATCTTACAGTCTCAGAAAAGGCAATCAGCAAATATCTGTGTAAATATACAGAGGTCCTGGGGAATAAAATAACAGTAATATTTACTCTGAGAGCTGGTGGTGGCAGCACACTGAAATCAAGCTGCTATCAAAAAGAATATTTTAAAGGCTTGGCCTTGAAAACTGAGTCAATGGAGTAATAGATATACAAGGCTAAGAATTAGGGTGATGTATGGAAGAAGTAAGAACAGATCACTGAATTGAACATTGCTGTGGTTCTGGTGTTTTGAAATATGTGGTGATCATCAGCTGTTACTAAAAGCTAATCAAAGCAATCCTGAAATGGATGGACAAAACAGAAAGACAACACCAAATAAATAAAATGTGGAAAAGATGTTGGTGGCACTTACAAGTAAAGCATATTACTGAGAATTAGGCAAGACAAAAAGTGGCTTCATGTCTAACAATAGGTTCTGATACCTTAAAAGTTTCTGAAAGTTTCCTTCATCAAAGTGATATTAAAAAGTAGCTGTGAAATGTTATTGCAAATGGTTTCAGCATAGCACAGTCATAATATCCAGGGAAGTTCTATTTAACAGAGTGCCCAAGAAGAGAAGCTGTAAAGAGAGTCTGATCTGTCAGTCATACAGGGCTGGAGAGTTGTCTTGAAATTTTAGAAAGGACTATAAGCCATGAGAATACCATTTCTTGGCAAATTCTAGTATTTTTTATTTTGGGTAACACTATAGTTGCTACAGTTTTTATTCAGCTAGCAATATCTAACATGTGGATGCAATTGAGAATAAATGCCACAAGAAGGGAAATTTCAAGCAGAAAGTCATGCAAAGCTCAAAGTATAAAATAAGGAAGAAAAGCACCTCTAGTTGCATATGCAATTAGAATAAGGCAGGCTGGTGCTGGTGTATGGGAAGAGAAGAAATACAAGAAATGCAGTGAATTACATCACTTGTTGGTCAGACAAGCACCACCAGTGTGCACGGTGGCATTAGCATCTCCCTCCTTGCACATATTAGTTCAGATGAATAACTTGAAGGAGCAGCAGGCTCACAATACAAAGATGCTTGCAGTGTAGCACCCTACAAGGAACAAGGGTGTCTGCTGATTTTTTAGTTGGATAATGGTGCTCTTTTTATCTCAAAACAATGGTATTGTCAGCAGAAGAAAAGCCAGGCATCAGAAACAAAACAAGAAAAAAAGACTGAACTTAAGTTCTGTCTGTTACCTGTTCTCTCCTTTACCCAAAGCAGCTTATGGGATTAAAACCCACAGATTTGGAAAACCAAAAATCCACTCAAACACCAAAGGAAAATAGTGTCTGTTTGGTTAAGTGTCTGATAGCTTTAGTCTCAAAAGGAATCAAGCAAGCGTGGAAGGGATTATGGAGGCCACTGAGGAGAAACATCCGTTCTCAATGCAAAACCAAACCCAGCTGGAAGGAGTTCAGTCCCTCCCTGTTCATTAGGGTGAGGGGAGCTCACACACTTCCCTCCCAAATTCCCCCAGTTACTTTTTCACCTCTGCCTGTGTGCCTGGGTGTTGGACTCTGCATGAGTAGTCACCAGTCCGCTGTCACCAGCATAACCAGCCAAGCTCGAGAGTCCCATGGGAAGAGCACAGCAGCTCCCAAAGCTGTGAACCACAGAGTTGTCCAGATGGACCACAAGCTGTGCATATAAACCCTCTCAGAAAGCAGAATTAAGAGGAGGGTTGAAGAAGTTCATTGCTGTGAATTTAGAGTGGCCAGTACAACAAGAGGAAAGTTGGGACGATGTGGTACAGGATTTTTTTTATTTCTTTTTAGCATCCTGAAAGGGCAGAAGTAGCTTTGAGCCCTCCTTCTCTTTGTTGGGAGATAAGTAGTAAAATATGATTTAAAAAAAAACCCTTAGAGAAGAACATCCTTTTTCAGTGAGTTTTGTACATTGCACTTGGATGGTGGCTTGATCTCTGCTGAGTGATCTGGAAAGCAACCAAGTATTTTATTAGTGCAAACAAAAGCCTATAAAATGGGTTAAAGTCCCTTGCAAAGCCCTCTTAACTTCTAAAATTACTGGTTAAACTTCTTTTTCAAAAGCAGAAGTATGTAATTTTCTATCTTTGGTTGTGTAGCCATTTATCCATTTTAAATCACTAAAGAGTAAAGAGTAAAGCAGTTTTCATTTAATCAAGCTTAAAGACACCTTTGGGTTGTTTTTTTTCTTTCCAGAAGCTGAATTTTGTTTTGATTTTATTCCTTAAGAATTCACATTATTATGTCCCTTATGCACCATATTGCAACATTTTAACCTAACATCAATTTTTCCTTCTGTCTTACAAAGTCATGTTCTTCAACTTCTTTACTCTTAGCTAAAAATAATCGGAATTGTTGCCAATTTCTTGTTTATCTATATTTTCTGGCTTAGTTTAAATGCAAAAGTTTTAAGCAATAAGGTAGAGTGCATGGTTTATGTCATGTGGCACATTGATCTGTTACTGCTCTGGTTTTTTTGTCTTCCCTCTGGCCTAATGCTTCTGCAGTTTATAATACACATTATTGTTACTTTACATGGAGCTCCAGGAGAACTTACTGTGAAAATCTCTTGTCTTTAGAACTGTATTGGTTTATGTCAGCAGATAATCATAGTGATCCTAATAATCAGGATCTAAGTGCAGAGTTTCCTTTTGTTTTAAGGCTTTACTCCTGAGAAACATAAGGCATAAGTGATTGGTTTCTTTCCTTTTCTGCCTTCTGCCATTCTCCACTACTCAGAATGAGATGTCTCAGTTGGATGCTACATTGGTATACACATTTAATACAGCTGAGCTAGTGTGAAATGTAGTTACTTTGAAAAGAGTGGTCCCTTTCCTTTCTCCAGTCACAGGCATGGGAGATATATTTTTAGATATATATGGTTAATCATATATATATTGCCTTACCAACTGCTCCTTTAAGGCTTATTTTTATCATCCTTCTGGAAGTGACAGTGAGGACGTGTTTCTAGGGAGGGAGACAGACACATACTTTTTTCCTTTCTTAATTCCATCCCTGAAAAACCTTTAAAGGAAACTCTGGATATACATATATTTTGAAAAAAAAAAAAAAAAAAAAAAGGGAAAGAAATTTCTCAATAAATTCTGAGTTTGGACATAAAAACATTGGCCTAAGTTGCTAGAAATCTCCTGTGTTGTTCTCACTGGAATTTGTATTAAACCTGTAGCCCACTGTTAAACACTAAGCTCATAGTTGTTCCATCAGAGCAGTTCCTCTGATGTTACATCAGTTTACATGAGCTGTGGGCCTGGAGTCTCCATCTCTCATCTGACTGCTCAGATGGGGTCAGTAATGATCTGCCATTGCATTCTCCTACAGCACATGTGCCAACATGAGACAAAAGTAAATTCTGAGGGCAGGTTTGTCACAGCTGCTGTGCCAAAACTTAGGAAAGATGAAGCACAATGAAGCAGAGCCTCTGTTTACAAGGAGCCCTTTCAACCTATTTTGCATATGGCACAGAGGAAGTGTGGTGAAGATTAGACTGAATGATAGAACAAAAATGTTGAGCTAGATACATTTTTTTTTTTTTATCCAACATTGTCAAAATCAGAGCAGCTTTTGAAATGTGAAGTGCAATCAGAAACACTCATACAGTGCTTTTTGCAGTTGTGCCTGATAGAGTAACCAGCCACTTTTTTTGTCTCTTGCTGTTTCAATTTTTGGAAAAGTTTCATCTCCCATCTCTTTTAAAGCTGTAAAGTGGATGGAATGCATATTTGCTAAGGCAACTGTCTTTATGAATCTGTGTTCTCTTGAAAAGAAGGTTAATCTTAATAGTTTGGTGCAAAAATCCATTGAAAAAACTCAACTAAAACTACCACAGTGTGATTTGTGGATGATTTGCCTAGATCACATTGTCTGTGTAAAATAAAGTCAACAAAACATCCTCACAGGGAGACTGTTACAGGTGGGGTAAAATAGCATACAATTAAGACAAAACTCTGAAATAATTTGTTTACACCAGTGCTTGTGAAAGAGAGAAAATAGATTTAAGAAGATGCAAAATGAAGATTCAAAACCAAGTTTTTTTAAGGCTAGCTGTTGGGATAACAGCTGGATACAGTCTTGAATGTTACAGGTGTTCATAAAAATACCTTTTATACATACAGATATATGTTATCTTGCCCTGGAATCACTCTCCTTCCTACCCAGCCAGAGATATTTCAGTACTCAAAGTGGCATAACCATGATCCAGAGCTGCTGCTGTGAGTTACTGATAATAACACAATGAAGCGCTGTTATTTAAAAGAAAATAAATACCATTTATAAAATAAATACCATATATACCATAAAGCCATATGTTCATGATATTGTATGCATTTTTTTCCAAACAAAAATATCTAAATTATCTCCTCTACATACCATTTGTATTGTAAACTTATTTAAGAACACACACTGAAATGCATTAGGCCACAAATTATCAAACAGTTCTTCTTTAATAAGTGTTTTCTTAATTTTACAATCTTAGAATGCCTAAAAAAACTTTCAATTTTTAGTAAGTATTTGTAATTTAAAATGCTTTAATGTTTATTATATTTTAGATACCTTTAAGAAACAAAGGCAAATCATAAACATTGGCACTTTGAACTATAATATTCTGAATTTAAATGCATCTGAAACCTGGGAAGTCCTAAAATTTAATGTGGAAGGATTGGATGAAAGAAAGCATCTTACTATTGTATTAAGAGTTCTTTAAACATCTCCTTGAAACATGGATAAAGAAATACAGGCTCTCATCTATTTTCTTTGAAAATATTCCTTGAAAGAGGCATCTAAAGGAAGTAAGAAGTTGTGCTTCAAAAGACTGCTTGGAAACTGACTGGAAAGATGGAAAACAGAGTAGGCTTAGAAATTAATTGTAGTTCTGTCACAAGTTTGACAGTGGGATCTGTGCTTATTTATATTTAGTGATCTCTTTTTAAAAAAAAGTATTGCAGTGAGCAGCAAAAGTACAAACCTTGCAGAGAAACCCTTTATTACTTAAGGTACAAGAAAACAGAAATTTCAGAGGGACATACCTAAAGCAGGAGCCTAAGTGAAGTGATGAAGGTAACTGGGACTGAACATTTTTCTTGCTAGCTCCAAACAGAATTTTTAGTCTGGGATGCAGATAGGAATGTCTAAACACTGCTAAGGGCAACTGCAAGAAGACTTGGCCCAATGCTGGACTAAAGAAGCTCTGGTGGTTTCTCTGTCACACACATTTGTTATTACTCTTCAGTCATGCCTGGTGTGTAGTGAATCTGCAGATAACACATTGGCTGGCACAATGTCTTCCATGCCTTAGCACTGCTGTCCTTTGGATTTCAGCCTGGCTTCCTTGGTTTGAAAGATGGGCTAGAATGAGAGGGAATTGAGTAACTGGCTGGCAAGGTCCCTGTGAGAGGTGTCTCATTGTACTTCCAGTGCATACACAGTTGGGGAATCCAGAACTGTTGATGAAAGCTGATACAACAGGAGCAAAGAGAATATTAAATAATTTGTTAAAAAATCCTATATCTAAAGGGAATACAGTAAATATTTTGGAGAAGAAACAAATTACAGACATGATGAAATAATGACTGATGTAGCTGGAAATTGAATGTATTCTGGAATTGAATGAATGAGACAAGAGGACTTCTAGAGAAATCAAAGGGTGTCAAATTCAAAAGAGAAAGATTTAGGTGTAGCTTTAGTTACAGCTTCCATTGGTCCTGAGAACTCTTTGCTATAACATGTTTGAGTCCAAGAGAGGGAGATAATGGCCATTAAAAAAAATTAGGCATTTATGAGCATAAGGGGAATATATAGTATTTATATAAATGGTATGGTTTTACAAAGAATGTATGTTCTCTTTCCTCAGAAGTAAGGAAGGGTTTTGTAACTATCTGAAAATTGTAATTCAGCCATTTTTACATGTTTTTCTACATCGTTAGCCAATATTATTTATGGAATTATTCTCCTAGCTATTATTTATAGGTAGCTTTTTATTGTGTTCAGAGATTCTAATCATCATCCATCATCACCCTGTTAGGGCATCAGGATAGACACTGGAAAAGCAGTGAGAAGGTAGAGCTCTGGTCGGGTTCCTGCTGAGGTCCTCATGTGAAGCACCCTTCCTTTACAAAACTTGCTTATGGAAATGTATAAAATAATGATGTTAGAAAAACAATTCTTCAAAGTTCAGATGCTTTAAGTAAAGATAAATGATTGCCATTCATCCTTTTTTTGTTTGATATAGTCAGCTCAAACCCTTATCCAGTGTAAACAGAATTGCTGCATTGTATTCTCCCCTCATCCATTGGTTTTCTGGATGGATTTCAAATTCAGTGGGCATTTTGAGAAATACAGGAATGAGTTGAAAGCAACAGTAAATGCAAAGCTAATGCTTATTTTACCAGACATAACATTTATTGACAGAGCTAATTTGAAAACAATTTTCAGCAAACAGAAAGAATATCCTGCCAGGGCTTCTCTCAAAGTCAGTAAGTGTGTGAAGATGTATTTGTGGCAGTGCAGGGTAACACCCTTTCACCAAGGAATTCAAATATAGTGGTTTTTTTCTTATATTAGTACAAGCAGGCAAACTCAATATAGTCATAATGGGTATTTCAAACAACTTACTATTGTGGTTTGTGATTTTCTGTTTTGGTTTCTGAATAGAGAGAATGACAGATTATTCTGCATTCTTTAGAGAATCATCTATTTTTACCTTCTGTGCATGGGTAGACAATTAGCTTGAAAACATGTTTTAAATATTTAAAACTTTATACAAAACACAAATTACATCTTTGATTGCTATTATTGAAAGCTGGTGGGGCATTTTGTTTTCTTGTTTCCTTGCACACTGACAGTGCTTTTTGTTCCATTAGCTTTATTGGGCCCTGTATAGTCAGTCAGGTTCAGGAGGTGTTTTTACAAATGATCTTTCTGAGCACAGACAATGGAGCAGTGGAAAAAAACCTTTTTAAATTGGTGAGAGGGAGAAAAAAAAGGAAATTTAAACATTTCTTATTCCATGTCCTTGTAGGAAGTAGAAAGTTTTCCATTTAAAAAAATGGGAAAGCGTAAACAAATTTGAACTCTTATCATTAATAAGAAATATGTAGTGTGTAATAATTCTATAGTAAGAGAATGAGTTTTCTCAAATGATCATATATTACCAGATAGTAATAAAAGGAAGTGGAGGGCTTGCCCTAACCATGGGTCAGGAGCCAGGACCCATTCTGAAAGAAATACTCTATAATTAGGGTTTTCTGAACTTGATTTAGTTTCTGCTCTTAAGAATCAGAGGAAATGTTTATTTCAAGGATTTTCTTTCTCTTTTTGGAATGCTAGATTCAAGAACCCTTTAGATGGTCTAAAGAAAAAGTAAAAAGTGTATTATGTTTAATCAGCTTTGAAAGCAATGAGTAAAACTGTTTAGGTATGAGTACCTTTAAGACACATAAAAAATAAATGCTATGCTTTTTTTTTATTCTTCAGATTGGTGTTTTTAAGTACCTGTTACGTTTATTGACCTCATGGAAAAGTGCTGATGCTTTGCATTCAGATTTCTTTGTGCATTTCCAAATACAGACGTAACTAGCTAATATTAAAGACTGAGCACTAAGTCTTCTGATAAAGTAATACAAGCCAAAACAGTCAGTATTGCCCACTGATCCTTATTTTTTAGCTTACTGTGAAGCCTGGAGGAAGGAAATGGACTTCTTACAATATGTTAAGATATTTTGCTCTGAAGTTCTTTCTTTTTTCAAGTATTAAGTTTTACTCTGGCACAGTGGTGATTTTCAAGGAATCATTGCTCCTCTTTTATATCTTGTAATAGTTAAGAGTTCCCTGCTACTGTTTTGTTGGCATAATCCAGTTTGAAGTGTCATTTTATAGTTTAATAAGATATATTAAAAGGTTGGTGCATGACATGTTAAAGAGAAGTCTGTTCTCTATTAAATGTTTGCGGCATGTTAGTAATACACTATTTTAAAAACTGTAATAAACTCTAGAGTCTTTCCAGTTAAAGTGTAATATGAAGACATTTTTACCACACTATTGTATATTATAAATTACAAACCTCTTAGGCTACTGTAGTACAAATAGGACAAATACTTGCATATGTTCAGGTTAAAATGTGTGGAAATAATAATAAATAATATTTATTTCAGGATAAACCTGTATAAAAGTCAGTGGGTCTGTAGTTGACCTGATATTAACATCGCTATACTTTTCCTTTTGTAATTTTGTCTAATATTTTAGTACTTAGCCAGTGTCAGCATTAGCTATACTATGATCTTCTAACAACTCAGTCAAATTGTGATCACATTTTCAAATATTTCAGTCCTTTATCTGTTGGAGATTTTTTTTATTATACTTAAATATTGTCCTATCTTTCTTCTATAACTATTACATATACTCTTTGGTTAGGCCTCATACTCTTTGAAGACTAAAAAGAAAAATCCAGTATTCTGAGGCAATTTTAGATTCTTCTGCACAGAAGTGAGTTGGGCAGCACTATGTCAGGGTTAGGGAAGGCCCTTGGGGAGGCTGTTGAAACCTTTGGAAAACTGAGATACTCCAGCATCCCTGGCAATCCTCAGCAGTTCAGGAGAATTTCTGTTGGTTGCAGGATGATATGAACTGTTATATGATCGTTGTGTGCTTTTACAGACCTTGTTTATAGGTCAGTAAATTCCTTGGTATGTGTCCAGTTTTCACAGATATTCTTGTAATTCTTCTCTAATTGTATCGTGACTCATTTAGGAGTAAAATGTTTTTGTAGAGGGTGAAGTTAGGTGGGCAAATTGGTTTATATTATTTAAGTTTCTTTTAATTTAGATTTTTCAGAAATTGCTGTGAAATCTAGAACTGCTCTGCCCAGTGTTTGCTGTACCTCAGATCAGTCTCGTTTACATCTGTTAGGTACTGTGAAATTACTGTTTTGAACAAATCAACAAATTAAATGCAGTACTGCTTTGTAATGTCTCTGCTATTGATAGCCTTGGCTGCACTGGTCACAATATTGTAGTTCAGGATCCTGCTGAACACCCTGAAGGTTAATATTAAGACAAATGTTTTAAATTTTAGAAGAGGAAACTTCAGCTTGCTCAGAGCTTGGTTGGGAGGGATTCTGTGGGAAGCTTTCATGGAGGATAGAGGAGACAGCAAGTGCTGGGAGGTTTTCAAGAACACTCTCCTGGAAGCACAAAAACCACTCATGCCCTTTAAAGGTGAGGGAAGTAGGGAGAGACCTCCTTGGTTTAACGGCAAGCTTTTGAGTCTGCTCAAAGCCAGGAGAAGTGCACCATAGATGGAAAAGCAAACAGACACCCAGTGAGAACTACAAAAACACTGCCAGGGTGTGCAGAGATGCAGTTTGACAAGCAAAAGCTCAGCTCAAATTGAAATTGGCCAGAGATGTCCAAAACTACAAGAAAGGGTTTTTAAGTAAGAAAACAACATGCAGAAACAGAAGGAAAATACTGGCCCACTGTTAAACAGGAGAAGTGAACAGTCACCAACAGTGCTGGAAAGGCAGAGAGGTTCTCAACACTTTCTTCACCACCATCTTTACCAGCATTGCTGGTCCCCTAGCCTTGGGAATGAAAATCCAGGTGGATACAAACACACATCCTCCATCAGTGAAGTTGGTGTGTGACCTGTCACAAGAATTTGCCCCAAACTGATGCGCCTTGTCACTGTCCATCAGAGGTGTTAGGAGGCTGCTGACATCACCACAAGACCACTCTGTAATTTTGGAGAAGTCGAGAAGTTGCGGAGATCAGAGGTGTCCCAGAAAGCTGGAAAAAGGCTGATGTCACCCTCATCTAAAAGAAAGGCTTAGAGGAGAATCCAGGAAATTATAGGCCCATCAGTCTGACTGCAGTCCCTGGGAAAGTGATGGAATGAAGTGATGGCTGGGAGCCATCACAGTTCAGATGAAGCACAGATTCACCAAGGGCAAATCATGCTTGACAAACCTGACCACCTTCTGTGACAAGGGCCGAGCAGTGACACTGTTTACCTGGATCTCTCCAGGGCTTACAGAATGGTTTCCTACAGCCTTCTCCCAAAGAAACTAATGCATGACAGTCTGGCCTGATGTCCTGTGTAAGGAAAATAAAATCCAGGAATGTGTCAGGCTGGGATCTACCCAGCTGAGGGGCAGCTCTGTGGAAAGGGAGCTGGGGTCGGTCCTGATGGACAAACAGCTCAATCTGAGTGAGCAGTGCACTGCACTGCTGCTGCAGCAAGGAAAGCCAGCAGGATGCTGNGCCAGCAGGATGCTGAGCTGCATCAACAAGGGCATCACCAGCAGAGATGGAGAAGTCATTGTCCCTCTCTAATCACTGCTTGTCAGGCTGCACCTGGAATACTGTGTTCAGTTTTGGCCCCCACAACGCAAAAGAAATGCTGTGGACAGTCTGGGGAGGGTCCAGAGAAAGGCCACAAAGATGATCAAAGTCCTGGGCAGCCTGACATGTGAGGAAGGGCTGAGAGAGAAATGGATTTGTTCAGCCTTGAGAAAAGGAGGCTCAGAGAAGACCTTATCGCCATGTCCCAGTATTTACAGTGGCTACAGAGAAGATGGAGACTCCCTTTTAACAAGGAGTCATCTGGAAAAGATGAGGGGTCGTGGGTAGATACAAGTTACTCCTAGGGAGATGGATCACAAGAGGAAAATTTTTCACAATGCAAACAATCAGCCACTGGAATAATTTCTCCAGGGAAGTGGTGTATTCCTCAGTATTGGACACTTTCAAGAATCAGCTGGACAGGGTGCTAGGTCCTCTTGTCTAGACTATGCTTTTGCAAGAAAGGTTGGACCAGAAGATCCTTGAGGTCCCTTCTAACAGGGTATTCTGTGAATCTGTGGTACTGCTTCAGTGATAAAGTTTCTAATACTTAGGCATTTAGTTGATTTGTTTAAAATATATTTGTATATTTTAAAATGTGGTGTAGGAAGCTCAAGATTTGTGAAGAAAAATATGCAATTGAAATTTTGTACAGAATATACATTCATGGAAAAATATCTAAAGTTAGGGTAAAGTCCCTTAGAGGAAGGGATGAAAATGGGATTGTACCCTAATCTTCCCTTCATAGAGGATATAATTCCCTCCTTCACTTCTGAATTCTTATAACCACAGTAAATTGTATTATCCCTAGTTAGCACAGGGATCCCAACTGTTTTTATTCTCATCAGAGATCAAATAAAAGACTAAGCCAAAAAGTGACTATCTTGATTTCAGTATTTCTCAGTTATAGTATATGAAGGAGGAAATGCTTTTTGTTATTGTTGGGTTTGTCTTTTTCAATTACAGTACTGGAAAGGACAGCAGCATCATTCCAGTTCCTTGAAGAAATTATTTTCTCATTCATTAAATTATTTTATAAAAGTTACATAATTTGCTATAACAATTCATTTCTCCAACTATATCCTTTTTCACACTCACAAACAGTAACCAGATTAATCTCTGAAAACACAGGAAATCTCTGGCCCAGCAAGTGGGTTTTACTACTAACTCAAAGACAGGAGGCCCAGACCCCAAACTCTTCTCTTTTTTTATCTTAAAATCTCATGAGATGCACATTCAGAATTT
>VZRX01008763.1:4704-53222 GCA_013398075.1 Notiomystis cincta | reverse complement strand
GCTGCATCAACAAGGGCATCACCAGCAGAGATGGAGAAGTCATTGTCCCTCTCTAATCACTGCTTGTCAGGCTGCACCTGGAATACTGTGTTCAGTTTTGGCCCCCACAATGCAAAAGAAATGCTGTGGACAGTCTGGGGAGGGTCCAGAGAAAGGCCACAAAGATGATCAAAGTCCTGGGCAGCCTGACATGTGAGGAAGGGCTGAGAGAGAAATGGATTTGTTCAGCCTTGAGAAAAGGAGGCTCAGAGAAGACCTTATCGCCATGTCCCAGTACTTACAGTGGCTACAGAGAAGATGGAGACTCCCTTTTAACAAGGAGTCATCTGGAAAAGATGAGGGGTCGTGGGTAGATACAAGTTACTCCTAGGGAGATGGATCACAAGAGGAAAATTTTTCACAATGCAAACAATCAGCCACTGGAATAATTTCTCCAGGGAAGTGGTGTATTCCTCAGTATTGGACACTTTCAAGAATCAGCTGGACAGGGTGCTAGGTCCTCTTGTCTAGACTATGCTTTTGCAAGAAAGGTTGGACCAGAAGATCCTTCTGGTCCCTTCTAACAGGGTATTCTGTGAATCTGTGGTACTGCTTCAGTGATAAAGTTTCTAATACTTAGGCATTTAGTTGATTTGTTTAAAATATATTTGTATATTTTAAAATGTGGTGTAGGAAGCTCAAGATTTGTGAAGAAAAATATGCAATTGAAATTTTGTACAGAATATACATTCATGGAAAAATATCTAAAGTTAGGGTAAAGTCCCTTAGAGGAAGGGATGAAAATGGGATTGTACCCTAATCTTCCCTTCATAGAGGATATAATTCCCTCCTTCACTTCTGAATTCTTATAACCACAGTAAATTGTATTATCCCTAGTTAGCACAGGGATCCCAACTGTTTTTATTCTCATCAGAGATCAAATAAAAGACTAAGCCAAAAAGTGACTATCTTGATTTCAGTATTTCTCAGTTATAGTATATGAAGGAGGAAATGCTTTTTGTTATTGTTGGGTTTGTCTTTTTCAATTACAGTACTGGAAAGGACAGCAGCATCATTCCAGTTCCTTGAAGAAATTATTTTCTGAATTCTTAAATTATTTTATAAAAGTTACATAATTTGCTATAACAATTCATTTCTCCAACTATATCCTTTTTCACACTCACAAACAGTAACCAGATTAATCTCTGAAAACACAGGAAATCTCTGGCCCAGCAAGTGGGTTTTACTACTAACTCAAAGACAGGAGGCCCAGACCCCAAACTCTTCTCTTTTTTTATCTTAAAATCTCATGAGATGCACATTCAGAATTTGTTTTGGATTTGGATTTGTTTTGGGAAAAGTTAAGAAGTGCAGACAGGTTTGAATAGCCCTCAGCAGCTGGTTTTCTAGGTTTTCACTACTGTTGAGCTGCTAGTTGGCTGCATTTCCATGGGATTAGTTGTAGGAGAGTCAGGCTGTGGAGGGAAATTGAAGCTTAGTAGCTCTTTCATATGGAGCTGGTGGAACTCAGTCATCATCTCAGCTGTTGTCTCTTTCCCAAAAGGGGAGAGGGAACACAAAATCAGACTGCCTGGCAATGTTCTGAAATTGTCTTCAGTATTAAGAACTATAGAAGAAAAACTGTACAAATACGAAAAATTGAATTTTCAGTGTTCCTTTCCAAGCTTCAATGATATTTAGGTACCTGCTAAGTCTCTTCAGCATTCTGGATATAGCAGAGGGAGAAAGTAATGATGCAGGTTAATCTTCACAAGGGCACTTGATTTGGGCAAAAATATCAAAATAATAATGGCCCAAACTTTGAAAAATAAGAATTACACACATTTAAATAAAACCTAGCTTTTATTCTCTTACCTGTACTTAGGCTCAGCAAAGTGAGAGTAAGTAATTGGTAAGAAATGGAATGTTCACACTGAAACTAGTTTAGATTTACCTAGTCAATATAAGAAGAGAAAGAGGGTGACAAAAGATTCTTTGTATTACAACTAGGATTTTGTAAATTTTATTATTCTTGATCATGAGAACTTTGTGTGTAAGTTACCTTGTGATGCAGTAAGTTTGAGAAAAGATACAACTTTTTTTTTTCTTATAATCTATAACTCCATATATTAGTTCATCCCAACAGTCAGGTCACAAGTTGAGTTGATCCCACAGGGTCCATTCTTAGAGCCTTCTGCCCTTTTCCAAAGAGATGGGACCACATGCAGTCCAAATCCTCAAGTCCTTCCCTTCTCTGCTTGCCAATGGAAGAAGTGCAAGGCATAGGGGAGAGGAGTGGGAAAGATCTCCTTTTACAGACAGTGGAAGCTGCTGATCTCAGGTAGGGGTGCAGTGGAGGTATTGAAAAGGAACTGGAAACACTGGCAGGAGGAGAAAGGGACCTTAGATGTTTAATGTGATTTTGGTGACTGTTGAATTTGAAACACCTTGGCAAAGTGCATAACCTACAAATTCCTTGAGCTGGTATTAGTATTCTTTCAGTGTGCTCCAATTTAAAAATAAAACCAGTAAATTGTTAAATTATTAGAAAATATTAGGGCCGTGCACATTCTTCATGCAGAAAATTCTAAAATTACTTTAGTTTGTGGGAGTCCCTTATATTTTAATTATGTGTTGTACGAGGCTGTAATGAGAGGATGACTCACTTTTAGTGTACTGCATTGGACTATTGTGTGGCAAATGAACCTCACTGCATCCATACACTTGGATATATGGGACTTCCTTATTAAAAGGAAAACACAGTATCTATCAAAAGTGGCATATCTCTGAGCTGAGATGTGTAGTAGGAAGGGTCAGGAGAGAGGGGAGTATTTGATAGTACTTGACTTCCTTCTAAATTGCATTTTGTCTGCATGAAGTGATAACATTTTCTTTAACATGATATCCTTCTACAAGTCTTTGTGGTGATTGCTTAGGCTTTGCAATGAATGGAGATTAAAGGTCGTGATTCAGCAGGAATGACATAAAAACTTCATATGAAAGCTATCAGCAATGTCACACAGAATCCTACAATACAGTGATTGCATGGCAGTATTACTAACACCTTCTGACAGGATTTCTTGCCTTTTGTTCTCCTTTGTATAAATACAAAAAAATTACATTAGGCACTTCTGAGTAACCATAGGTCATGGGGCTTGTCTATCAAATGTGCTCATCAGCATGGAGGCTGCAATTTGTAACATTTTTTTTCCACAGTTGGAATGCTTTTTTTACATAACATTTTAAGGCAAAAGACACTGAGGTCATCTAGTCTGTGCTCCAGTGCATTACAAGTCATTACATTTCATCACTTACTGCTGTATCCTGAGTTAGCTTCAGTTAGCCTAGAGTATTATCAGACTCTGGAGACTAAATTTTTGTTTGTCACTTAATGATGAATAGCAGGGAGTTGATTAGAAAAAATATGCTCGGATGAAAATACTTGTTTTGTGTGTCATGTTCTGCATAACATCTTGAGAGGATGCCATCTGCTTCTGAATAAATAAATAAACTGGATTCCTATTAAAAGAGCTTGCTTGCAGAAAAGCAGCTTATGTTTCAGTCATGTACACATAGCCTAGCCCTGGTAATGTGCCCTCCAAACACTTCCTTCTGGCAACCTCTGCTCTTCCCACCAAGACCCGTGCAGATTGTTACGCCTCCCTGAATGCCTGAGTGTGCTGACAATGAAAAACTGCGTAGGCTGGTTATTAAAACTTCAGCTGAGGTCATCCTAATGAAGGGCTTGCTTTTGCCATTTGTAATTTCTTCCTTTAGCCTCCATCTTAGCTGAGGACAACAAAAATAGAGATGGACTTATATGATACTTTGTAGATCTCTGCAACGCAAACTCCAGACTTTCTCTTGGATGTGAAAGCTCAGTTGGCATAAGGGGCTTGATGAATGCAAGAGAAGTATGAGGATGTTTCTAATTGCTGTTTCCCCCTTTAATAAAAAAGGATTGGAGTTGTTTGGTTTTGCTGTGATCTTTTGGTGGGGTTTGTTTTTGTTGCAATTGTCTACAGACTAGCATATCACCAGAGAGACTTTTTAATTTTAAATGTGTCAGGCTGAGCTGTAGTCTGGAAAGATACCTGCAGGGAGATCCAGTGTGAATAGATTTTAAGATTGAAAGTCTCACAAACACACTGCTTTTTTCTTTTTTTTTTTTACTTGCATTGTCGAGACTGTGAAGTTCTGCAAAAGCAAGGCAAATTAAAAGTGTCTTCTTCAGTTTCATTTGGTCTGTTGTATGCAGCCTCTTCGAAATCTTCATTCTATACTGNTCTCACAAACACACTGCTTTTTTCTTTTTTTTTTTTTACTTGCATTGTCGAGACTGTGAAGTTCTGCAAAAGCAAGGCAAATTAAAAGTGTCTTCTTCAGTTTCATTTGGTCTGTTGTATGCAGCCTCTTCGAAATCTTCATTCTATACTGCTTTCTTGAAGAGAAGGAGAAATACAGCCACAGATTTCTATTAGGCAACCTAGCCCAAGCCAGCTATACTTTCCCCCCTATTAAGTACTGTGGTTAAACATTAAGTAGAAGTGCTTCCCTACACTTGCTTGCACAATGTCTTTTTTCTTTCTATCTGTCCCGCTTATCACTCCATGGTTTTGACTGCTTGTTCTTGTCCATATGCTTTAATTTGTGACTGTCTATTTAAAGGGGCTGAGCACAGGCTGAAACCAGCAGGCAACTGGGCAGAGCAGGATCTTGAAACTGGCACTGCTGTTTACTCAAGCATGCCCTAGGTGTATTTTGAAAAGGTTTATTTTTTCTTCTTTTTCCTCCGAAAAGTAGTGGTGAAGTAGTGGGGAGAGTTAGCAAAGCTGATTTCTTCACTGAGCAAAAGCCCTTATTACAATGAGTAGAGATACAGAGAGAGCTCTGAGGCCCTCTGGTTAACAATCTCTGAGTTATCCATAACCCTGATGCAATAGACCAATCTGCCACCTCTCCATAGATGCAATCAGTGTCACTAAGCAGCCTCTTGAAATACTGACAATATGTAATATATGAACATAGAAACCTCTGAACTCTTACAGCAGTGGAAGGATTGCTTTATATCTCAACTAAGCCAGTACAGAGCCTTCTTAATGATGGTTTCCTGTAGCCATTTCCATTCTTTGCATTGGCAGCTGTGTCCCTGTGGATGATAAGAATGAAGGTACCTGACTCAAAGCTTTGCCTCAGATAAGAAGTTTGTAATCCAGACCCAGCAAAATGTGGCCTGAGCCATTAGTCTGTATAACTTTTTAGAACTGATGAAGGAAGTTGCCTTTTGACTTCATCTAGAGTAATGTGATAGCTGGTCATAGAGAGATAGAGGCTAAACAAATTTTAAAAGGCAGTATTTAACAGGTAAATATGTCTCTTATCTTTACTCAGCTCTGTAATAAGAATAATTACCAAGATCTAGCAGTTAGTCCAATGAACTATTGGATATATTGGGTTGTATCTGGTTATTGAAAGAAATTATGTGATTCAATCTTGTGCCTAAAATTCTAGGCTTTTTTGTTTTGCTTTTCAGCATACATTTTGATATTCTTGTGAAGGTTGCTCAAGGCTTGTTTTAAAATTTGCAAGGATGGAAATCCCACACCATTTGTGAACACTTGTTCCAGCGCTTGACTTATCTCTTTGTGAACTCCTTTTTAAACCTAATGTCAGAATTTCACTGGTCACAACTTTCCCCTACATATTTTAATGTGCACCTCCAAGAATAAACTGGTTGTGCTTGTGCAGTGCTGTATGTTTGGTAGTTAAACACAATATGATCATGAGCTCTCACTAAGTGCTTTTTTCTAATGTGTCACGCCATCCTATGTAAACTGCAGGAACCAAAATCGGAATAGTTTTTACTTGTTCACTTTCAGCATTGGAAATCTGATTCTGGGGGGAAAAGAGGGATTTAGTTCTGAAAATCTCTGATCTACCTCAGGAAATAGTCAAACTGAGCTTGTAAACTGTATTCAGACTTTGTTGAATTTTAGTCATGCTTGAATCATTTGATTATTTAGACATGTAGCCTTCCAGTCTTTGTTACAAATTTGGAGAATTTGAGAGATCAATTAGGACTTTTCAAGTAGATGTTACCAGGTGGGAATTCTGTAGTGTATGTTTTAGAGTAGGTTTAAATCTCTTAGGGATTTATTGCCTGTAATTGGCTCTGTCTTAAATGGTGCTGATTTCAACCAATAGCTTCAAGCTAGCAAGATGGTATCTGTTTGTAGTAAGCCCGTTACTTTAACACGTTTTCTCCAGTTAGAAATACCAAACATCTTAAGAGCTGTGTGGAATATGTCACTGAAGCAATAAATATTGGCTTTCATTCAAAATATGATAGCATTGAAACTGGAACTATGCATGTGAAAAGCAGAATTTATTTTAAAACCTCAGAGATTTTTTTAGGGGTACAGCTTGGACTAAAGGAGATGCTGATCATCTTAGTCCATTCTTGTACTAAGGCAGAATTGAACATTTGTTTTCCCTGACAGAGGTTGCATGATCTGTTCCTAAAATACATCCATAATGGGAATTAAACCATCTCTGTCATTTCATACTGTTTTTATTTGAGAAGTCCACTTCTTTTCTTTCCCCAGTATGTTGTAATAGGTACAGGTCCAGCCAATGCCATTCGGTAGTGGTTCTTCCAACAAACAATTAATATCTGACTTGCACATGCTGTCAGATCTCCATGCTTACTTCTGCTGGACTAAAAAGACCCCATTGTGTTAATCTTTCCTCTTACATCTTGTTTTTAAATCTCTTGACTTTGTTGATCAGCCGTGAATAGTCCAAAGTAACTCTTTGTAGGTACATTTCTAAAATTGGACTCTTTCAGCAGATAATAGAATGTGTCATCATTTGCACATATAAAATTTCCTTATCAATGTGCATCTGAATTGGGTGTTGCCTTCTTTTATATATTAACATTGTTAATGGGTATAGACTTCATGATTGGTTACATAACCCAATAAACTTTCCTATGTTCTGCTCCATAGTCTGTTATTCCATATTTTAATGCCTGTTTTATTTTTCTTCCATACAAATAAAAATTCTCTTTTCAAGCTTTCAAATTCAGCAGTATAATTTAAAAATGTGATACTCCCCTTCTAAACATTCACAGTCCTTCCAATTTGATGTAATCTGTTCATTTCATGAGTATAGTTTCTCTTCCATTATCCAAGTCTTGATTAGAAGGTACTGACTAGAATTGGGCCTAAAGCAGACCTTTGACTTAAGAAGTAATTTTAGTTTGATAGTGTGTGAATTTCTTCATGTGTTTTTCAATTATTCATATACCTAGCTTTTGTCATCTTCCAGTGGTTGTTACCCTTAGAGAATAATTCCTTGCTTTGCCATCAGTCTCAAAAAAATCTCTTTTCTTTTCTTTCCTCTTTACCTCTTATGATTAAGTTTTTTACTTGATTTCAAACAATGTGAAGAGGTTGGTTGCAGATGTGCAGGGTGGTTGTGCTGGTGGTGATTTTGTGTTGTGGTTTTTTGGGGGGCTGGAGGTTGTGTCCCTTCAAAATTGGGTGGCCAAGAGTAGGAGCCAAAATTTTATTAAAAAATAACAGCAGTGGTCCAAATGTATTTTCAGGGGGAAGCATAATACTTCCATTGGGGAGGGGTTGTACCAGTGTCACTGCCCCATCATTTCCTATAACCAGTGCCCCAATGACCCTCCTGATCTGTCACAGCACAGCCTTTGGTGAGGTTTATCTAATCCAGCAGCTATGGCCTTCTGCAATTTCCTAACCTTCTTTTGCTTTTTCTCAAACTTTGGGGTGACATTTGCACCTGTGAGACTTCCGAGAGTCTGAAGATTTCTTAATTTTATCCTTGTAAAGCTAAAAAGTTGCTAAAGACAACTCACATGGTTTGCAGTGCAGCTTAATATTTTATTTGCTTTTATTGCACCAATATATATTCCACTAGGGCAAGGAAATTGATTTCTTTTTTCTTCTTGTTTTTTCCCCTTTTTTCTTTTCCCTCAGTGAATTTCCTAGGTTATGTTTTTTTGACTGGCACTAGAAAGGCCCTGCATTTTGCTCTCTCCATGCAGGACTGGGCTGTGCTCAGTGTCTTACCTTCCTCCTCTGTAGAAGGGAGTAGCCTTATAACATACTTTGAAGTTGTGACCTGTTCTCCCCTCCCTCTGCATGACCTCTGGGTGATGGCAGCCCCCTGAACTGCCCCACACGAGGTTTGTCCATCCCATTGTCAAGTGCAGCCTTAATTTATGTGTGCCTCAAATTTTGATCAAGTTTAAATTGAAGTGTGTGCTGTTCCTGAATCATTTGAAAATTCTAAATGTTTTGCCTATCAGATTTTAAAGATCACTCCAGTTTTAAAGATTAGCAGCCTGAGATCTGTAGCTGTTTTTGCTGTGCATTACTTGCTCAGTCTGGTCAGCTGATGTTGTTTGCAGATATTTGCAGCATGCAGCAAATTCACTTCTTACTTTTACAGGTTTTTTTCTCCACACATACAATTCCCAGTGTTTGTAGTGCACTGACTCTTTTATTGCACAGTGGCCTGCAGTTTCAGTAGGTGATAGTTTACACTGCTGAATCAACTGCACTTTCTGTTTCATTTTTATCTCCAGACTTCCAAAAAAATTATGCACTATGTTTGAATAATCTGAGTTCTATGCTTGTTCCTCCTCATTCCACAGTGACAATCCTTTCTTTTCCCACATATTTCCCAGTGATCCTCATCTTTTAAAATGGTGCCATAGTTATTTTAATCTCTTTTTCCATGTGAAGGTAAATGATTTATAGATCACTAGGGCTCTAAGTATGTGAACTAGTAGCCTTGCTAACTGGGCCTCAGCTCATTTATATTAAGGCTGTTATTCAGAGAGTGAGGGGAAATAAATATTCTCAGAATATCTCACAGATTTGTATAATACCAGAATATGTACTGAAAAAATAACTTTACACATTAATTTTATCACTTCTAGCTTGATATAATAGAAGAAAGTAATCTTTTAGTTTCATTTTGTTGGCTAGCTGTACAGAATTATTAAAAAAAAATTTTGGTCAAACAAATGTCTGGTTAAGATTTAAAAAGAAAAAACAAAACATGAGTGCAGTCACTAATTACAAACTGGCAGAGCTTCAGCTAAGTGAATTCTGCTAAGAACCTTTCCTGTCCAGGCCCTGGCTTCCTGTCTCAGGCTTAAAGAAACAGCATGTGTATTCTAAAAACCCACTTGTCCTTGTGCTATGCATGCTTTTCACTTTAAGACTGTTAAAAATTTTTTTGGACTTATTTAATACCATAAGCACTGAAGCATTACCTGAGACTTTCCTGAAAACCTTTGACTCTTTCTGGTTTTAAACATACTCTAGAAAGTTGACACATCTAGCCTGTGTTGGGTTTTTCTTGTTTGCAAGGTAAATATGACCTCAGGCTTTTTAAGAACCAACGTCACGGGGTCACCACTGAGATGGATTAGAATACTTCAATGTTAAATTTAAAGGAAAATTCTCTGTGCTTAATAAAAACACTGGTAGTTTATGTCCTTTCTATTTTCTTTTCATCAAGATACCAGTAAAGACCACCTAATTTCAAGTGTTTGTGCAAGAGTTTGACAAATAAAAATGCATGTCTCAAAATTCAAATATAGTCTGCAGTTTATGGACTATCACAGTATGTTTAGAAGGATCTTTATAGTTCTGTAAAAAGTAACACTTTGCTAGAAGAAAGAGGCAAAATACCCTCAAGAGCAATGTACTTGCTAAGAGGTGGTAGTCTGGAAACTTTGGATTGTAGAGTGATACCTTTGACACTGGACAGTGACAGAAAAGTTATCCTGGCTCACCATGCAAATGAAAAAATTGTCTTCATTTACAGGCTGACCAGAAATACCTTTTTTAGGGCTTCTTGTGGTTGCATGCAGTTGCAGGTTTGCCTTTGCTTTTGTCAGCAGCAGATCTTAACTACTGCTATGTGGAGGCTGCAGTGGAGTAGCTTCCTTCTAGTGCACCTGAGCAGGAAGTGGCATAATAGAATTCTTAAATGTGGATTTTCTAAGGTGAAATATTTGTATATTCATTTGATAGTGCAATTTGTGGTGATATGTACACATACCAGTAGAAATATATTTGAGATGACAGGGAAAATTAATTTGTGGCTAATATTACCTACCCCATAAAATTCCAGAAACTGATGCCCAGTTCTGGAATGACTGCTTCAGAGACTCCTGCCTTGTAAATTCACAGGACAGGATGGCTACTGATGTGACACACATCCAAGCTAATTGGAAGCTTTTGTGGTCTAGAGGTAATAATATAGGTAGAAATCCAGTAGGAGGCCTGTAGTCAGTCACTGTTCCCCAGGGAGCAGTACTGGGTGCAGTCTTACCCCACTTGTTTGTGAATGACCTGGATGAAGGGATGGAATGTAACCTCAGTAACTTTCCTGACAAAACTGGAGGGTGTGGCTGACACACCTGAAGGCTGTTCTGCCATTCAGCTGGACCTTGATAGGCTGGAGAGTTGGGGCAGAGAGGAACTTAATGAGGTTCAACAAGGGGAAGTGCAGGGTCCTGCAGCTGGGGAGGAATAACCCCGGGTACCAGCACAGGCTGGGCCTGACCCCCTAGAGAGCAGCTCTGAAGAGAAGGACCTGGGAGTCTCGGTAGGTGACAAGTTGACCATGAGCCAGCAGTGTGGCCAGCATGGCCAGTGTTGTCCTGGGGTGCATCAGGAAGAGTGGAGCCAGCAGGTAAAGGGGGGTGATTGATCCTACCCCTCTGCTGAGCCTTGGTGAGGCTTCATCCAGGGTGCTGTGTCCAGTTCTGGGCTCCTCAGTACAGCAAAGACAAGGAGCTGCTGGAGGGGGTCCAGCAGAGGGCCCCAAAGATGATTTGGGGTCTGGAGCATCTCTTATGAGGACAGACTGCAGGAGCTGGGCCTGTTTAGTCTGGAGAAGGGAAGACTGAGAGTTCTCAGTAATGCATATAAATATCTCAAGGGTAGGTGGGTGTCAATAGGATGGTGCCAGACTTGTTTCAGTGGCCATAAACTAAAACACAGGAAGTCTCACCTTAGCATGAGGAAGAACTTCTTTACATTGTGGATGGCAGAGCACTGGAACAGGCTGCCCTGGGAGGTCATGGAGTCTCCCTCTCTGGAGACATTACAAAACCACCTGATGTGTTCCTTGTGTAACCTGCTTAAGGTGACCCTGCCTTGGCAGAGGGGTTGGACTTGATGATCTCCAGAGGCTCCTTCCAAATGAAATGATTTGTGAATAAATAATAAGGGGGTGTGTGTTGTTATATCTCAGTTAAATGAAATATGCTTTAAGCAACATTGTTTGGTTTTTGTGGTCAGTATAATAGGCTTTTTGCCCACAACATTTACTGGATAGACTATAGAATCAAGTGTTTGGGGGTTTTTTGGGGCTTTAACTTAGGGAGACTTCAAATTTCATTGCCTGAGTCTGCTGCTTTGAATTAATAACATGAATAAATCTAAAAGGGAATAATCTCCACTGCAATATCTCTACTGTAAATTTAAGACTATATAATTTGATAAATTTGGTGAGGTATTTTATAATTTGGTTGAGACTTTTTTGTTTTGGGGGGTTTTTTGGGTTTTATGGTGGGGTTTTTTTGTCATGTTACTAAAGGTCAGAATAATAAGATATCCTAAGACAGTGTCTGTTATATATATAGAAAATCCCTATTTCTCAGCTATTCTGCTGTCTGGTCATGCCAGGGATCTAAGATCAGTATGAAGTCATTAGGGAAGCTCTTCAGGTTGGTTGTAAGTGCTACAAAAGTATCAGGCTGATCTAAATCCCTATGTTTTGTGAAGAGTAATTTCATTCATTGACATGAAGGGCATTTGTTGCCTCTTCTGTTTCTTTTAGTCTTGTCATGATTTTTTTCAGGTGATTACTGAAAAATTCAATCTGGTGGGAGAAAGGCTCAATAGCAAATCATTGAATTATTTGTGACCTACAAAACTCAGAGTGTTTCAAAAAAGAGAAAAAGAGACTTTGTCCACTATTTTTTGAGAGCATCTCATCAGTGCTTTCCCATTACGCTTCTGAAATTACTTTTCTGGGACTTGTTTCAGTTCATAATATAAACAAAATAGATGCCTCCAACTAGGAGGTAGAGCCATCTTGTTTACCTTACACATTATAAACTTAACAATTTTATAAACTTCTTCTGGTAACCTGCTGTAATGGGTAATTAATTAATTGTATCAGTCATGAGATTTCAATTTTTGGCATGAAATAAGCAAATGCCATGGGCATAGTACTCTTTCAGTATCACATAGCCTATCTTATGTTTTGGAGCATATGGGTATGTTCTTCCTTACAGAGATTTTTTTGCTCATTTGTAGTATGAATTTTCCTTAAGGTCACTGACATGTGTGATTTTTTTCATAATTATAGTTGCATACTTCTGATAGTTAATTGCTTTATAATAGTGCAGTCTACCATATTCTGATCTTTCCATAAAAGAGCTAATATTTCTTCAAAGCTCTGTTTTGTTTTTAATAAAAATTTGAATTTTACTTGTGAAGATGTGGATGTGTTTTAGGGGGCTTTTGAAAGACCTCTGTCATTTTTTCTCTTTAAAGTGAGTTTATTCTCTTATGGTAGAGGCAAATACTATGACACTATTCTATGCTTGTTGCTACCCAAACAAAAAAATGTGATACCTCAGAACTAAGTTCAGATTTATATTTTTTATTTCTCTGTATGTTGTCTTCACTTTTTGTGCCCTTCTGTTTCAGCTTTTCAATACAATCCACGTAGCATGAGTTTGGGTTTTGATACTAATAGGTTTCTTAGGTTATTTTGTTTGATCCATGTTTTTGGCCCTCTCTCTAAGTTTGTTACTTGGTGTGAGGTGAAAAGTCACAGGGAACGGTAGTGGGATAGAAATGAAGCTTGCAGAGAATGTTACTCTTTGATTTCCAGATTACTGGATAGGATTTAAGCAGTAAAAATCTGTAAGGCAGCAAGGAGCGCTCCATAAGAGCGCCACAGGCTTTGCTGAGTACAGATTTCTGTAAAACATTTCCACTTTGAAAACTAATTCCCTCAAACCTGCCTAATTTTCCTGAGCAGAAGACACTGTGCTTCATCTGATGCTTGCTGTTCCACAGTCCCCTTTTTCTGCCAGTCAATTTTAACGTGAGGGCCTACAGGAGGATGTTCTTTGTTTTGTCTTGGTGCCATCTTTAAAATATTTAGATTTCTGTAGGATGTCAGTATTTGTGGTTGGTTTATATTTGTTTTTTTTTCTCTTGAACCATTGTGAGACATTTTAAATTGTGAAACAGATGAACAGCTAAACACAAATATTTTAAAGTTTGGAGGGTATTTATTTTCTTTGACTGTGTATCTTTCTCTCAAAACATTGTACATTGTTACAAACCAAAGGAATTCTGTAGACAAACACTCTGTTTTACTGCTTTGCCTGAAATACCCAGGATTCTGTTACATTCATTTTATTGCAGTTGTTACCAGCACAGCAGAAGTAATACTCTATCTGTTCTCCACTGCTCTAGTGGTTAGGACTTTCCTAACCTTGGTGCTGCCATAATGTTGCTATTCTTACCCTCTCACGAGGTTATGGTTTGGCAAGTGTTTCAAGTTGCACTGGCCTTTTTTGCTCTGAATCTCATGTATGTGTTCGTGGACTGCTCTTAAATGTTTTATTTGTTTTATTTATTTATGAAACTTTAGCACTTGGAACTTTCAATAGGGATGTGAATACTCAATTTGAATGACTAATTTTCAAAATATATCAAGTTTGGAATGAATGTATATATGCTGAAAAATGTCTGTGTGCTTCTGATTGTTTACATTTGATTATATGCCACTTTTGCTGTTTTATAGTAATACTTATGAATATGTATTCTGTCATATTTTGTGAAAGAAAATACATCTTTAAGTGGTCACATTGTTAAATTAACCAAGAAATGTGTCTTTACTCATAGATAACAAGAGCTATTTTTGAAATATAGGTTATAAATGTAAATCAGATGAGACAATGTTAAATTACTTTAATGAAGTAAAATCCACATAGTAAAAGAATCAGTTACATTGGCAAAAAAAACTTCTACAGAAACTGAATTTAACAATAATTGATTCTTTTGAATCATAAATGCAGCTTTGCTAAGCAGACTAGAAGGAGCACTTTTCAGTCCAAATTAACATCTCTTTGTGAAGATGAAGGAACATGTTTTCCAGGAAGAAATTTTTAAAACAAAACCAAAATATTTACAAAGAACTTTATCTGTGTGTTCATACAGGCTAACTTTCAATGCCCTGTCTGAATGTTAGGTTTTCACTGAAAGTATAACAGGAGTCATTGCTGTGTGTCACAGTTTTTGGGGCTGGATTTGTTTTTAGCCATCTTACTTGCAGTATTTAAACCTTGTGAGAGTAATGAAACTTTATTGGCTTGAGATTTTAGCCTTATAAGAAGAGGATGGGCAAATCTCTATTATCCAAATTTAAATTACTAGAGAATAAAGGAAAGGAAAGTGTGAATAGCAGAAAGTTCTGCAGTGAGTATCGGGCTTGCATAAGAGGGAATTATATGGTAGAAATGTATGGGATGTCAGGAATTCCCATACACTGAGAATGTCATCTGTTGCTCTGCAGTTTGCTTTCTGACTGTCTTTGCTGTCAGAGGCGGTGGAGCCGATAATCTGCTCCTCACACGAGCCTTTGTGCAATGATTTGCAATTTAACAGAGCTTTGGCCTGCGTATCAGAGATGTGCTTTTGCTATCATGTTATAATCCATCAGAACTTGGCCCCCTTATAAGTCTTTCTAAAAGTGTTTGGCTGTGTGCACACTCAGCAAAACCCTCTTTGTTTTTTGTCCATTACGTTGCCTGAAGATCGCCTACACTGAACACAGTCTGGCTTGGAAATGAATGTAATGATGCCTGCAGATGTTTCCTACTAACATGATGCTAACAGCAGAGGAAGCAGTCTCCTTTTCAGCAAACAGATCTCCTCAGCATAGAAATAGATGTCCTTAAAAGGATGCTTTTTTTGTTTGTTTTGTGGGTGGATTTTGTTTGGCTTTGAAGTGACTGAGTTTTGTAACCAGCTCTTTTTGCTATGGGATGGCTGGACCGGGAGCAGCTGAGGCTCTCTCTTGTGCAGACCAGGTGGGGAAGGGGCTGCTCACCAAATTGCAGCCAGCTGTGGCTGCCTCTGCTGGCAGCCAGCTAAGTGCTCTTTGTGTTTCAACTCCTTTCCCCTCCACCTCCTTCCTCCTTGCTGAGTTTCACCAGCTTTTTTTATATTTCTTGTAACCCTGTGTCTGCTGTACAAGGGTATCTCTGTGTCCTTGCTGAGTCCTTTCTATGCCTGTCCTGCTGGGAGCCCATCACCTCCTGCCTGCCAGCCTGGGACAGCAGCTGTGACCTGGCAGAGGGACAGAAGCACCACCAGCCTGGAACACCCCCCTGCAATTCTTGTTCAGCTCCTGAACACTCTTGTGGCTCGTGATGATGTTTCCCTGACAAAGTATTCCTTGATTTAGTGGGGGGAAGAAGGAGGATCCTGAAGGCCCCTCAAGAAAGAACTAGCTCTGCTTTGGCTGAGACTCATGGAAATCCTAATTTCCCCCCTTCCCTCCCCCATATGCCTTGTATATCAGTTAACTTCCAGCATTCGTGAGTAGCTGGTTACACTGGGCAGTGCTGGACAAAACAGGCAGTTGCAGAACCACTGTAAGTCAAAAAAGGGGAAAAAATACCCTCAAAATTTGCTGTTGTCATCCCACCTCGATAAATGCAGTAAGCCAGGGAAGCTTGGCACTCTTGAACTGTATATGTCTACTCTTGCTATTGTTTTATCAGATAGTCCAGACTCCCTCAATGTCAGGAGAAAAGTGATTTTGTTATGGTCCACACTTAAATACCAATATATTAGGAGAATCAGACTAGCTTTACTTCTCTATCTGCAATCCTACCAAAGCATTGCAGAAGGTCATCTCAGAGAATGATTCCTAGAGTTAGATAACTCCCTTGGGCAGTCCAAAAGGTACTGCACAAAGTTTATCCAATAACATCACCCATATTTAATTTAGATAGTATTTTGGTTGTGCTGAAACTAAGGAGATTAGCAGTTTCCCCTGATGAATGGCTATTCTTGTTCCTTACCCTTGAAGAAAAATAGAATTGTCATTTTTAATCTGATCATCTGGAAGTTTCCTCTTACCCCAGGCTATCTTTCTTATCATTATTTTGAAACTGTTAGAAGGCTATCATTTCTTGTACCCAGTCATAGAGTCCAGTCTTCTGATTTGGAAATATTTTACAAATAATGTGTAAACCAAGAGTAATTTTTACAGCACTGAGATCATTGCAGAAATTATCATTTCAGAGTGGAGAGTGTAATCCATAGAAACATTCTTACAAAGACCTTACATAGCATGAGACCCTAAGCTTTATGGCAGAGGTACAGATACATATATTGGAGCTGTGGTTGTGGCTTCCTAGAGAAATATCCAAGCCTCTCCACAGAAGAGGATCTCTCTGATTCAAGGACACAGGCAGAGCTCTCCCCATTAGGACTGAAAGCAGCAGTTAGCTGAGAATCCAATTGTCACTGTCCACAGTTAGCTAATCTGCACCTGATACCATGGATCCAGGTACCTTGTCTTTGTATTCCAGCTTGTTGAAAGGCAACTGCCTTTAGGTAGCTGAAAAAAAAAAAGGCAACAGTGCTACATGGTGTGATCACATATGCATCACAGAATATTAGGAAATAGGGTTGGAAAAGACCTTTGTCATCTAATCCATCCTCCTTCCCCCACAGACTGCTCTGCAGAGGCTGTTGTTGATTCAGTCAAACTGTTTCCACATGCAGAGGAATCCATCGGAGTCACTGAGAAACACCTGTAGCTCTGGGGTTACAGAATGTGCCAGCTAGTAACTGTTGTGTCAGTGTGCAGGAATAAAGGCAAGGAACTGCAAAATGGAGGTACATTTTCTCTGAGGGTCATCTGGTGGAACAGAAGGTGTTTTAGGCAATGTGATAGAGTCAGAATGCCATCTGCTTTTGTAGCTGCCCTCAGGACATCAGAAGTGTTGATAACTCTAACTGGTCAAGAATGTAGTGGAAAAGAGTTTTATGAGCAAATTTTTCATTGAAAATAATGTGCATGTCTGTGGAGGTGTTTGGGTTGCTGTAGAACATTTTTGTCTGTGAGAACTACAAAATGGGGGGAATTTTTGTTTTCAATGTCTGTCTTGGGTTTACTTGTTGAAGTATTGGGTTGTATCAGAACATTGTAAAGCAGCTCTTAGGCCTAAAATAAGGTGGATTGCAACACACAGCAGTGGATGTACATTATTTTAAATGGACTGCACTTTCTTTCCTTATGAGTCCTGGTTGTTTGCCTCGTTGTGTAGTATGACTGTAAAGAGCCATCAGTGCTAGCTCACCTAGAGAGCCTGTGTGGGACAAATGCTTGGCTTTTGTAGCAGAATCCTACCAGGAGAGGGGGTGTTTTTGGAAAATAATTGTCATAAGTTGTTGTTTCCTATTGCTTTGTGACCACTGACATGTAGCTTTTTTAATTACTATAGCAGAGTGAAGTCACTGACCCATTCAAAGGGTGGTATAGAAACAGCACAAGCCTGAATTCAAGCCACTGATTTCCCTTTACCACATGAAGAAAACATATTTTCAATTAAGTAATTTGTCTTTTAGCTAAGCACACGTGGGACTAAAGTTATAATCAATTTAAAAAAGTAGTATTTAGTGCTGGGTTTCTTCTGCTTCAATTTTAACCTTTCTCAAGGAGAACCCAGTGAGTTAACTGCTGTACTAGTGTTTGCAAATTTTATTGTATCTTATTTATTTTTGCTACAGGTAACATGAAGACTGTGCATTCATGCTCATACACCAAAAGAATTAAATCTACTACAGTAACTCCAGTAGTAAATGCTAAAATTATGTTATTCCTGAATGGATAGAGGCAACATTCCTTTTAACAAGAGTAATTGCAGCAGAAGTAAAGCTTTGAGCAGGGAAACATAGAATCCTATTTACAAATCACTGCAATTTATTAAATACAACTCTGACCTTGTTTTGAAGCAGTATTTTTACTTCAGAACAGCTTGAAAACTGTTATGTAGAAGAAGTAAATCTCAAAACAAAAGAACCACCTGTTTAGTTTTGTTGTGTTTACAGTTTACCCTCTGAGCCAAAATCCATTATTTGCCCACTTCTGCATTTGATTAATTTGTACTTCATGGTCATCATACTGGATTTTCATATGTTATAGGGAATCTATATAAGCTAGATGAAAAAGAAGGGGAAATTTTGAATGTCAAACCTTAACCAACCTAAAAGGAAGGGAAAGGCTTTGCTTCCTGGCTGGTATGCACAGTGAAAGACTTGTCTTGGGGAGACACAGTTGTGAGAGAACCACCTATGGTAGAACAGTGTGAGTCTCTGTCTAGAAACAGAACTGTTTAATGGGCTGTTAATCACAGAATCGTTTAGGTTGGAAAGGGCTTTAAGTTCATCCTAATCTGGCACTGCCAAGTCCACCATTAAGCCATGTCACTAAGTACCAAATCTGCATGGGCAGTGTGTCATGGCACGTGAAAGGAATGTGTTTTGCAGTGAAATCTGCTATTTACCATAGCTATTAGTTTAGGAGTAAAACCTTTCCTAACGGCTTTAGAGTCTGTATTCTTTCCAGTGTTTTCTGTGTCCTTCAGAAGACTGACAAAGTTGGCAAGTAAATAATCCCAAATCGGCTTTTTGAGTACATATTGCACTAATATAATTCTCAGAGATGTCAGGGCACTCTCTAACAACATTTTCTGGGGGCTTACTGGAGCATTGGTTAGACAGATTTGTGAAGCCTCCGCTTGAACTTTAGTCCCTTTTCCTCTCCCTTGTGGTCTTCTGTAGCATTGATTGTAGTCAAAACTCTTGCTGCCTGGACCTAGCAGGCAGGGAAGTCCCTGCTTTGGAAGAGGAGGTGATGAATAGTCACACTTCTCTGACTGTCCCTGTTCGTGCTTCATCCCACTGCAGACTGTGGCAGCCTCAGCGGATGCGTGGCTTTACCTCCCACCTCCCCCTGTAGCTCGTGTCTCAGCAGGACATCCTGTTTGCATTTTCTTTCCTGGGACAACTTTTCTCGTTCCTTTTATTCTCTAGCTAAGCATTGATAAAGTACAAATTGATGGCAGCAATGAAATGGAACTGTATTTCTCTTGCAGACACCTGCAACAGTTTTTCCCATGATTTTTTGGGAGAGTTTAAGGTGTTTACATCGCAGCCTGTTTTCTACAGTAAAAATAAACTAGTGCACAGATGTGGTCTAAAGTACAAGTCACGTTATGTTTGCAAAAGTAGTTCCCAATCACAGTGTATTTTGTAGCCACGGAACTGAAATATTAGAAGACAGATTCACAGCAGGAAGCAGGTTTTAAAATGCTAATTGTTATTTGCTAGTCATCATATGGGAGAAGAATGTGTTGCTGTTATCTTTAGACATGGTACTTTTCATGTTACTCTGTTACCCCTTGTTGTCGTTTCCCCTGCCTCTTCTCGATGAGTTCCTGGTCAGTCATCGGCAGCACATGGGAAATGATCAGGCTGAAAGTTAGCCCAATGCACCCTGCAAAAATGTTGGGCTTGTTCCTGCTGTTACATTATTTTTGTCAGTTTTTGAGGGGGTTCTGGCATGTCTTAATTTGTTTATGTCAGTTTATTACTCATTTCTTGACACTTAGTCAGAAGTTGATATTTCTGTCCAAGTAATGAGCCTAGAGTAGGAAAACATTAATACTTTTGCCCAGATACTCAGCAGCAGGTTTTTGTTGTATTTAATGTTTTTTGTAAATTTGATTTAGGATTCCATTTGTCTTACTCAAGACTGGGAAAGGGAGAAACAAAGGAAGTAAAAACACAGGTGATAGTTTTAAACTGGAACTTGCTTGAACTCTGGACTGGTTCAGCAGATACATCAGTGGATGGAGGGATGGTATTAAAAAATCCAGCTGCCTTGTGTCTGGGTTAGGCAGAAATACGTGCTCTGAGCGACTTCTTTCTGATGTGGCAGACTGTACAAGGAAGAAACAGAGCAGTGAAAGGAAAAAGAATCTTAATTTTGGTGTTATGTAAACTAGATTGATACTTAAATACCTCAGAGTAATTCAGAATGTGCTGCTTGCCCAGGTCACAGGAGTATGCTGACGCTTATGGAAGGAGTGATCTTCCTGAATTTTCCAACTAAACAGACTGCCAGTTTGCTGGCAAGAGCAATCAAGCCCAAGGACATACAGGCAGCAGACTTCCTTCTTGTAGCAGGAATGAACTCAGTTACTCTGTTTGTGGTGTTGGTCTGATATGTGCCAGGATATGATCACGCTGCTGCTTGCTCGCAGTCTCTTACCTGGTTTTGTGGGGTGAGAGGTGGGGTCAGGAGGGGAGTAATCCCTCTTTGAAAAACAAAACCCCCATTAATCCTTTTAGAAATTTCAGTAAGTGTATAATTTTGTTTAAAAATTAATGAAAAGGATGATCCCACTGCAACATTTTTCTTAATCATGGTGATTCAAAAGAACAGCTTGAAAAGACACTGCTTTGAGATTGATACCTTTTTAACTGAGCTGTAGGGGGATATATCTAATGGTGTGGTATCTTCTGTGATGTAGCTGGCATGGAAAAGTCATCAACTATTGTAACTAAAACAAGGCAAGGTGTTTATGATTGGAAAACACCAACATGCTGATGTATAGATAAGAACAGAATGGAAAACTATAAGCATTAACTTTTGTTCTAGTTAACTGCTGATCTTAGGGCAGCACATTATGGGTGATATGGCAATATATTCTGAGATCAGAGATGTAGTTTCTTAACTCTGTATATCAAGCTGCCAGTGACAGAGAATGTCCACAGAACATCCTTGTACAATAACCCTGAATTCTTTGTTGCTACTAATTTCCACTTTTGAGTGTCAGTACGTTTTAGGATTTTTAGGAAGCAAAATTAGTTTTGGATAGAAAATTTTTAAACATATTTCTGACTCGACAGAACTAAAAATAATTCTATGTATACAGTTTCAATGCTGAGCAAAATAGGGTTGCTGCTGTGATGAGGTTATTATTTTTAAATCCAGAAATTCACATGTAAGTATATGTGATAGGGAAGCTTCCGATTAATAATTCGTAATGGTATGAAACTGCAAAATATTGGTAAAATATATTCCAAGTAATGAGTGACCTCTTGTAAAAAGATGGAATTTCTCTATGGTACCCAGTATGGATCTCCAGTGAGTTTTAACTGGAAGGACACTTTTGAAACATGACTTTGAGAGCAATCTTGTTTAGAAACAGAAAAAAACTGAAGAGGTTTAAGGCTGCCTTTTTTAAAAAGTGTTTCTTCTACCTATATCTGAAACTACATCACTACAGATTTTATTACCCAAGGTACGTTCCAAACTTGCTAGTCTTTAGGCAAGCAAGTCTCAGAGGTATTTCACTTAGTATGATACATTTCCTGTATAGACTCTCTCATTGGTCTGTTTCTCCTTTTTTACTGTCAGTCTTGCCATGATCAATCCTTTTAGTCTGTCATTTGTTGTATGTACAATATATTCATACCCATTATAAATATTTTTCTGGTTTCTTATGGCATGCTGGTTTCACCACTAGTATTTTAATTGACTTTGTAGCTTACACTACATTTCACTTTTGGTTTTGGTCTAATTCTCCTCTCTCTTTTTTTTCTTTATCACTGGAAAAATAATTTGTGTTTAGCATCTGTAACTATGAGAACTTCAGAGTTTTACTTTGCATTTCTAATACCCGTTCTTTATCTGTTTTAGCATCTCCCTGTATTCTTCCCAGTGTTCTTTACTTCCTATTTTCTTGTAAGTATAGCATATTCTCTTTTTCCCCTCAGTTTCTATTGACCTGTTTAACCATGTGGAGTTAATTGAAGCTACATCTCACTCCTGAAGAAAATAATTCAATTGCTGTATAAGTTCAGTTTCATTTTTACACCCTCTCCTTATGCCTGGGGTATCTTGCTATTTGTCTGAAAAGTATTTAATACAATATCTTTTTACATAACACAGCTATCTAAAATTGCACAGCATTCATCTTAGTAAAAATTAAATTTCAATTCCATTCTGTTTGTTTAGTGGTTGGAATCTGACATGAACAGGTGGGTCCCTGGCAGGTTTCAGGAAACAACCAGTCATGTAATTCATCTATCATTCTGTCTTATCTATGACATGTTTAAGTGGTTTCCAAGTTAAAATTGAGCTCACAATTGTGGCTGCTTATGTACTAGTCCCATTATTTTTGTATATACAGTCTTTGCTTTGCTCAATAGAATTCTTCTGTCTTTTGTGTAGTGCCTCCCCTTGATATTTTTGGTTTCTCTGTGTGTTTTTAATAGATTGTTTCCTAAGGCAAGATTTAGCATTGTAGGCATCTACTGTACCTAAAAATGTTCAGACCCTGTCACCCATGAACCACCTCTTAGTAAATATAAGTCTGAGCACAGCTTTATGAACTTCCTGCTGAACACAAGGCTTCAATGCTGGACTTTGGAATTGCAGCAGTGGGAGTTGTAACAACCTGCAAGCCCAAAATTCAAAGAGAGATTTATTTTTTTTCCTTTCCCCTGCTTTTTCAAATTACAAGATTGTGGATCTAAGTCCTTCCATGAATTTGCAGTGATAATATATTTTAAAATCTATGAATTTGCTCTTGAACAGTGAACACATCAGTATGACTCCCATGAAAAGATGTGCTCCTGCCTACATCACCAAATAATCAAATAAACCATACTTTCCTATTGCCAGCTACACAAACTATAAAATTCTCTCTGAGGCCACTGCACATTTTGATTTAAAGTATCAGACATGGTACACTTTGTTGGTGGTTTCTGTATAGCAACAGCCATTATGGTAGCTAACTAAACCTCCCTTGGTTTTGGTAGGGTTGATAGTAATTGCTAAGTCCTACTCTCTGAGACAGACCTTAACTGGTTTGTCTTTTATGAAACTTGTATGGAAATTTGCCTTAAACCAGATGCTTTTCCATTTGTTGGTTGTTTTCTCTGCCACAGATGTACCTTCCTAATTTCTTGATTTTTTTTTTCCCCCTCCCTTCGACATTTTAGCCTCCTAGTATTAGTCTTTGTAATAATTTAGAGCTGTGGTTTCATATTTATACATTGGTGCTGCCAAAACAATATGTCCCACTTAAATATCACCATGCTAATTCTGTTGCTTCTTTATCTGTCTCTTCTGTCTAGCAATAGTATCATTGTTGGTACTTGTATTTTAAAGTAGGTACTTACAATTTCTGTAAAGAAAAAAAACAAAACAGTACATCATAAAAGCAGATTCTTACAGGGAAAAAAATAGCTTTAGGGGATTGGGACCACCTGTAACTAATAATCCTGGCTTCTATATTCCTTGCTTTGTAGCCTGAGGGAAGCCACTTTGGCAGCTCTGAACCATTTTCTTTGTATGGCAGCATGTGTTAACTACTTAATTAGTGGTTTATGGACTTATCAGTTCAGGTTTTTTGTCTGTGAGATTTTCCCTTTGATAATTTGTTCATAAATAAGACAACAGTCAATGAAGTGAGAAGCCTAAGGTCTTACATAGACATTCACTGCTTTCCTCAGCCATAGGAAGAGCACGCACCCAAGCAGAACCCATGCATGTGATCCATCCTGCTGTGTAAGGGCACCTCACTGCCTCCAGCCCTTCCAGCTGCTGCCTGAGATGCCTTCTCTGTTCACTGCTTTCAGCTGTGGTTATTTCCCTGTGATTTATCATGGGCATTTTGGGGGAAGGAGTGTTATTTATTTATTTACCTCTTTGTTGCAAAATTTGATTAAAACTTGTTCTTATGATGAGCATTTTCTCAAGACTTGTGGCCATCATTGTGGAATGGTTTGGGGTGGAAGGGACCTTAAAGATGATCCAGTTCCAACCCTTCTGCCATGGGTGGGGACACCTTCCATTAGACCAGGTTGGTCAAAGCCCCATCCAGCCTGGCCTTGAACACTTCCAGGGGTGGAGCATCCACAACTTCTCTGGGCAACCTGTTCCAGGGCCTCCAGACTTGTTCCAGCAGATCTATGTCCTTATGCTGGAGACCATATTCAAGATCTTTGCTGTCTCTGCAAATCCTAGGCATGGAGAATTATACCATTTGGGGCCAAGATGTGGGGCAAAGTGATGTGAAGACAAATGCCTCCAGTGTTTTCTAGTAATTGCCTGCAGTGATACAGGACAAAGCATAATTGAGGGAGAAGGTCATATTTTTCCTCATGCAGAGCATCTGATCTGAGTCTTACTCTTGGTAGTCTCCTAACCATTGACTTTAGGACTTTCTGAGGGTTTTTTTGTTTTGTTGTTTTGATGGAGTATTGTTTGGATGATGATGATTATTAGTATTATTACTATTAATTTTGGATATGCTCCACGATTTCTCCACTTGAGGCAGGTCCTCGTTTATGTACTGATCCTAGCTAATATAGCCAAAATCCAGGCAGGAGAGACCAGATTCAGCTTGATAGCACAGATTGTCACTTCTTTCCATCATGCCTCCTTTCAGCTGTTGCCAGTAGATCATATTTAGAATTTATTCCTCTGCAACCGTATAAAAGGGCAGATTTGGCAAGGTGATATTGTTCTGAATTACTACTTCAGTTCAGAGCATCTGTTCAGCACCTGTTGCATGGGATACTCAAAGATACTTTTCATCACCTATTCCTCAGAGGACCCTAAAGCTGTGTTTACACTTTCCGAAGACCTGTAATCTTCTTTTCACCCTGTTTTCTTCTACTGGTGCCAATGCCCAGCTCTTGATTTTTCTCTCCACACCCCTTCAGGCAGCAGAAGTGGTCAAGGAGCTGGCATCTCTCTTGCTTAAGTGCAATGCTCAGGAGTAAATACCCAGCACTGCAATGTTTAGTTTTTCACTTGAGGTTTTTCGGAACCTCTTAAAAAAGTTCAGAGACTCCTCTTTTGCTCTTTCCCTTACTTCCCCAGCCAGTTATTTCTTCCAAGGTCAGTAATTTCTGATAAGAGAGTGCTGCTGCAGAAGAGTTTTCCTGTGTCAGTAGCAGCCAGCAAGCAACATTATGTATTGCAGGTTGCTCAAGTATAAAGTGCAGCTGGTGGTGGTAGGGCACACAGCCCTGTGCCCTTGTGTACTGGAAGATGGCTTCAGGTTCATTTGCCACCTCTTAATGAGCCTCTTGTTGAATATCCCACAGGAGGTTGAGACAGCTTCTATGAATAGCAGACATCAGATAGTGGCTGGAAAGACACGTGTGCCTTCTTGAGGTAGATACATAAAAATAGAGGTGCTTTTTTCCAGCAGGATGCTCACTCCAGCATTCTGATCTCAGGGTTCCTTGAAAAATTTAACACATGCACATCAGTGTCTTGAACCTCTGAAAGTCCTGAGCCTTCTCTGTCTACTACGTTTCTGCATTAAAATGCCAAATGGTTTTGGGGGCAGTTGTGAATGGAGCTCTTGCAAACTCTGGTATTGCAAGCCTTGTCTATGTGATAACAATGAACCCATCAATTAGTATTCACATTTGTTTTCAAAAAGAAGGTAAATGAAGGTGTCAATAGAGTATTATACCCATCTATTTAAATTTCATTCATAATCTAGCTAATTTAGAATGTTTTAGTGTCCTTACAAGCATTATATAATGTGTACCATGTATATGGTTGTGTCTATAGGTGAAACTACTGGGATGCATTTTGGCAGTATCTGTTCTAGAGGAGCCTTGCATTAGGACACTGATATCCCACAAAAAGAGAGCCATTTTTCACATCTCTCTGGGGATTGGATTAAATTGCAGTGAAGTGCTCTTAATATAGAATGTGTTCACCTTAGGAGTTAGTGTGAAATAGCTGGGTGTACTTCAAGTTTAAACCTTAGCCTATTTTGCAATACTTTCCCTCTGTAGATGAGCCCCGAGAGATGTCCTTGCTTAACTCTCAAATTTTAGAGCATTTTGAATGAATGCTGTGGTATCATAACCTGCAGCTCCAAAAATATCAAGATAGAAGAGTTTTCCCTTATGAAATGTTCCCAGTATTAAAAGACCTCAAAAAGGAGTCTGTAACCTGGGAAAGGCTTTTATTATTTGTACTTATTCATGAAAAAAAGAAATTAAACTAACTCTTTGCTTCCCACATCAAATGCTTTGGTGCATGCTACTTTGAAATATGGCTGGGATTTCTTGACTGGAGTAATACTGGAGACACTTAGGAATTTTTATATATATTTTTTTCCTTACAGCCATCTAAAATGATGAGAACAGTCATGTGCACTGTTTTCTCTTTGTCAGTAGCATCTTGACTATAGATTCAGTGGAAGACAAATCACTCCAAAAGGAGGCTAAAACTACAGTGCAAGGGGAAAGGAGAACAGTTCTAATTTATGTTGGTGAATGATAAAGGAGAGAAAGAGTTTGCTACCTGAGGAGTGTTTGTTTCTCTATTTTTGGTGAAACAATAAGAATGGAGATGTATGTGGAAAAGCTTTTGGAGTTGTTGGGAGGGGGACGTTTTCTTTCCACTATGAGATTGTGGAAAGTTTGTTTGTGCATTATGCATAAAAATGCACAGTTCCTCTTCAAAGACATTAAAGCTTAATCATACTCCTTAAAAGATATGTTGCTGATTTATGTATTATTAAGGTTACCTTGTAGGTTTTATGAGCATGGTCTTAACAAATCTGAGGTCTAGTGTTCTGTTACCCACTTAGACAAGACAAAACAGGCTAAGGTAAATCTACTTAACTCAAGGGTGAAGAAATGCCATTTTCTCTTGTATTGGTTGCCCACTTCCAGCTGTAGAATTTTATGTTCTGATTAGTTGCATTTTTGGTTGGTATTATGAGTTTATCTTCACATGGATGCTAATGCTCTGAGAAGGAAAGGCATTCAGAAGCAAAAATAATTAAACTTGCTAAAGTCTAATACAAGCAGTAATGCTGTCCTATTCTTAACAATATTAAATTAATATATAAATATATTTGATGCTCTAAGTAATCAAAGAAACAGAGAAAACTATCTATGCAAGGGGATAGAAAGGCTTCTGTAGACCATATTCCTCTAAATGTGACATGGGAGTCAAGATTAAAAGCTAATGTAAAATGGAGAAACTTGAAAAATTGAATACTGAAATAGTAATATTGGAGTACATGTGTGTGTTTGTGTTTCTCTTCTCATGTTAATTTTGTCCACAAGGATGCTGTCCTGTAAGAAATGTAGGTTTAATAGGAACAATAGTTCCAAATGACATTTACAATTAACACCTATACAAAATGTATGGAAAAGAGTAGGAATTCAACAACATGAGAAAAGGACTTTTTAGGAGTTGAAGGCAGACATTGAAAATCGAGCCTGCAGGACTGCTTGCTGCTGAGTTTAGTTTCCTATTGCTGATGTTCCACCCAGTTCTATCATAATTTGTCAGTTGATCTGTTCTTGAAACCTACAGTCCTCATTGCATTGAAATGTGCCATATTTGCAAAAACAACAGAAGGTGACTGAAGAACATCCAGTGGTTCCCTGTGTAACTATTTCCTTGAAACAGAATCAAAAGTGATTAAGGTTATTTAGCAAGGATAATGTTACAGGACACACACACTCCCTCCCTTCTGTAAGAGTTTTGAGGAGGGTGTCAGCAGCAGGCTATTGCAGTGCTCATCAGGCTATAAACTGAAAAAGATATTGTCCTTTTCCCACTCCCTCTCCTCTAAGGCATCTGTGGGGTTGCCCATTCTAATGCTGGGCTGTGCACAGCTTGTTGCTGCTTGCACTGTTGGTTTGTGCTCTGTATCAATGGAACTCCATACCCTGGAAGGAGTTACCTGAAGTTGCATCTTTCTTACATAAGTGACCCGCACATTCTGAACACTCTTTCAGAAACACAGAGCAAATCAGCATTTTGGGTGAAATGTACAATAAATTGAGACTTCTTTTTTTCTTGCAAATACTTATAGTGATGTGTCAAAGTAAGTGGAACTGTTGTTTGATTCAAAAATGTAAGTGCTATTAATATGCATACTCAGACAAAAAATAGGCATGTACATAGGAGGTTTAGAACCCTCATTTTTAGTTTCTCTAGTCTGTGCCAATACACTACAATTCTAAGGTATTTTCTGTGTAATTGCTGAAGAAGAAGTGGAAAAAATATTGGAAACTCTTCTGTATTATGTTTGCATTGTGGTATCGCTGTCTGGAATTCCTGTCTCACGTGAAATATTTGATGTAGTGCAGAGTTAAGGCTGGAAAAGCTTAACAGTGTTTACAGTTAGAAATTGCTAATACATAAGAACGTGTAACAAAACACCTCTGTTTGTAGGCAAAAAATTAAATGTGAGGCAACCTGCACTGGACAATTAATGTTGAACTCTTGTGGATTATATATACAAGGTACAACAGAGAAGTAAAAATATAGAAAGGACTTAGGGGAAAAAATGTGACTTACTTCTAGCACTGGATTTGAATTTTTTTTTTTTTTCATTGAAAATTCAAGTTGTTTTTCCAATCAGTTTTCCAGATCATATTATTCCCTGTCTGGTACTTGAGCTGTAATCAGTTACAGTTGCAGTTTTATTTTGCAGTTAACACTTTAAGACATTGCTGCTGCTGATGTTTGTTCATTTGCTTATTCAAGTGGGATGCTTCTTATTAACTCCTTCATCACTTAGTGTAGGAAAGGATGTAAATGGTACAGGAGGGTACAAGAAAGACAGAGCTCCCGAAGCTCCTTGTGAACACATCAGGCTTCTCTGAAAATACTGAGTGATTTCATGATTAAAATGAGAGCTGACTTTCAATGCTGATGAATGCCAGGCATTGAGGACAGGACAAAACAGGCTTACATACCAAACTGTGCCTATAGCAAAACATAAAACAGTGGCTGGTTCCTGGCTATGTGTTGCTGCTCAGGAAAAGGGCATTGGGTTTCTTTTGGGTAGTTTTTTGCAAGCATCTGTTTGGTGGTAGTTTAAAAAAACCCAAAACCCCATACTGAATACTGTGTCCCATTTTGAGCCCTGTTCCACAAGTTAGTAGAAGAGGAAGAAGCATGGAGAAGAATGGCAGGCTTGGACTGGGTTCTGGAAGAAGGAAAGGGAAATAAGACTGGGGCTAGTCAATCTGGATAAGGGCTGTGATGAAAGGAATGAAGAAAGTCAACATGTATGTTCCAGAACTTGCTGCCAAGAAATACTTGGAAGTCAAACCCATAGTGGTTTCAAAAGTAAATTGGACAATCCCATGGGGAAGAAGAATTTAATTACATGGGGTTTGGTGCAGCCTATGATTCTGAGCATGCAAATTTTAGTAATTGCTAAGTTTCTGGTGGCTGGAGTTAAGGAAAATATTCAAACAGTATTGTTCACACCTCCCATGTTCTTGTGCTTGTTCCTTAGGCATCTCTGCTAAGCCTTTCAGAAACAGCATACTCTGTCAGTCAAACCTTTGAATTAAGAGCACCAACACATATGTACCCGAAAAGAAGTGTGCAAAAGATGGTTGGCGGGGTTTAGAGCATCTCTTTGGATGTGTCCTCAGTATTGTTGCAGAGAGGGGAGAATTTGTGTTCAAGATTTGCCATGTAAGCTAAACCAAACTTCTCAGCAACAGTGAGGCATGAATATCTTAGAGGGATTTTAATTTTGGATTACTGTGAAGTTGAGTGTAACTTGTTTTGTTTTTAACAGAAATACCTTTGTTCTGCCCCTTTCCCAGTATTTTGTGTCTGTCTTCCTTTGGATAAGACCAGTTCCTTTCTTATCTATTGCTCATAGCTTTAGCTTTTTTCCTTCCAAGGGCAGTTGCATTAAATTGCTGACTGTTACCAGGTTTTGGTGAGCAGCTGCAAAACAAAGTACTCCTCTTAACTTCCTTTTGCATCTGTACAGTGAAGCTTTGACTTTGTCCAGTAGTAGTGCTGTCTTTAGCTCTGAGATTACATTGTTAACAATTTGCAGGTGGAGAGGTTTTTATATAACTATAAGCTGTTTGTTTATGCATTAAACAAACAGTTCTTCATTAGTTGACAATATCCAGGGTAAACTGCCTTTTTTCCAAGTCCTTACTTATTTTTGGACACTCAGTTTGAAAGGAGAGGGCTGTGGTGTTTTATCTGTGATATGCTATCTCCATTAATGTCTTAAAATGCAGAACTGCTTTTGGTTTGTTACAAAACTCTGTTTTAAAATATTAAAATATAGCTGTAATTATCTTGAAGATAAATAACCTTAATGCAGAGTTTTCATGTGAGGGAATCTATGGCAGTACAGTCAACTCTCAATTGCACTTTTATATTTTTGTCCCTATTTGCTGTAACGTGTTCAAGACTGAGCAGCAAAACCACCTTTGCCTGTGTACTTATAGAATGAAGTATTGCTTTATGTCTCTGAGTTAACCCTTTGCTTCCAAGGACCAAATGCCAAGAGAAAGGTATACAGGGTCTCAAACTTCCATTGGTAATCACAAACATTAGCAAAGAGGTTTTATCTGTTCTGGTGCCATTTTCTGATCTGTACGGGCTGGCTGAGTCTCCCTGTGCAGAATTATGGTTGCTAAAGCTGACAGATTTTTTATGCCAGTCTAAGTATCCTAGAAGTGTGCTTACATGATTGAAAAGAGAAGACTTTTTCCTCTGAACTGCAGCTGTCCCTTGCTTGTGGTTTGAAACTCCAACTATTGGTAAGTGTAGACAGGGTTTATATAAAAAATCAGAAGGTCTCTTGCTAGTTCAATAAGCATGAAAATTGGCCTGTGGTGTTTACATCTTGATCTTTCTTGCCAGAAGTTTTGTCTCTCAAAGTATATAATCATTGTCTCTTGCATCTCAAAAGTAATTTTCTAGTATTTGAGTATGTCTTTGGAAGAATGAGTCGTGGGAAAATACAAGCTCAAAGGTCTTGCACAAGTTTACTGGCTCCTTGTGTTTGCTTACTCTAGTCTATCCTGCTCTCCCTATTCTCCATGGTTTCCACTATGGCTAGGACAAAAGACAAAAAACTTAGATCAGGGTTTGAAAATCAGAGGTGATTTCAGTTGTTCTAATTTACATTTCTTATGGAAACCCAAGACAGTGATACCATTTCATCTTTTGTTCCTAATGAAATATGCGGAAACATTGGTGTTCCTGGAAATTCTCTTTCAAGAGAATTCTTTTAGAGGAATGCAATTGTCATAATAAGGTTTACAAGGGAAAAAATGGAAAGCATTCCTCATCAACTTCATATTTAGTATACACCAATTTTTTATTTATTCTGCTGAAATGAAAAAAAAATTAATTTTTTACACCATGGAAGACTTGGGAATAACTGTGAAATTACACTGACAATATAAAATACTAATTTTCCATTTCATTTTGTTCATCTGTCTCTAAAACTGATCATAAACTGAATCCAGTTTCTTACTCTTCACTTAACTCAGAATTTTTTAGTTGTTTAATCTTTAACTTCTTCATTGAAAGTGAGGTGGTGAGAGGATTAAATCACTAATTTGAGAGACCTTAGAAAGTAGAATAAAATCTTATTATTGTATATATACTTAGAGACAACTTGCCTAATTAATCCTACAGTATTTATAATAAGATATTTATTTTAAAATATTTGATATAAAAAAACTTCATTTATATCCAGAGACAGTTTCTGCAATATAAATAGGAAAATTTATAATATTCTAAATTTTAATTAAATTTAGTCTCTTTTCTTATTGTCTCTCTCATACTTCCTATGAGTCAGTAAGCAGCACTTGAATACAGTGGAAATATCGACATATTGGACATTCCAGTTACTTAAGTGAGCCTCTTTAATGTCTTCATTGGACTCTCAAGTGTTTGAAGTATATTGTAGTTAAAATTTGAAATAATTTAATTTTAAAATATAACTTTTTCGGAAAGATAATGACAAATTACGATAATGTTTAATTAATAACTTATTAATACATGGTTATTAATAACCCTATGAGTCAGTAAGCAGCACTTGAATACAGTGGAAATATCGACATATTGGACATTCCAGTTACTTAAGTGAGCCTCTTTAATGTCTTCATTGGACTCTCAAGTGTTTGAAGTATATTGTAGTTAAAATTTGAAATAATTTAATTTTAAAATATAACTTTTTCGGAAAGATAATGACAAATTACGATAATGTTTAATTAATAACTTATTAATACATGGTTATTAATAACTTATTTATACATGGTTTAACTCTTAAGACATCCTGTGTGTGATGTTCTGAAGGACCTGTTAGTGAGAGAAGGGCAGTGGCTTTCCAGGAGATTTTAGTCTCAGAGCTCAATTTTCAGCAGAAGGCTTTTAAAACTTCACTGCCTTGGACTCTAACACACTTTGCCAATATTTTTAACCCTCCTGTCCTATGCACACTCCATCACTTTAGTATGACAAGTTCTGTGGAGATTTTGCACAGAGCCCTAAACATACAGATGCATTATAGATCCAGTATGTTCTCTTATTTCCTCTAAAGAAAGGTAATTATTTGGTATTATGTTTCTAATGTGGACTGCAGAAAAACCTGTCCCTTCTGTGACATGAGGAATGGCCTGTTTGTTAGCACACCTTCAGACTTTGTGTAAGGGGCTGGGAACAAGACCAGCAAAACTTAATTGTCTATTTGCCAATTCCAATAGCAAAAAATGGGAAAGATCTCATTGTCTATGAATCCATTAAAAATCCATCACTGAATAGGTCTTGTGCTCCTCTCAAAGAAGTATAGTCTGTATTTCTTCATTTCCATTTTTCTATAAAGACTATTATGCTTTTAATGATCTTGTCAATCAAGTTCTTTATTTGATTTATTCTAAGTGTCGTCTTCTTCTTTATTATAACTTCTGATGTTTGAAACAAAAGGCTTTTGCTTTCTCTTAGCAATGTTAATGCTGTTAAATGACTTGAAAATGTTGGAAAGGGATAAAGCAGACCATTAACCTGCTGAAGTGTGTTGGTGTTAGGAATGTTAAATATACCTTTTTCCCCTTCTAAAAATAAGTATATGACCATTGGTCTGTTTGGTTTATTCTAATTGTATATTCTCAAAATGGTAAAATTAATTTCTTGAATCCCTTTGTCACTTGTGTGCACAGTGCCTCTTTCAGTAACTTGCAGGAGACTGAGTTTCATATTTGCTGTGTGTTTTTAATATGAGTTGCATGTTTTCGTGCTAAAAGGGATTTTGAGATGGGTGAGCTGATCAAATGTAATCGTACTTGTTTAAACTATTTCCAGGTACACCCACCTTTATGGAAGCATTAGCAGCCAATGGTACAACCAACATCCAGACATCTGTAGCAGGAGTGACAGCCAGCAAACGGAGGTTTATTGATGACAGGAGGGATCAGCCCTTCGATAAAAGGCTGCGCTTCAGCGTGAGACAAACGGAGAGCGCGTACCGGTACAGGGACATTGTCGTCAGGAAACAGGATGGATTCACACACATCTTGCTATCAACAAAGTCATCTGAAAATAATTCATTAAATCCAGAGGTCAGAACAATTCTGATTTGGGGAGGGGAAGGGAATTTGAAGTCCTTGCCTCTTTCTGCCTGTTATTCAGGCACAGACGTAGACAAACCAGAATACAGGTTCTTACTTGCAAGATGTTATTTGTACAGTGTAATTCATTTGCCTTTAAAAACTCTTATCTGACCATGTTGATGTGTGCTGTCTTTTATAAGATATGCAGTGATTTACAAAGTGCAACTTGAAAAAAGCTTTAGCCTCAATTAAGGTTCTTTTTTTTTCTGTACTGGTTGCATATGCCATCTGCTGTCCAAATTACAGAAATGCTGAAGGAGTGCTTTAGTTACAGATAACATCTAATAGATCTTTCCTTAATGATTTAATTATCTTAGTCTAATTACATTTTTGAAATGTAAAGCTTCTAATATGTTAACTTTCCTTTTTTTGGATAATGAAGAAAGTTAACTTTTCTAATATGATGGTTGAGAGGATCCTAAGGAAAAATTAAAGATGCTGAAGGGTCTCTTGGGGGAAGAAGGGAAGAGAACAACATGCTACTTTGTAATGATGGATTAAAATTATTCTTATGAAATTTTTATTTTTCAGGTAATGAAGGAAGTCCAAAGTGCACTGAACACAGCAGCTGCAGATGACAGTAAACTTGTGCTATTCAGTGCAGTTGGTAGCATTTTCTGCTGTGGTCTTGATTTTATTTATTTTATACGACGTTTAACGGATGATAGAAAAAAGGAAAGCACTAAGATGGCAGAAGCTATTAGGTATGTATGACTGTCATCTGTCATCTGATGGGTATTCTTCATCATGTGGCCTGGCTTGTTCTATCTATATTTCAACAGCCTCTTATTCAAAAAGATCCCAGATATTCACCTGTTACATTATAGCGTGCAGCACTTCCTTATGCTCCCTCTCCCTTTCTTTTTGGGTTGTCATTTCATGCAGTTTTAATGTTCAAATTTAACTGTGAAAACTGGGACTATTGCAATACTCCTCCAGTTAAAACCAATATTAAAATACTTCAGTAGCCATAGGGTTTCCAGGAAAACAAATTTAAAACACCAAAATTCAAGATCTTTACTGAATGAGTAAATTGATATAGTACATTCAGAGCAGTGGAATGATGGATATTTTAGAGGAGGAGATTAATACTGGTGATCATCATCCTGATGCTAGGTACCAAACCTAACATTTAAACAAAATTAGCTGAATTATTACTAAGTAGAAGAAAATAGATTGGAAAAAAATGTGTGGATCTTGGAGACACATTTTAACAATACAAACAAGTACATTTGAATACTGGTTTTGAGATCCTGGTCTCTTGCATGCTTCCAGAGTATCTGTATTCTTTCAGAGCCTTGTCTTCTGTTGTTATCAATGGTCATGTTTCTAAAAAAAGGTCATGGACATGTAAAGTCTGTTTCATTGGAGGCACAGTTGGTTCATAAAGATGGTTATAATTATTTTTATCAAAGGAAATCATTCAGTCATTTCATGTAAAAGTTGCTCATGCAATGACTTCAGATGTGGCCAGAAGCTCTTAGCACTGAGCTTCTATCATTATTTTAATCTTTAATTTCTATCATTATTTTAAATGGGCCCTTCTAGAAACGTGATTTTTCACCTAATATTCATTGTTAATAAAATAGGCAAAGGTAACCTACAAACATGCACCCTCCCTTTCAAATAGGGTATTTTTCATATATGTGCTAGAGGTGGTCCTCTCTGGGATATTCAGACATGATTCAAATTATCTTAAGTCTCTGGATGGGATGTTTGTATGATGACTTGCATGAGATGGTTCCAGGTTTGCGTTTAGCTATTTCAGCTCACTAGAATAAGTTAAGAAACAGTGTGATAACCTTTAGTGCTGAATGCAGTGCAGTAAAATTGTCCTGTTTTGCAGAAATACAAAAATATGTAACACAGATAGGGAGCCAACTTTAAAATTACCTGTGTATGCATTCATACATATATGACTGTTTTTTTCCTGAGAAGCTCTTGGAGGCATTACTGTTTGAGAACAGAGAAGCATCCATATTTTGTGGATACTGGAATGAATTGTCATTTTTTGTTTTCAGTGAGGATGAGAATATGCAGATGTCATTTAATAGCATAGTACTGAGAGAATTATTACCAGGGAGATGAGGAGGGGAAGTTTACAGGTGTGTGATACGTGATAATAGAGCTCTAGTATTTATGTTCATAATTTTAAAAAGCAGATTTATTTCTTAAGAAAAGCTCCTCAAGGAAAATCAATGATGCTTTGTCTATCTTTGTTTATACCTTATTACTGTCACTTAAGAACTCACTTAAAAATACCTTATGCCAATGCCATACCTAAATACAGTGAGGACCAAGCAGGGCTGTGCCACAGTTGTGGTGCCCAGAGATGAGGAAGGGCTGCAGCCTTATCTGAGAGAGCTGTGAGGCACATGAATGTACTGAAAATGCCAGATCAGCTGATGCTTGTAGAGAGGTGTTAAACCTGCACCTGCCCAGCTACTGTGATGTGTTGGGCTGGGAGCAATGCTATGCTTTTACAGAATCAGAAGATGGTTGAGGTTGGAAGGGACATTTGCAGGTCATCTTGTTCAACCTGCTTAAGCAAGGTCACCTAGAGCAGGTTGGCCAGGACCAGTTCCTGTTTATTTTTAATATCTCCCAAGACTGAGAGTCCCTGACCTTGTTGGCTGCCTGTTTGGTCACCCTCACAGTAAGAAAGTGTTTCCTGCTGTTCAGAGGGAACCTCCCATGTTTCAGTTTATGCCCAATGGGCACCACTGAAAAGAGCCTGGCTCTGTCCTCTTTCCATCCCCTTTTAGATACTTATACAATCTGATGACATCCCCCTGAGCCTTCTCTTCTCCAGGATGAACAGGCCCAGCTCACTCAGTCCCTGGTCACCTTCATGGTCCTTTGCTGGGCCAGCTGGAGTCTCTCTTTCAGTGAGGAGTCCATAAGGACACTAGGGCTGAGTAGAGGGGCAGGATCAACTCCTACAACCTCCAGACAACATTCCTCTTAAAGCAGTGCAGGAGACCACTGGCACACTGCTGCCTCAAGTTCAACTTAATATCCACTGGGAACCCGAGCTCAGTTTCTGCCAAGCTGCTTTCCAGCTTGGCTTCCAGCATACATTGCTGCCTGGGATTGTTCCTCCCCAGGCACGGTGCTTTGCACTTCCCTTGTTGAGCTTTAGGAGGTTCCTGTCAGCTCGTTTCTCCAGCTGTCGAGGTCCCTCTGCATGGCAGCACAATCCTCTGGTGTATCAGCCTGGTTTGTATCCTGAGCAAACTTGCTGAGGATACTCTCTGCCCATCAACCAAACCATCAGTGAAGCTGTTGAACTGTGCTGGACCCATCGCTGACCCCGTGGGGTGCAACACTTAAATCACTGGCCTGTGCCATGAGTCACCACCCTCTGGGCCAGCCATTCAGACATTTTCCAGTCCACCTCACTGTCTGCTCATCCAGTTCATACATCAGCAGTGACTATGAAACTCTTAGGAGAGACTGCTGAAAGTCTCACTCTGAACTCTGTCTAGACAATATCCACCTCTCTTCCCTCATCCACCAAATAACCACCTCATTGTGGAAGGTTATCAGGTTGGGTTTGAAAGTGTTGTTACTGTGGAGATGAATTTTTATGGAGTTTTCAAGGGCTGGTATATTTTACACTCTCAATATGTGTAGTGAGCGCATGTTTCTGTTTCTCTTCAGGAATTTTGTGAATACTTTTATTCAGTTTAAGAAGCCTATCATTGTAGCAGTAAATGGCCCAGCCATTGGACTTGGAGCATCTATATTGCCTCTGTGTGACGTGGTTTGGGCCAACGAGAAGGCTTGGTTTCAGACACCATACACTACTTTTGGACAAAGTCCAGATGGATGTTCATCCCTTACATTCCCTCGGATAATGGGCCTGGCTTCTGTAAGTAGCTTGCAGGGTAGGGGCTGACAGATTCACAATTCAGTTGGGATAATTTATCCAGTGTGATTTCGAGACTTTTTGCCTTGCTGTGTTGTCTTTTTCTTAATATTTTTCTTTCTCTCGTGAAAACCTTTCATGAGAAGCCACCCTTTACAGCTTTTCTGCTCCATGCTCCTACAACTTAGTCTTCACCTGCATGCAGGGGACAGAAAGCAGGCATGGGGCTAAATCCTCCCTTAGCCCCTGATGGTGTCAGAAGGGTCATGGCTCGTGTACCAAGACACCCCTCCCCTGCTGCTGCCTCGTGGGGACCTGCCATGGGTGCCTTGCCTGCAGCACAGCACCGGTGTGGCACTCGGTGTCACTGCCCAGCAGAGCACTGTGGCACCAGCCAGCAGCAGTCCTATGCCACTGTGCAATATAAGTATTTAGGCTTCCATGCTCTCCTAACAAAAAGCTATTTAAGAATCTCTTACCTACGTTATTTTCATGTTGTTAGTGTTTTTTCATGCTGTGTTCTTTAAAAACTTAGGCCTATGTCCCATTCCAGTTTGGACAGAATGAAGCAAGTGCTTGTGGCTACACTCTTTTTTTTCCAAAATTGTTGTTTATTAGAAAAGCCTTTTTTTTTTTCCTTGTAGGTATCTATTGATTTAAAAATATACATTTCAATATACTAAAACACCAGTTTTAAAAGATCTAATAGCTAATTGTGTCATAACTGGATTTAGTTAATAGAAGAGAAGGTAACTGAAATAGATTAACAGTTATAAGAGTATCTTATTATCTTAGCATGTTTCAAACTACTGATTGTTCCTTTCCCCTTTTTATTTGGCCATCCATCCATTCATCCATCCATTCCATCCATCCTCGTCCTTTAAAGACTTGTGGTTGGTTACTTTTCATTTCTTTAGAAGTTGTACAAAATACACAAGAAGCTCTTCCCTAGTGTACTCTTTCATGTGTTTTTGTGAATGCTCTCATTCTTAAATATAAAGATTTAAATTGAAAGCTTCCAGTGGCAAAAATTCTGTAATAATTAGTGCTAAAGGGACAAAAATCCACTGGTTTTGTACTATCCTTGACACTCTGCAGCATAGCAGTGTCTCTCTGGACAAAGCTGAACTTTACTCAGCATATTTCTGGAAATATGTTCGGAATCCATACTGAAGATTTTGATGCTTTTTTTCTGTGAGAGAAAGAGAGAAGTCAGCAGGAAAGATGTTATGAGTGAAATGCAAAACATTCAGAGGAAAAAATATGCAACACAAAGAATTAAGACCTCTGTATGCATCATAACATTTTCTACAATTGTATCAATTCAGCAGTAGTAGTGCCACCCCTAACTCTTGTAAGTCAGAATGCAATGGTTTTAGCTGCAGCCCTGTAAAAGCCTTCCATTGCAAGATTGCTGGAAATATCTTCCATGTGGGTCAGTCACCTTCTGTGTGTGAGCAGGTCTGGCATGGGTGAGTTGTGGGGTTTTTCCCCAAACATTTACAGGAAATTTGAAGCCCAAAACTTAGGATTCAAACCCGATACCATCTTGGAAATACCAAGAATTTTAGAAATGTCCCTGAACTTGGCTTTTGAGTTTTGAAAATAATCCATAATAGACATTAAGGTGATGTCTGTATGGGGAGATGTTACTATGTGTTTGCCATGGAGTTCTTGCTCTGATCCTGAAGCACAGGAGCTGTGTGATCACACATCACACACTGGGTCTCCCTGCCAGTCCCCAGCATGCTTGGCAGGATTTCCTATGCTCTTCTGTCAGTCCTGAGGGATACACAGTTCCATAGTGCCTGTAGTCCACACCACAGCCAGAATCTGGGGTGGTTCAGAGGCCACCTGCCTCCTGATCATTGTGCAGGAGAGCTGAGGTGCTCCATGGCCCCTGGTGCCTGTGGGCTTGCACAGAAAGGACCCTGGTGAGCCTCAACGCCCTCACTGGAAGAGAGTCCAGAGGTCCAGAGGTGAAGTTTCTCTGTGGAAGGAGACATTTTCTACTCAGACTAGAAAATGAGGGTTGCTAATGAGAATCTTATATTACTGAAATATTTTTATCATCCTCATTTCTATTGCTGTAGTGTATTTCTTGGAAAGTAACCACCAAGTGTGTTAATTTTTACAACAGGTACAAGGCATGATTATGATTAAAGCTTGTTTAGCAGTTGGTCTCCAGCACATGTTGCATATAGATCAAAAGTGAAGATGCCAGAGCAAGACATTTGCCTTCAAAACCTGTCAAGTGAGAACATTAATGGGAATGCTCATTTCTTGTGAGATTTTATGCTAATACTGTGTTATAGCTGGCAGAAATAAGATAACTACACCATTCTCACTTAGGATGTTTCATGTTCAGGAGAACTCAGCAGTTGCAACTCATTTCAGGAGGAAAAAAAGGTTTTCTAGCATTCATTTTATCCTTGCAAAGATACATGTGAAGAATATATAGACCTGACCACCTGGCTTAAATGTTTGCCTTTCCTAACTACTAGTTAGACTGACTTCACATTTTGATCTTACATAGACATGTTAAGTGAGTTTTTAAAAATTATTTCGGAAGGATATTTTTCCCCAACTGTGTAGGAAAAAGGATTCCATTTTTAGACAACCATGTGTAAATCTCTGATTTTAGCTAATGTTTCAGGTTATTATTATTCACATACATTCTGGAAAATGAGAAGGAATGGCTAATTAACCTTGTATATTTGATTTTTGTGTTCACAGAAGGTAGAACTGTAGGGTATGGAATTTGATCATAGTGCAAGAGATTTGAGTTTTTATAAACTAATATTTGTGAATCACAGCTTTCCATAGTAACTATGAGAGATGTGCTGATGGTAAAATCAAAGTAAAATGTGCTAGGAAACTGGTTGGGTTTTTTTCTTGCATTCCTAATGGACTGGCAGTCAGGAAGCAAACTGCCAGTAGAACACAAATTTTGTATTTCACTGCAAAGGAACAAATAAGAGACTGCAGACTTTACAAATTGCTTCAAGTGTAAAATGGAAATACCAGGACCATGGTACCTCAGCAACTAATAAATTAGTTATTAAGTTATTTGAGATCCTTAAGTGAAAGTTGCTGAAATAATTACCAAAATTTCTGGTATTTGAAAACATTAAAAACCTCAGAATTTTTCTCTCAGAAATGTTACACCTGTCAGGTTTGTGGTTTAGAACAGCCTTATTTCCTACATTTCAAGACCCCAGGAATGGGTTTGTCATATTTTTCAGTGGAAACAAGTCATTAAGAAGCAATAACACTGGTTTTAATTTTTTTTTTTTTTAGGTTGACTATTATGCTGACTTTTTAATTTCCACTGGCTATTTCCCTGTAATTGTCACTGCAAAGTTTAACTGTATAAAAAACTTCACTAAAGCTAGAATTAAAGTGGTTGTAGGACAAAGCTTTAATGGGGAAATTGGTCAATAGTGAAGTGCATGATAATTATGAATCAAAAACATTTACAGAACTAGAGAGAGCATCTTGTTGCATAGAAGGTAGAACTCTATTCTGTACCATAAACCACATGCAAGATCTTTTACATACTGGGAGTTTTTAATAAGACTGCTGTATCAGATTCTGAAAGGATTTATCAGTTCAGTATTGACTCTTGAAGAAAATGTGAATGTTTATTTTCTATGACTTTGGTCAGAAATTGGAATACATCATGACAAAGGGCAAGCTGATGTATTCATTGCTGTTTTACAAACTTGCCAGGCATTGTAACCTGTTCCCACATACACAGCTAACCAAGTCAGCAATACTGCAAGAAAGCAGAGCTCACAAACATTCACAGCCAGGAAATGACAAAAGACATTTCACATTTAACCATCAATCACAGACATCCACATTTCAATAACCTGACCTAGTACTGGTCGAGAACACGGACCAGCCAGCTGTAGGCCAGCATCTTTCTTTTGTTAATTAAACCTTGGAAGAGCTGTAATAAAAACTACTTCAAACAGTGCAGGCATTTTTCTTATTTGTTTTGAACATTTTTCCTTTGATGAGTTTTGTCTCATTACATTTCATACCAGAAGTAACTTTTTATCCCTTCAGGCCAATGAAATGTTGTTCAGTGGAAGGAAGTTGACGGCGCAGGAAGCTTGTGCCAAAGGACTCGTCTCCCAAGTGTTCTGGCCGGGAACATTCACACAGGAAGTAATGGTTCGAATTAAAGAACTTGTCACATGTAATTCAGTTGTAAGTTTCCTTCATCTTCTTGTATTTTTGTCATTACATGGAAAAGAATTAGTCTAAGTAGTATTAGACTGCAGCTTTTTGTCCTAAAAAAACCCAAAATAGAGCCTTTTCATGAAACAAGGACTGCATTATAGTACAGCAATGTTTTTTGACAGATTTTTGTGTATCTTGCTGGTTTGGTGTTTTTTTAGGATTCTTTTTTAAGTTCCTATCTGACTCTTAACTACAGTATACTGTGGCATTTGATAAAGAACATAAACCAGCATTGGATTTTTATATACTTTGGTATTAACACAGTTGCTGAAGTCCAACATATTCTAATCAACAATATAAGCAGTTGCTCCAACATCTGCACAGAAACACAGAAATCCTGAGTTAGCTCAAGTAGTAATTTAAATTACCAAAAGAATAAATACAGTCTTTGATGTTACACTGGACTCAGTTTTATGAGTAATGTAGTGGTTGTGTGCACTAATGGCATTGCACAAGACAGCATCAAATAGTGGTTATTTTAATTTTCTTACAAGGAGAGGTGCAGTACAAATGAACTGTTCTGTGCATTAGAAATTTTGGATTTTAAAAGCAAATTATTCATTTTCTAAACAGAAAAAATAAATTACATCTTTTTCAGTGTACTTTAAGTGCTCAAGAAATCAAGATCTGCCCAGTTATTCGTTCAGTTTGGGATAAAAATGTTATGATTAGCCTTCACTACTGTGGATTTGCACTTTCCTGTAGTTACAAAACCATGTGTATATATATTCATAGTTGTTTTATGATTTTCATTATTTTCACACTTTTGTGCACTTTTAAATTGTGCTGGTATAAGGTAAAAGAAATTTTGTGTGATGCCACGAGAAAGGTGACTATGACAAACATTTCTTAGTCATTGTATGTCCATGAATTGATAAGATTAAGTTGATAATCAGCTCCAGGATTTGCCTGTATAAACCTGTTATATACCCATAGAAGCATATGTGGTGCTCAGTTCTCAGGCAATACTAACCTGACTCCCCCTTTCTAAATTTTGGCCTAGGTACTTGAAGAATCCAAAGCTTTAGTACGTAACATCATGAAGGTGGACTTGGAACAAGCAAATGAAAAGGAGTGTGAAGTTTTGAAGAAAATCTGGGGCTCAGCACAAGGGATGGACTCAATGTTAAAATATCTGCAGAACAGAATTGATGAATTCTGATGAGATGCCCATTGACACTGGAATTGTATTTCTTGGACATCAGGGCAAGCAAAATATGCCCATTTTGAAAAACCTTACATAAACTAACCCCTTGCTCAGCTTGGGAACAGGAGTGGACTCACACCCCCCTCCTCTTTTATTGTCAAGGGGTTTAAAAGTACTGTATCTCTTAAATTTGAACAAAACTCCTTTCTCCCTGATTGTTACATGCAGATATATACACACACAAGTGTATGTGTGTGTATATATCTATATATGTCTTTTATATATATATATATATATAAATGTAATATGTGTGAGAGTGTGTATGTAGACACACACACACACAAGCTAAAAAATGATAGAGTGCACTACCAAACATCTCTTTAAAAGCTCTAGTTTTTGTTATCTTTGGCTAGTACTGTATCAAATAGAGAATGAATTAAAAAGTGAATGGTGTTGCATTATTTTCTGTGTGGCAGGGAAGTCTGGAATAATGCTTTTCTTTTTCATGAGAATACAGAATTGAAACGGGTATTAGCCAGCCCTTGCTTTCTCTGCCCAACGAGTCAGCTTAGAGAAAAGGCATTGTCTCAGAAGAAGGTTGAAATACCTCAAGTAATGGAACATTCTGAAAGTTTGAGGGGTAGCTAAGCCCTACCTACTATGCTTAAATCACACATATCCCCAAAAAGAGAGTGTGCTCAGGATTAATGCTAAGGAAACACTCTGTTGTTTTTTGGGGGGGAGGTATAGAGGGGTGGGAGGAAGGGGCAGGAATATGTCTGATTCTTACCCAGACAGCATGAAGAAACCACTGTCTCTTAGGGAAAGGGAATGAGGGAGAGCCAGAGGGAAATGGAAGGGGGAAGGAAAAAAAAAAACAAAAACAACACAAAAAAGCTTGTTTTGCAGTATTAGTGAATCACTGAATATCTTATGTATGAATATCCTAAGTTATAAGTTAGTTTTAGTGGGTTTTTTAAAAGCCTCTCTGGGTTGTTTTTTGTTTGTTTGTTTGGGGTTTTTTTGTTTGTTTGTTTATTTTGGNCACTGTCTCTTAGGGAAAGGGAATGAGGGAGAGCCAGAGGGAAATGGAAGGGGGAAGGAAAAAAAAAAAACAAAAACAACACAAAAAAGCTTGTTTTGCAGTATTAGTGAATCACTGAATATCTTATGTATGAATATCCTAAGTTATAAGTTAGTTTTAGTGGGTTTTTTAAAAGCCTCTCTGGGTTGTTTTTTGTTTGTTTGTTTGGGGGTTTTTTGTTTGTTTGTTTATTTTGGTTTTTTTTTTTAATAACTACATAAGTGCTTCTGTTGCTGGGTGAAAATACTACTTTATATACAGTTTGGGTTTTGTTTTTGGTTCTTTTTTCCTATTTGCTGGTTTAATTGATGTATTACACCAAAAATGCATTTTATGTTCATAAATTTTAGGTTCACTTTAGAATATATTATTTAATAAGTTAAAATTCTTTTGGCACACTATTAAGTAAAAAAAAAAACTCTTTAAAAAAAAACTACCTTATATTAGATGTTTAATGTTCTTTGTCTATGCTTTTTTATTATTTGAAATATACACTATATGCAGTATGGTGTAAAAGAGTGCCCTGTGTAAATAGACCTATTTTGCATTCCTTGCAGGAGTGGTTATTGATTCCTGACTGCAGATATCTATTATTACTTGGGTATCTGTGCTTGCAATCTTATTGAATGTATTATGAAGAATGAAAAAGAAATCAAACCTTATTTTTGTACAGTTTTGAACTTTTTACTTGGAACTGACCCACCTCCCCTTCCCAGTGGAGAGCTGTACAGTGTGTAAATCTGCCTTTACCTTGGATTGGTACAGTATTTTTGCATCTGTGGGACCTACTTCTTTGTTCTAGTAGTTTGAACTATATATAAACTGTACAATCTGTAAAGTTTTTATAGAATAAATATTCAGCTGTGAAAACTGGTTAAATAAAACTAATATTTCTTAACACATTTTAAATGTGGTTCTCGCATAGAGTTGTCTTTTTCAAAGACACTTCCATTCTAATTTTAAAGTTGCTGAAACAAATCCTGTAAATTGGAGGCTTTAATATTTGTTTTATTTTGTTTATAAAGCTCTTAATTTCCTTCAAATTAAAACTTGAATATTAATTTATTGATGTAAATTTTATAGAAGTTTTCTCTTTCAGGAAGTAGATGGGAAAAGAAGACATAGGGAGTCATTCTACTTTTAATTATTTTGTTAGATTTCCTAATGTTCAGTAAATGGTTTTTTTCTGCAATCTCTGAAAAATAGACTGTTTTCCTTATAAGAGTGGGGGTTAAGTTAGAATTCCTTGGTTGAATTTGATTTTAGTGAAAGGGAGAAGAAAAGAGACATTTACATACAAGTGCTGTAATGTTAAACCTTTTGGAGTTCAATTTATATAAAGATCCCTTAAGGCCATAGTGTTCATATATATATATATGTGTATCAGATGGGGCATTATTTTTGAAAGAACTGTTACAGTGAAGACATTTAGAATTTTAGAATTAAATCACTTGAAGGTGCAGGTGATTCAAATGAAAAAATAATTCTACTGCATTCATTTTTCTTGTGTTCCTCTTATGCTGCCTACAGTTTGCATGATAAAATGTGAATAATAAGTTAGTGACTCTGTAAATTCCTGTCTGACTGGAAAAGTCCTTCATTCAGCCCCTTCCTATCCACTATCAGTAACTAACTGGACACTATTAAGAAATTATGTTCTCATGCATAAATAATACACACCTTTTGCCCATACACTGGACTACAGGAATTCTGTTTCTTCAGGAAAATACTCTTCAGTATGGGTCAGTAAATCTCTTTGGATGTTTGTGAAGGTTACAGTCAAGTCTAGTTCAGTATCTGCAAAGCCATAATAGAACAAAGCCAGGAACATTACAGACCTCTAAGAACAAAGCAAGAAAACCTGGGAGATCATAAAAACTGACTTAAAGTGTTTTTAAAATCAGTGTTTTCAAGGCTTTTCCTCACAGAAGAGGAAGTTCTTGTCAAGCCTGATTCATTGCTGGTGCTTGTACTGTTCTACATAAATTTGCAGTACTGCCTAGATTACCTAACCTGCAGAATCAGGTTTAGTCTCTGATGACTGAATTCAATCATGGTCACAAAGGTTCTCCCAGGCATGTGTAAACTCTGCAACCAGCATTACTTCTAAAGCTCCAGGTTTGGGGTCACAGCCTCCCAGAAGTAGTGGTACTTCAGACTGGCTCTTCTGTGTTAATTCTAGTGTGAATCTGAAGCATTTTGGAGCAGCAAAAATTGTTAAACCCACATGCAATGCAAGAACTTAAAACCAGAAAAGCCACCCCTGTGCACTTAATCCCACCTTCTGCTGATACAATACTTTGAGCAAAAATAGAAAACAGTGCAAGGTCTTAACCCTGGGTAAGCAAAAAGTATTTTGGGGTAATCTGAAGATCTAAACCTGCCTGTAGATTTTTTTCCATGTTCGCATTCCCTAAGTTGCATGAACCTGGGATTTGAAACAGTTTCTCTGAGCAAGTCCTCTACTGGATTGACAGCATTGCTAAGAGACACTTCCCTGCACTTCAGAAGAAGTACATTATCATTCTGGAGGAAAGGTTCAGGGGAATTAAATTATCTCTTTAGGGGGGGATTCCTTTCTTTAAGACAGGGATACTAGAAAAGAATAGAAAAAACACATAATACTGAGCTATAAATTGTTTAACTTTGTACTGATACAGTCCATGCTTTACCCAAACAGTGGATAAAATGGGACTTCAACCAGTTAGGGAATGAGGCAGCAAACAACATTTCTGGCCAATTGGACAGGTAAAACTTAGTTCAATAAATGGAGCCAGAGCTCTGCCTAGGCTTGTTGCCAGAAGTTAAGGCACTTCCACATTCATCTGGGACATGACAAGTATGCTTCTGAGAGTATGAGGAGAGAGTAGGAGGGAGGAAATGCCTCAACTCAATTACAGTTTGCCACGATTTTCCATCCTAAGGAGCTGCCAGTAGCTGTCAACACAGCCTGTGCTGCAAGCTCTGTAAGAGTCAGAGCTGGCAACCTTCAGTCATCCATCACAGGAGCTCAGTTCTACTGGAGATGGCACACTGGTGAGTTTGCCTTTCCAAGGAGAGAAGCATCTAGAAGGAGGAGAGCACCTGGAGAGTACAAAATCACCATCATTGGTCCTGCCTTGTACTACCCCTCAGATTTCTCTAGAAGACTTCTCTCATGGGCATCTGCATTTTCTTTCCCTACTCGGGAGGGATATGACTGACCAAGTCATGCACCAAGCTCCCTAACAAACAGACCCCAAATATAATTCTCTCTTGAGGTACTCACAGGATGAAAAGAGGTTTGATGGGTAAAGATAGTGAAGTGTGATGCAAAATGAGAAGATGGTGATGAAATTCCATCCTCCTCATCTGTCCTGCACTGGGAAAAATACAACAAATAAGTGGAATTAGAAACCACCAAAAAAACAGCATGTGGGAAGTAAAGGGAGCTACAGGAAGATGTAAAGGAGTGGCAACTATTCTCCCTTACATCTTCATTCTTATTGTGCTCAGTTCTGGGAGAGCTTCACTTGACAAGAACACCGGGGGTGCTTGGGATAAACCTGTTGCACACAGTCTGGAGGACACTATCAGGACCTGTGTCTAAACTCAGATTTTGAGTCTCAGGCCCTGGTCCTCACAGGGGACTTCAACCACCCTGATTCCATCTCCTGGAAGGACAACACAGACAAGGGAAGACTCAGGCATGATCTCATCAATGTAAACAAACACCCACTGGGCAGTGCAAAGAGGAAGGAGCCAGGCTCTGCCCAGTGACAGCAGCGGGGCAGTGGGCACACACTGAAACACAGGAGGTTCCCTCTGAGCAGCAGGGAACACTTTCTCAATGCCAGGCTGATTTGAGCACTGGCACAGGTTGCCTGGAGAGGCTGTGGAGTCTCCATCCTGGCACTGGAACTTCTGAACACGGTCCTGGGTAGCCAGCTCACGGTGGCCCAGCTTGAGCAGGGCTGGGTGGGAGCAGACAACTGCCAGAGGCACCTTCATGGCAGCTTCTGCCATGCTGTGAGAAGAAACAAACACCAACTTGCATTCATTTTCCAGCTCCCCAGTCACCATCACAAACTTCCTCTCTGGCTTGGACTGCACGGTCATTGAGCTCTGCAACACTGCAGCCTTCAGTGTTCGAGAAGTAACTTCTGCTGCATGGCACCAAATCAGCCAGAACAGGCATAAGGACAGCTCAACTCATGGGAGAGAGCTCAGCTCATTTCAGGAAAACGGGTCATCTTTTACCCTGCCTTGAAAAAGCATAAATAAAAGTTATTAATTCAAAGAAAAAGAAGATTATTTCTTCTAGGACAAACATGATTGCAATACTTAACCAAAACAAATCCATACCTTATACCTGAAACAATGTTTTGGCCTCAGCAACTCCTTCAAATTTTGCATTTTCTTCCAAATTCTGCCTCAATCAATGAAGCTGAACAGTTACCCAGCCATGGCAGTCATGGTGAAGCAGAACCACCTCGACTACCCAAGAGGACAGCAGGTAGTGTGAGCCTTTAGGGCCACTGTAACACATCTGTACCGTGTTGTCTGGGTATTACTAACCACATATCC
>VZRX01008762.1:10459-39365 GCA_013398075.1 Notiomystis cincta | reverse complement strand
TCCTTCCTTCCTTCCTCAGTATCCCTCTCCCTGTTGGCCCCAACCACCTGAATTGCCCTTGGCATTCTCTTTCCTCTGCTCTGCAGGTGTGGAAATGCAGGCAGAGCCAGGCAGAGCAAACCTGATAACCCAAGAATTGTAGGTGGAATTAAGGCAGCTGCCCCAAAACATTGACCCAGAACCTCTGCTGATTTTCACCTTCACTCCCCAAGTCTGAACCTCCTGGGATGTATCAAACACAGGAGTCTGCTCTTGTTTTCACATTCACCATTCACCCTACATCCCTGAGCAGCCTGGCAGCCTCACATTCCCTGGCATAACACGGGCTGTCCTGGGGCTCAGCACTGCCCCAGACCTGCAGATAGCAATGCCTCCTTTGAGGTGCCCAAAACCACTACAGCCAAAAAGAAGGGAGCTGCAGAGGACCAGTCTCACCCTCTTTTGCTCTGATACCAAATGATCTGAACCACCAGAAGCTAATTCTTGCTTTTGGGTGAAGTTATCAGCCAACCAGCTTCCAGATCTGACAGTAGCATTACTGGATATCTTATGGGACTATGGCATGAGTGGAGTCGTGACTCTTCTCATTCACCTGCTGTTTTCCTTTTGGGAATATTATAATTTCTTTGCCTCCTTCACCATCCCTGCAATTTCTCAGCAATCATTCCTGGGACAAATTGATGTTCTTTTTCCTGGTTTTGTATATTTATTCTTTTGTTTGAGTTTTGTGTTTTTTATCTTCACTTGAAAAGCCTTCTTCTTTCCAGTAGACAGAGTGAGGACTTTTAGTCATTCTTATTGAAAGGGAAATTCAGTAAAAAAAGTGAAGAGGTTTTCTTACACACCTTCAAAAATGAAATATCACCAAGGAACTCTGGATGCAGAAAACATTAAATAAAAGGATCGCTATCAAAGGCACAAAACATAGCCTATTGAAGGTTTTAATTAAGTATTTATTTGTAAAGAGAAGTAATCTTCATTGCTCTGAAAGATCACAGCCTCTCTCTGTAAAGGAAGGGCCTGGCCCAAGGTGTGTTGCTGTGACAAGCAATAAAGGTGGAAACGAGAGATTACTTTAACAGCCTCTCCCAATACAAGCTGCATCTACCTCTGGCTTTCTACTTGCATTTCATGAGAGAAATACTTCAATGCTGTGCCTGTGAGTGAAAGGCTTATGTTTCAGAAAGTACATCTAGTCACTGCTGCCAGCAAAAATAATAAAGGTGACAGGCTTTCCCATATGAAGACACACTCCTGTCATGTTTTTATAACCATTGCTTTATTTAAAATGGAAAAATCCTCCTCCTCCCACTCAGTATGTCTGCAGGACCAGATGCTTGTATTAAAAGCTGCATTACTCATTTAGTTTTTTTCTTCATCTCTTCTAACATGAAACCTACAGGAGGACTCTTAATTTAGAAAAACAAGATGCTGTAGTAAATTTTAAAAAACCCTTTTTATACTTCTCATTAAAAACCACATTGGACCCTTGCATTCACAGCCCATTCTGATCCCAGGAAGAGTGGGACTCCTGCATGGGGCCACACAGCTGTAGGGAAGCAGCTTCTTAGGCTGAAGCTGGGATAGAGGAGCCAGTTCTTGATGGACCCTCAATGTCACTGTGCCTAATTTTTCCATGGTGGTTTTCGTGTCCAAGATACACATGGGAGAGGTTCCCCTAGGCAGAAGTTCTACAATCCTGCCCTTGCCCTGCATGTCCTTTGCTGATCATCAGAGGCAATCTCTGCTCTTTTTTTTCTCCTGCTTCTTCGAGTGTAGACTCAAAGCCAGCTGTATTGGTGGAGGCATTGCCATGGCTTCAGGGAGCTTAGGTCTGGCTCTGCACAGGTGGAGGCAGAATTCCCTACCATGACTTTCATTGCTATTATTGTTATGAAACATAGGTTATTTAGTTTTTTGAGTTTTTTTTTTCTGTTTTTTTTTTTTTTTCCATTTTGCTCTAATTTCTGTGGTCAACAGATGTCCTTTCTGCATGACCTAGTACTTGCTAGTCTTTCTGCCATTACTTCTTTTTAGCTCCAGGGTTGAGGTATGTAAGAATAATCAAATATTCTCTTATGGTGGAAGCTGTTCCTTCAGGAAGGCAAACCTCTTTCTTAGCAGAAGAAGGAGGGGTTTGCTGGTCACTGAAAAATAGGTTGAAAGGGGGATTTGTAATGAGAACAAGGTGCTCCCCATCTCCATTCCACGAAGCTTTATGTGTGTGTATGAGAGAGGCTGAGACCAGCCCCTTCCTCTGTGATGGTGCAACTGAGAGCAGCAGGAGGTCAGCCCAGATTTTTCCTTGGCTGAAATGGTCTCTGCCACAGCATTAGCAAGGTGGAACAAGTTTTAACCTCTCTCCTGTCTCCTTCAGCATCACCCACTGCTCTCAGACTGCAGAGAAGCCAGGAAAATGCTAGAGCCATAGAGAGGCAGGAACAGAAGAGCAGGACTTTCCTGCAAGTTTCTGTTCCTACCTCCCCATGGACTAAAATAATTCACTGGGAGATGCATGATTTTGTACATTTCCATGTACATATCCATGAAGTATTTTTCAGAAATCAGTTTTGATTAAAAAATACGAAGAACTTTTTGTATTGAGTGCTAAAGAAATACTTTATTGCTGTTGACATGCAGACAATATAAGCCATTTGGCATGTATAACATACTTTAAATAAAAGCACTATTGGTTACCAGAAATATCTCCTGTTCCCCACACACCTTCCCCCATACTTGAGATGACAACGTGGTGGTTTCAAAAGCATGTCTCTGTCTTTTCCTGTCATGAGAATACCTGAAAACAGAAGTTTTTCCTTGTAATGAATAGACAGAGTCAGATTGCTTCTTGACTGCCTACACTTCCTACTAACACATAAATAGGCCTGAGTCCAGAAAGTTTATCTGCATTCAGAATCCTACATCTTGATCAGTTCCACTTGTCTTTTAAAAGTATCAACATTTTTACTTTGTTTTGCAAAATGACCTAAGATTTTACTCAGCTGGTACTTGCTAGGGTAGAGTTCTATTTCTGATGTTCAGACTGCTCTGTGATATCACCTTCAAAGCAAATAGGAAAAAAGGTTACCCCTTGACCAGGAGGTACAAGCAGTATGAAATAAATTAGACAAGTTAACCAGGTTTTGATTTGCTAAGCTATAAGGATAGAAAATCTCACTGTCTGTCTGTCTGCTTATCTATCCAGTCATCTCATTCTCAGTGCTCTTACACACTTGGATTTTACTTTGTTAAACCAAATCCAGATTGGTGGTACAAAATTAAATATTAGGAAATAAATATAAGGAACTTAAATAAAGGGAATGCTACATAGCTTGAGCTGAAAAAAAAAAAAGGCAGACGAAAAACTGTGAGGTTAAGTGCAAAAAAGTATCTAAAATAATTTCAAAGGAGATGTTTTAAAATTGCCATGACAGCAGCCTTTCAACTGTATGCTGAAGAAACAGGAAAGTTACTAATGATGCTCCCGATACTTCTGCTCCTGCAGTCTAGAGTTCTGGCTTCAACTTCAAAGGGAATGATGCTCACACCTTCTATTTGCAATATAAAATTCTCTTCATGCTCAGCCTCCAAAACAACAGGTAGCTATGCTCTTTCATGTGTACCAGAAGATATGCAAAGGAAAACTCCCCACTGAGATAACTCAGCTCAAAGCCCTCGCCCAGGCCATGGAAGGCTCTTTTCTGGATTTCTGTGCAGCTGCTGTTACAAAGCTGTTTGTTAGAGCCAAGGCTGGGAGCACACTGGTGGGCTCTCAGCAAGTTGACTGTTTAGCTGGTGCAGATGGCTCAATCTCCCTGACATCAGTGGAGATTCAACCATTTATCCCAGCAGAGGAGTTGAGCTAACAAATTCATTCCTCTCCAAGCAGGGTCTAGGGTGTCTGGTCTGATCAAATGTGCACTAACCTTAAGCTCCCTCATCACGGTGGGAAAAGCAATCATAGAGGTGAAAACATTAATATATTACCCAGCTATTTGGTACATAGCCTCTGAGGGACCAGAACCAGTAACAGTGGCAGTGTAACAAATGCAACAGCATCAGGCCTGAATCAAAGCTGGCTCAGGGATGCTGAGGCTCAGGGATGCTGAGGCTGTGCCTGCCTTCGACTGCTCGGTGACCCCCGGGTGTGGTGACCTCTGTGAGAGCATTTGGCCAACAGCTAATGGTGCTGAGTGCCTATTTTGTACTTGAAAGACCATATTTATGCAATCAATGGAGATGAAGTAAGGAGTGAAATTTGTGAAAAACATATTTCTTGCTGAACTTCTGTTATTCCATGAGAAAAATTACTGTAAAATTACAGTATTTTTGGAAAATTATCTCCCACTCAAAAACCTCTGAATATTTTTTTCTTTGCAGTTCTATGTGAGATGTTTTCATGGAAACTTTTGAAGCAGATAGTCATGATTTCTGGCTGTATTTTTACTCCACTTTGGCAATTACTGATCACATGGTCTAGCTTACAATTCTCTGATTCTCTCTGCATTAAGGACAGGAGGTGAAACCATGCTGACTTTGTTTTACACAAGAGTATTTCATATTGTGAATCTCTCCTAGCTAACTAGGTGGTAATTAACTCGTCCATCTTTAATAGTTGAAGCAAAAGTGAAACATGACTGCTGTGATTCACAATTAACTGTATTTCCTTTTCATTATCAATGCACACTATGCTAAGGGAGGATTTGATGTATCACATTTATAATACATACCTTTCCTTAGTCTAGAGGTACTGCATTTTCCCATCTGTGTGTGTGTGTTCTGCCCACTCCAATATTTTTAGCACACACCTTGCCTTGATCTGACAAGGCTGCCTTTCCCTGAGAGTGCTTTCAGTACCCTCCTCTCTGTGTGCCAAGTTCCTTGCACAGAGTACCAAGAGTAACTTTTCACTGAGTACCAAGGGTAACTTCTCACTGAGCATGAGTGAGCACCTCTCATGACACACAGAGGAGTATTTGCTGCACCAGGATTTGTTGCATTGCCAGGAGAGGAGAGAAATCTTTCATTTTCAGGCAGTTATAGATATCAAAGGATGCACAGACAGGTGCAGAGGAAGCAGATATAAGATCAGATGCTTCCCTTTCTGTAAAAAAGTCCCAGAAATGCCAAAACCTGTAGGGTGTAGGCACACATTGCAAAGAAATCCTTGGTCACATATGACTATGAATAACAAACTTCTTGGGACTATGGTTCCTGTTGAGTTCAGAGGTGGGAAAGTGCTGCTTCTTTACTAAACTGCTGCTAGAGAAGATCTTTCAGGTCTACAGCAGGGGTTCCATGCAAAGCAAGAGGTATTTCAGATTGATCTTGTGTGACAGCATGTCTGTGGGAGCTGAGATGCAGGTATGAACTGGCTCCCTGGGATGCTCCAGTGTTTCACATCTCTGCTAGAAATAGTGATCCATTGCATGTTTTTTTATGGCTCTGAGCACACTGAAGACAAGCCACTGTGCACACATACTGAAACACACCAGCAGGAACCTGGACCCTTTGGCACATTATTGGTGCATGCTGACAGTGTGAAGTTTGGAGACCTTTTTCTGTTTTATTTAGATATAATAAATGTTGGATACAACTTCCATCAGCAGGGAACGAAAAAAGTCTACAACAGCAGAGCTAATAGCCCAGGAAACTCATGTGGGAGATAGGAAGCCCATATCCAAACCTGGGGTCTAAATCAGGCAGAAGAGGGATCACATATTCACTGATGGTTTAGACAATCAGGTTGCTGTTGAGCATCTCCTGTTCCTAAACAGAACTTTTCCAGTTCCTTATGGTAATGCCAAGATACAGGCACCCACATAAGAACAAAATGTGCAAACACACAAATCTGATGGCTTTAAAAATGACCAAAAATAGGGAAGAAAAGCATTTAGCATGTGTTAATCCCTCAGCATCCTTCATTTGAACAGCAACATCAGATTTCATGAAAAGCAGGCTGTTGACCACATAGACTGGAGGCTATAGGATCTTCTTTGGCCTAAATTGTAGCATGCAAGCAAGGAAGGGTTCACTCACAGTCACAGAACACTGAACACACTGGATGATGAAGCTAAAAGGTGGTACATCTTTTCATGCTCTTGGTCTTCAGACACCAAATGCATGGTTTACATACTAAAAAAATACTTCCACATCCAACAGATGCGACTAATTTCCTATCATATTTAATGTTGTATTGCACACTAGATTTCCTTGGAATAGATGTATATTTAATCCCTTCTTTTGCAGAGCTTGAAATTTTACTTTCCTGCCTTTTCATCCTTGCAAGAATATAGGTGACTGTTTCTGACTTCTCCCCATGCTACTTCATAGATAAAGGACCAATTTTCGGAGAGAGTGTGCTACCTAGAAAATATTTTTTGTGTCAATAAATTACTTGTTCCTTCTCAAAGAACATTTCTATATCTCTTTCTGACCTCTTGCTCCTGGTGTGCTTGAAACATTTATTGGTTCTCTCACCATTCCCTCGCTCTGTCATCTTTGGGATTTTCCACTTGATTTCTCATGTTCCTTGTTCATTTTATTCTTACCATCTTTGTAGTCTATGGCTGCTGTTGTGGCCAGTAGATGAGGTCACCAGCTACATGTCTATATTTGGCAGAATTGATATCTATGTCTCTATTTCTGCCATAGTAACATCAGTCAGACACCAGAGCTTCAAAACATTGTCATAACTTCATCTCCAGACCTTGCCCTGAACAGGGGAGGGGCTAAACAGGCAAAGAGTGGCACCATATGCACAAAATTTAACTTTGCTTTGCTTTGGAGTGATTTTCAGCCTAAGCATGAAGGAAAGTCAGATAAATATTTACCAACTTGATTCTTATCTGAAACAAAACATATGTTTATGTATTCGTTACCAGGAGCCCAGTAATATAAATAGCATGATGGCACACACATTCTAGAGTTCCAGCTCAGGAAATGTTTGATTTCATATATTTATGGGAAAGCACGATTGGATTTTGGCAAATATGGCATCTCTTGAATCCTAACTGTACTATAATGTCAAGCTGCAAAGCTAGAAAGTCTGTGTTATTCACTCTAAAGGACATTAAGTACAAATATTCAGACAAGGATGAACCTTCAAGAGGAAGAAAATGCACATAATTATATCAGATATTCAAAATGAGAAGTCTGACCTTTTCCTTACCTGGCCTGCAGTAAAGAGAATCTAATAGCAATTTTACAGAAATGCTTCAAATCACAAAATATTTCTGTTGCTAGTGATTTCAATAGCATTATATTTGTATAAGCAATTCATTACCACTTCATTTTCCCATTTACCATAAACTTTCTGACAATGAAATAGCTGAATGTTGCTCTGGCAAAAGGAAAAATAGAAGAGAATTGATCAAAGGTTATCACAGTGTTAAAGTTAGAGAGATGCAAAAAGCTCTGATTTAATACCAGGAAATGACACCCATTTTGCTTGTTTTAGTGTTCCTCTCTGGAATGCTTCTACAGGCATAACAGCCAAAGCCAACAAGACTGGCAAGAACAATGTCCATATTTAGGGGACTTTGTGGAAAATACTGGAAGGTTTGAAAATCCTGATAAAACTGACCCAGAGGCCAGCATCCACTCCTTGGTTTTGCTGCCAGGATCCTGGGAGACTCCATTCATTCCAGTAATTTTTTTCAAGTCTGGAGGAGGCAACAAAGCCAAGTTCACCCCTCCAGCAGACTCATCCCTTTGTGTGCTGCTGCTGTAGTCTGGCAGAACACTTTCACCAGGGGGTTTTTCACACTGAAAAATCCCACTGTGTTTCCTCTTCACTACACCATGGCTTTAGTAAGGGAACAGCAGGGTTACACAGCCACCCACTTACCCTGCTCCTCTGCGTCCTGGGAAGCCAAGATGCCCTGTACCATTTGAAAGATAACTGGAACCTGACCTGGGAGAAAATGATAAAAGAATTGAGTTTAACCACTACATAAAATCATGCAAAAAATATAAAAAAATACTACTTGTCTGGCTATAATTTTAATGAAATGCAAAATGGTGGGTTTGTGCAGCTATTTTCATGTACTGGAAAATGGTTTTCATTGTTTTCAGGTGTTGGCGTTTCAAAAGGGGAAAATACTGTTATTTATGAATGGTGATATAAAAAAAATATTCTGGGGGATTTTGAGTGATATGCTGGAATGCAGAGGCATGATGAATAATATTTGTAAACAATAATGTGCCAGGATAAAAAATTGCATAAAGAAAGCAGTAGATTTTAAACTCTGAGAGGTCACATGAAGGGTCATAGCTATGTACAATTTAGAGAGTTTAGGGTTTAAAGATAAAGGGTATGGGTAATAATTTGAAAATACTGTTTATCTTATAATCATTTCAAAAAAATCCAAAAGAACTGCTTGTCTAGCCTAATCTAGCCTTTTGTTTGTAACATCTGAGCAAGTCTGTCACTGAAAGTAGTGAGTATTTCACTGTAATTTTCTGGTACATGTATAACTGAATGTTCAAAGACCTGTAGCAAGAAGTTATCTGCTCTATTTTGCAGCAGGGGGGAATAAGATAAAAACATTGAATTTGTGCAAGAGAAAGAGGAATGGATATCTGAAAGGATTTTTGTCCTGTTTTTCTAAGGAAACTAGACTAATCCTACTATGCTGCCTGTGCTCTTTCTTGTCTGTGAGCTGTTCAGATAAGTTTAGAATATGTTGACTAATTTCAACTTAATGGGCAGAAAGGTAGAATTGTCAAACATATTGAGTTCCTTGTGCTGCCAGAGATAGAGCATTTGAACTCCCAGTGAGTTATCCCACCACTACTACACACCTGGGATGCACATCAGACAGGGAGAGTATGGGTGAAAGTTAGAGGCAACAGTTCAGTGCAAGCAAGTTCTTTTGCCTGCAGTGTTTCTGTAGTGTGACAATTCTTTTTTAACTCAAAGCAAAAAGATGTCTCAAAATGGAGTCCAAAATGGATACAAGCTCATTGGTTAGTGAGCAAACCACAGAGAAGGTTGGAGGTTTATAATCTCCATTTGCACTAGTTGGATTGCTCTTTTAAGGACAATCAGGTTTGCTTCCAGGAAATTCTGGGGATAAAATGATGATGAAGAAATATAGAAAGTGGGTATGTCTATGTTCAGGCTGAAAGAGAAAGGTGGAAAACAAGATCATGGAAATAGTGGGAACAGCATAAAAGTGTGACATATGGCTATTTCACATAGACACACCTGAAGAGATTAAAACAAAGATAATCATTAACTAAAGGAGCACCAGTCAGCAGAATGAAATGGACAGCAGTGAAATTTAGGAACTTCAGTTACTCTGACATACTATATTAAAATGTTTCTTATCCCTACTCTGTTTCCTTAGGAAGAAAGGACTTAAACTGATCCTGAGATGCAGCAGCAAAGATCTTTAAAAATGACAAGTTTTAAAGGAAAAAACCCATCACTTGGGGTTGTCCTAATAGCTATCATAAAGGGACCTTCCTGGGCAAAGTTCCTGCGTCTCTCCTCCTCCACACTGATGGGAATTATGTTTTGTCAAGTTCCAAATTCAGAGGAACAAGAGGTACACTTAGGAGCTCCAGACCGCAGTACTTCTCTGAAGGGTAAGGTTAAATTTTGTAAGACAATTGTGGGAGAAGTAAATGACAACATATCTGAATTATAAATCTTATCAAAGTCACTATCAAAAAAGTGGAAATGACTGATCTGTTTTTGTAAATCAAAGTTGAACTTCATTGCTTTCTCACCCTCAAGAGATCACTAGTTGCTATGGAGAGCTTCTATACAAATATGACATTGTAAGTAGAAGTGAGCACCCATCTGACAAAAAGGTCTGGGAAAACAAACATACACTTCACAGGAGGTCAGAAAGAGTTGTTAATTTAGGTGAATAATGACTGTTATAAATATGTAGTGCATCTTTAAAAAAAATAAAAGGCATGATTTTTTAAAATGTGACAGTTGCAGATAATAATTTGATTTGCAAGGTAAGGCTACCATTCATATAACTTTATGTCATTTACCACAACTGCAATAAAACAATGTATAACACAAATAGTGTTTTAAAAAGTAGATGCATCAGCTTTAGTAAAACTATTAATTACTATTTTATGCCTAGCACCAGAACAATCTGATTATCCATTTTTCAAGGCTCAAAGAAACGTTTTTAATAAATCATCAAAAAGCACACTCTTAGTTTAGAGGAATAACCCTCTAAGCAGGGAATTATCCAGGGTGTTTCTTCATTTTCCATTTCCACAGTTCTCTTTCTGATTTCTATCATGATTAATGCGAGCCAAGATTATTGTTATCATGAAGTGTTTTCAGCTCTTCCTGGAAGGCAAGTGTGTGGAATATTGTATTTCCATCACCTTTTGGTAAAAACTGTAGATAATTCAGGTCTGGAACCTCAACAGAACAATTACATTTGTAAGCAAAGAATTGCATAAGGTTTTACAGATAAATCAAATAATGACTGGATGAGAGCTCTTTGTGGAATGTTAATCATTTTCATAGTCATTCACAAGATAGATCGATGAAGGGTAAAGGTTTCACACATAACTAACATTAATTACTTATGAGTGAGAAACAGTTTAATTTAAAAAGCCCAGGATACTTCTTTTTAACTAGTAGAATATAGCAACACCCTTGATTTTCTGAAGATCATCTGCAGATAGCACAGAGAAATGCAGAGACAAGACTGTTTGGATGACAAATAGTTCAGATGTAGTTTCTCCACTCAAAATCAAATCCTCAAAATAATTCTTACCCCGTATTTTGTCTCCAGTTACAACCTGAACAACTCTGCAAAGAATATATTTCCCCAACAGTCAGTATGCTCTGTGATATTGTAACCAAAATATTGCCTAAACTGAAACTGTGTGAGACTGACATTTTTTTCATGGTGGGTGTATTCTGCCTATTTTCAAAGACTCCTTTGCATATTTTCAGTTTTGCTTTGGAGTTCAAATTCAGCAAGTATGAATTCCTGAGCATGGCCTAAGCTCCTTATGAGTTTTGGTGAGATGGTCCTATGGTGTTCTGTGCATTTGCTCACACAAGCAGCTTCTGCTGAATCACAGCTTCCCCAGTTACATTACCAAGCAGTGTTCTGCATGCACTCACTCTCAGGGTCTCACCTGCTCTACGTGGTGAAACAATTGATAACTGAGGATAATGGTGGCAATGGGTGACTGTAAGAAGAGCTGCACTTTTTGGACAGAAATATTTTTAGCCTCATCTTTCAGTAGTGGCCAGGACTGGATGCTCAGAAAGAACAGAGAAGTATAAGGTGACTCTTCTCGAAGCACCAGGACCCTGAGGTGATGACATTTGCAGAGAACACGAATTATTTTTAATTAGTCAAGCCTAGGAACAGATTCAAAGAATTTTAGAAGGACCTTGGGAAAGGGGGACGTGAGGGAATGTCATGACAAATGACAGGCTGCTGTTCTCAAATGTCAGGTACTGGGCACTGAAGGTGACCAGTTGACACCTGAGCCACTGAGACTGGCTGCTGAATTATACACTGGGTATAATTACCTGAGCAAGAGGCATGGACATCAATATGGAAAATCTAGTACATCTCAAAAGGTTTATCCTATCAAAAATAAATGCCAAGTGGCAGCATGTGAATAAATGCATAAGAAAGCCGAGAATGTAGGGAAGTTTATTTCATTTAAGTGAATAATATGAATCAGATCTAGTGAACAAGAATTAATAAAATCATCTGACTTGTAAGTTTATTGAGATTTCTGAATTTATCCATTCTTCATATTTCTATGTTTGTTTCAAGTATTTTCATAGCAGTAGCACAAACTTTGGACTTATTCTGTAATGAAATCCACTGAACTTACAATGGTGCCAATGTGCTCAATGGGATCCTGGCAGCCCAACAGTTAAGGAGCTAGTAATCAGAAAAAAATGAAATTAAGTTCTATAGCACTTTAAAATTGTTCAGGTACCATATATTTTCAAAACTAAAGGAGAAAAGGTGGCAAATGAAATTAATTTTAAATGAAGTGGTATTTCTTCCGAGACACCTGTCAAAATAGTGTAATGGTCTAAGTACTGTCAAATCTTACTTTAAAATAAATAGATAAAGTGACAATGAATGACCTGGCTTCTTGTTCTCTACTCCATGACAGCTTTCTCCAAATCTAATTTGCACTTGGATTATGCTTTGCACCACAAGAGCAGTTGCAGTGATATTCCAAACAGTACTTTCAACAAACTCCTGTAATTTCCTAATAAACACTCATATTTGTGGTAATGACAATAGAACAGCTAATTATTTACTTATTAGAAACTTTATTTTTTTGTATATTCCTTCTTTCTAGGAGTGGAGACAAACAGAGGAGGCATTTTGAGCTACAATATTGAAACAGTAGGCAAAATATATCACATACCTAAATCTTAGTATCAAATATAATGAAGATTGCATAGTCAGATTGCTCTGCACTCTAGACCCTTGGCCAGCTGCTTAACTTTTACCAATCCAAAACATATCAATGCTGGAAAATTATTATTTAGGTAGCACTGAAAGCACTTCCAGTTACTTGAGCAGTGTTATCCATCATTGTGACTGCTTGCTTGAAACTTCTGACATTTACATGATTATCCTTGGGGGAGGGACTTTGTTGTTGCTTTTAAAAATATCTTTTCTGTCTCTAGCACCTTATTAACCTGATTAGGGATTCTTGTACTTCTACTTTTGCTGCAAAAACAGAATTCACAAATGCTGTGGTGCCTCACATAGGAGTTGATTATGGATTCTCTTTGAGTTTGCCCAACCTAAAATACCTAATATAACTAAAAAGAGGGATAAAACTAGGATTTTGAGTCCTCAAGATGAATTAAAAAGAATATGAATATCTGCAGTGGTGATCAGGGACTTGGTTAGTAACAGACAGTATGTGAGTACCAGCATAACAGAAATAGGGTTTTTTCTAGAATAGGCATAGGTACAATGATACAGAAGTTGCCTTACAGCAGAGCAAATATTTCCATGTGGAAAAATCAGAAAAAGAAAAAGGAAAAGAAAAAGAAATTGGTAAACAATAGCCTTAATGCCAATGCAACAGTGTTTTCACATAAATGTTTATTATACAAGACTCTTCCACTTCTAGCATGTGAGTGTTTGTCATTCCCATCCTCTAGTCCCTCCACCTGGCATAGGGCTCTTCTGCCATGATTTCAGGTCTGCTTACCTTTAATTTATTTACCACAAGAGCTAAAAGTAAAGATTTTTTTCCTTTTCATGCCCACTTCTGAAACTTATTAGCTCAGGAAAAAAAATATGTAAAGTCTGTTGTCAGATTCCCTCACCCTGGATTCAAGTATTCAAAATGCAAAGACTTTTTAATTCAGACTGCACCATTATGGCCTTGGGGCAACCAGGAATTAAATGTGGAGCTGCTGGCTCTCTGCCACGTTTTCCCTGAGTGTAATATGGATTTCAGCCTTTGGTACCTTGTCTCCAGCATTACTGCTTCTGCCTGGAAGGATTTCTGTTCAGGCTCCTTTCTGTGACCAGCAGCAGACAATGTGAGCTCTGCTCTATTCAACATCCCATGTGGATTTTCTGCCACATTGCTGACCTTTTATGATACTCCATTGTGACAATCTTTTTTCTTGTAAAAAATCCTATCACACGAAAATATTTCATCTCCATAATCCCAAGGCCCTTTGTATTACTGATGGTGCTCAGGCTATTTCTTGTTAGCCTCAGTCTAAGATAATTCTTTTAAGCTGCTGTGAAGTTGGGTCGCTTTACATTTCTTGCTCAAACTTGTCAAATTTTGTAACAGTAATAGGTAGCACTTGAATCACATTTACTTCAAACCCTTCTTCCTGCAGCTTCTTCCTTTCAGTGTTTATCAGCACTCTCAAAAGTATACCTGATATAAAAAGCTCTTTACTGGGACAGTATTTCAGTTTAATGAGGATTTTTGCAATTTTATGATCATTTTCTGAAGTCTAGGTAGTGCTTCTTAGCACAATTCCTTCTGTAATAGGGCTTCTGAAGTTTTATGGGCTGCATCTCCTCTGACCTATTTCTCTTTATAAACATATTTATGCAACTTCTCACAAACAAAAACATTTGCTAGTGTCTACTTTCCAGGCTGAGATTTTAATTTTATGTGTTACAGCTAGTGTTTCAGAAGAATACACAGCCACTCAGAAGGGCAGGGTATGTTTGCTACAGGCTGGATTTGAATTTTTTTTTGCTCAATAAGTGGGAAGGGGCAGCTACTACTGGCTCCAAGATGTTGTATAACCTCCTGGCTAGTTGCTAAAGACTTCTCCCATTCCCTACCTTGCCCAGCATCCCTGTGGCAGAGTCTGGCCTTTTCAAGATTTCAGTTTTTCAAGGTGGGAGTGTCTTGCTTAGTTTGACTCAGTATTGAGCAGCTGCACTTTGCAATTGCAAAACCTGTCATAATTCTAAGGAAAGTTTTTATTCTCAAGCTCCATGATCCTTCCTGTAGTGAATTTAATTCACTCCCCCTCAGCCACTAGCACTCAGCTTAGTCCTATCATCTGGCCTGCTCATGAGATTCCCTTTTGCTCACTCTGGGTGACAGGCAGAGCTTACTCCAGCAAAGGCATCTGCAGAGGCTAGACCTGATGGCTGAGTAGTCAAGACCTAACCTAGCTGTTAATTACACCAACTTGGTAGTGGGGATTGTTGTGAAAAGCAGAGATACCCCGGCTCAGTCTCTGCCCTTGCACAGGGTGGTGAGCAGGCAGAGTGGGTACCCTGCTTACCAGTGCCCTTGGAGGTCAGGAGGGGCATAGCCAGGAGTTTGGGGGCACAGCCAGGTTTGGGGCAAGATCCTGCATGCTTAAGGTGGGAGAAAACCAGAAGCTCCTCCTGGGCATCCCTCCTGTCCCCAAAAGCTTTGTGCAGCTCAGCCCATACTGCACAGGACACTTGAGTCTGTTCATCAGCTGCCCAGCTGCCTGGACCCAAAAGCTCTTTTACCAGTGCACCCTTTAGCCAGTTTACAAGCCACATCTCTCTGTTCACTGTGTGCTAGCCCATGGTGTCTGTAACAAACGTGTGGTACTCAGAAGCTGATACTGCACCCAATAACAATTAATTCATGAGGGAAATAAAAAAACCCGTGGTAATATATAAATCTTACCTTTATACTTCATATGTTTCACATGGTAGGACTCTAATTGGCTGGAACTCTAATACCTGCAGTGCCATGAGCAGCTGGATGTTGAGTGTGATTTGGGGCAGAGTGGTCAGTCAGAGAGCAGCAAGCACTCTGTGGTTGCAGAATGCACTGATTTGCAACTGGGAGATGGCACCAAGAAATGAGTGAGATTTCAAATGTCAGTACTAAGCTGATTTGGGTGCTTCTGTGTAGGCATCTTAAAGATTACATAAGACAACTTCAGAGCATGGATCTGGGGAGATACCTCTTCATATGGTAAATTGCTTTGCTTATCAAATTGCATCAAACAGTATTTTTAACGTCTCTTACTTTTCTCTGCTTAATTAACTTGAACTATAAATTTATTTTGCTTCTGCACAATAATTGCAAAATGCTTATTAGAAATAAATATTTTAAATCAAGTAAATGTTAAAAAGAGGTTTGCAAATGGCCTCATATGGATGATGAGAAGTCAAGCTAGCAATCTTAGTCATAAGAATAAAATTATTCCTTCCTCCCTGGGTTCAATGACAGCAAAAATCAAGCTTTCAGTAGAAGAAGACCTGTAGTTCACTCAACATTAGGCACATTCAGAGTAAATTTCATTTGCACAGCTACTTTATGTTTGCACAAACCAGTGTGAAACCAGTCCATCGTATAAATAATCAAAGGAAATGCAGATGTGTTCTGAGCAATTTTGGCTTGGAAGTTTCTTGCAGCAGCAAAGTCTCTATGAGTCAGCCAGATGTTCCAGAATGAATTATTCAGAAAAGGATTTTCAAGTTAATTCTGTGAAATTAGTTCCTCATATTTTGTATGAAACAAAAAGGTGTTGAGCTTGTGAAGGCAAAAAGAAACCATCCAAACTTTCTATTCTCAGTACATATAGGAAATTAAGTCTGCCTCTTCAATTCAAAACTTGCAGACGGGTAGGAAAATATTATGAGTTATTAATATGCCTCCAGCTTGCTAAAAGCCACAGTAAAGATTTTAAAATGTTACTGATCCCAGAGAAATTTAAAAGAATCCCTGTGACTGGAATGTTCAGTAAAAAGGAACGCAGTCCTTCAAGAACATCATAGAATCATGGAATTGTTTAGGTTGGAAAAGACCCTCAAGATCATCAAATCCAACCATTAACCCAGCACTGCCAAGCCCTACATTATACCACGTCCCCAAGTGCCATATCCACTTCTTTTAAATACCTCCTGGGGTGGTGAATGCATCACTTCCCTGGACAGCCCATTCCAGTGCCTGACAATCCTCTCAGTGAATAAATTGTTCCTAATGTCCAATCTAAACCTCCTCTGATGTAACTGGAGGCCATTTCATCTTATCTTAATGCTTGGTGTTTGTAAGAAGAGGCTGACCCCCACTTGGCTACAGCCTCCCTTCAGGGAGTTGTAGACAGCAATAATGTCCCCTCTGAGCCTCCTTTTCTCCAGGCTGAGCATCCCCAGCTCCCTGAGCTGCTCCTCATCAGACCTGTGCTCCTGACCCTTCCCCAGCTCTGTTTCCCTTCTCTGGACAGGCTCCAGCCCCTCAATGTCCTTCTTGCAGTGGGGGCCCAGAACTGAACACAGGATTTGAGGTGTGGCCTCACCAGTGCTGAGTACAGAGGGACAATCCCTGCCCTGGTCCTGCTGGCCACACCATTGCTGATCCAGGCCAGGGTGCCATTGGCCTTCTTGGACACCTGGGCACTGCTGGCTCCTCTTCAGCTGCTGTCACCAGCACCCCCAGGTCCTTTTCCACTGGGCAGCTTCCCAGCCACTTTACCCCCAGCCTGTAGCACTGCCTGGGGCTGTTGTGACCCACATAAAGGATATCTGGCACTTAGCTTTGTTGAACCTCATAAAGTTTACAGCATCTTTAAAGGAACCTAATCCTTCTGTGCTTCCCACACAGATTTAAGAGCAGGCACTCTTTTCAATGTCAAGTATATTTTTCATCCATATTTGAGTGAAATTTATACACAATCTCTAACACAGAATGGATTTAAAAACCCACAATTATCAGTGGATTATCCTGAGATATAAAGTAAGCATTAGGCTTTCACTAGGCTGATTTGCCTTGGAAAGAGGTTGGCTACTTAAGAGTCTTGTGTCCTTCATAAATGTGTTTCTGCTTCAAAATTCTGAATTAGTGTCTTGATGCAGAAAATGCTGCTCTTCCCTCCCCTCACCCCTCCCCCAAGGAAAATTGCAGAGATTACCTGATGTAAAATATGTAGAAAATTATGTATGGTTGCAATCTTGAAGTGTTTGATTGTTCCCACCACACATTTTACAATAAATTCAGCATTAGGACTCTCTCAGAACAAATTGCTGATTATTAAAATGCCAACTAAACAAATAATTGAAATTAAAGTATTTTGGAAAAAACCTACCAACCAAAACAAAACAGCTATGGTTAATAGACTCCCCTTAAAGCATAAACTCAAAATACGGTGCAGAACAAAAAAATGGAAAAGAGTATGACTACTTCAGAAGACATTTGGAAGGATTTTTTTTTTAATAGAGCAATGTGGGTCAAGTTTCCTAAAAACCAGGAGGAGTGAGAACAGGAGGGCAGAAAACCTTCTGAGAAGTATTAACTGTCAGAGTTGTGGAGGATAGGACAAAGAGGCAGAGACTTGCTGTGTGGAAGCTGAAGATCCTGTAGTAACACTGCAATGATATTCAAGAGCAGCTTTTACCTTTATAAAAGGATGCTAGGAAATAAAGTGAAAGTGGTGGAGAGGTTGGCTGCACAACAAAAAGATATGCTTGACCATGGTGCATAAAAGGAGATCAGCCACTTCTGGAGGTGGGCCAGACTGAAAATATGGGTTTATGAGCTTCTATTTTACAAGAGACAGAGAAGTTTCACACTATTCAAAGTCCAAATATACAGCTTTTGTACAGTTAAAGCAGAGGGTGCATTATCACCACCGTGCTTTCTTTCATGTCATTCTTGGCAACAGTACAAACTTTCTGAGTTTGTCTGCAAAGCTTCCACCACTCCACATTTGTAGCCCTTTGCAGCAGTGGGTTTTTACTTAAAAGCCAAATCCATATTCTTTCCTTTTGTCTTCCCTTAATCTTTGGCTGACCTTGGTATAGGGACATCTTTTCATTTCCCATGAAAATCAAGACTAGGAAGAGCACCCCAATAATCCAGGAGCAGAACTGGGAAAGGAGTTAGCCTGAAGTCTGCATGCCTGGAAGACCCCTTTTGCCTTTGCAGAAAATAAAACTTGCAAGGTTGGGGTTCCTGTCACAGACAAGGAAAATTGGGAATGAAGCTGAACCTGACTATAGAATTCTGCCAACTCAGAGTGAGTCTGCTTCTGAAGTACAAATAGAATTGAAAATGTAATGTCAGTCAAAAGTGATTATGTTCAAAAAAAAGCTATTTATCTCAGAGCAAAAGGATTAAATAAGTACCAAACTGCCTCAGCACCTGCCATTCCTGCCTCTATTTCAACCTGTAGTTAGTGCTGTGCTTCTTGTGTGTTTTCAGCTCACAACATGGGCTGTTTAGGTTCTGTTCTGCGGCCAGTGCAAATCACTATTGTTCAGTGAATATAAGCTGACCTGTGCTGGTTTGCTCATGTTGGTCCAGGGGCAAGGTACAGCAGAGTTCTGGTAGCACTTTTGCAATTAGATGAGTTCAGCTGCAGATGAATAGCCCTTCTTAAAAATGCCACCAAATGTGACTTCTCCCATTGCCTTATCTTGCAGTTCCATGATAAAACTTTTAGACAGTCTCTGTCTTAAGATTGATCCTGTGAATACACAGCAGTTAAACAGCACTAAGGAGAGCTGTACATTTGTTACCTAAAAGGCTATGATCTTTCATATGGTATCTTCAAAACAACAGACCAGGCATATGATGGGATAAATCACAACTGGGATTTGCCACTGGTCTTTGCATCCCTACAAACTGCACAGGCACAGCATAAAATGGCAAATGAAAAAAACATGAAAGAAAAGATATTTTCACCCCCTCAGAAGTAAAGAGAGAATGTTAATTCCCTAGGCCACACCTCTTCCTTTACAATCCCTCCAGGAATAAGATGATACCTAATTTGCTAATTGCCAGAATGTGAGAAGAAAATTTGTTCTTCCTGATTCTATATCCTGAGACGTGCCATGGTACCAAAACATTAGTAACTGACTGTGCTATTATTATACTATCTCTTTAAAAAATTGAAATTTATACAGATATAGAAAGACCCATGTAAACAATTAATGCTTGTTTTCCCAGCTAGTGGGAATTATTCTTTTACAGGTATCCCTTAATTGGTACCCTAAGCATTGAGAGCTTATTGACTAGGTGGATGCTTCACTCTTTGTCTCTGTAATGCTCCTTTAATGGTACCTAAAGTGGAGTGTCTAGAGTCCAGCATCTAAACCTCCTAGACATTTCTGATAGTCTAAACTCAGCACTTTGTCAGCATTCCCTCAATAATTACCCCTCTGTCTTTTATCTGCCACAAAAGATTGTCTCAAAGCTATAAAAAAAAAAGTCTCTTTCTTCAGTGACAAAAGACACTGCCACACTTCATCTTCCTGAAGAGAATTAGGAGCCTCTTGATTAACTTCAGTGGGAGCAGAGTCAGACCCAAGATCTCATAGTATCCATTCTTTTGCTTGATAAGTTATAGTTACTTTGCATTGTTTAGCTATGTACAGACCATATTCATTAGTCATTTTCATTCGTGACACGGATGAATTCATTAGTTTCTGATGCTGATTTAGATTCATAACTATTACTTATAATTAATTGCTAATGAAGGCTATTAGTGTCTAGCTGACATTTTTCCCTTCCCTGCTAAATGCTAACAAGTTTGAGCACAGGAAAAAGGACTTGCCTTAGACAGGAATTGACTCATTTTAACAAATAAGCCTAAACAGTGCTATTAGCCTTCTAGAGCATGAGATCTTTTCCACCACAAGTACAGAGCACTGCCTTAAAGAAAGTAAAAGAGTAAAATCAAGGCTACAAAAAAAGCTATTATGTTTTTCATAGTTGTTTGCAAATACAGCCCCATTCATCCTTCCTCTTAATCTCCCTCCTACAGACATACATGACCCACAGAGAAGGATTTCTAGTGCATTTATGCACTTGTAAGCACAGGCAATGGGGCATCAAGGGAAATTCTGGTCTCTACTGGGTGAAAAACAGTCTTCCAGTGATGTCAGGGAAGTTATTCCAGATTGGATCTGGTGTATAAAACTTCAGAAGTCCCGTTTCTCCAATTGCATTTCCCTCATACACCAGGCCAGCTGCAAAGAGCAGTTAAAGACAGACACCATGGGCCTGAAAGCAACATGGCACGCAGACAAAAGGGAGCCTTCTGGCCCATGTCAACCTTTGAGAAGGCAATTCTCCCCCCCACAATTTACTGGTTGAACAGATAAACCAGAAAGAAAATGGCATAAATTGTTATAAAGCAGAGGGAAATGGAATCCCCAGGCAGGTAAAAGAGAGAACCCTTTATTGCAAAAACCAGGCCTTTTTGAACAGTTACGCCTTTATCACTTACATTCCATTTAAGCACAACAAAAGGAATTGAACCAACCATCATAAACCACCATGTGAACACATAATGGTTCTATTATTTGTTTTTCTACCTCCAAATCACCTGAGTCACTTTCCCATAGTCCTTTTCTACCTAGCCAAAGTAACAGGCCTGAGCTATGAATTTATAAGGGTAACAGGGCCCTTATTATGTAAGGTTTTACAATAAGTGAGTGCATTTCAAGTTGGACATGGTAGTTCCAGTTTTATTTCAACTTTACATTTATCTTACTATACTCAACAGAAGAAACAGAGAAATTTTTATCATTACTCATGAAATAGAATGTCCTCTTCTTACTGCACTGGAACATGAATTTATCTCTAGACCTTATGAGGTAACTGCTTCATGAAACATGCTCTTCCTTTGATTTTGGAAGACTACAGAACATACAGATACACAAAAATCAAACAAACAACCAAAAAAAGGAGGAAATTAGCAGGTATCTGTTCTCTCAATTGCCTGAGTACAAGATGGAAAGTAGTCACACAAAGGGTACTCATGGATCTTGCAGAATTGCTCACTGTGTCCTTTCAACCTTGTTAGGAGTCCTTGGCAGGATGAAACAGGAGAGGGAAAGCCAAGATCCCAGACATTTTCCCCCAGAAAACATGGCTCCTTTGGGCGACTTCTCCAGCTTTATTTTGTGGGACCACTCTCAAAAATATGAAGAAGTACAGCACACACTCCTTAGTGTGTCCAAGTGTGGAACTGGGAACAGAAAAGGCACAGAAGGTCGAAAAGGTTTTTTGAGGGAGCCTTGGGCAGACACTGTGAATTTGGCATTCCATGGTTTTGGTTTATAGAGAAGTCCTTATTAACTGCTCATGTAATTAATATTAATCAGAAGAACCTATTAACTCCGATACGTTATAAAACCTCTTTTCAATGGGTTTTATGTAAGAAATACTATATTCTGCTTAGCATTGGCTACTGACTAACTTTTTAAACTGAGATATCAACATGCCTAAAAATATTGAGTGAAATCTTAAAACAAACAGAGACTATAGGAAATGTGAAGGATGTTAATACAATGGTAAATGACCTGCAAAAGGCAGCTTTCCAAACCATTGAGATATCAGAATGTTTATTTATTATGGCAAATATGTACTTGACATTTGAATTTTTATACTATATCTTCCTAGCTCTTCTAATCATTACTGCTCCCGTGGGCTCAGATATTTCATTTCTGCTTAACTCAAGTGTGCACACAACCTCAACTAGTTTTCATGTACGGTATTTGTTGATGCTTTCTCAAAGTTTTATTAATAAAATCTCACTGATACGGCCACCAATAACAGCCAAACTCCGAGACTGGTGTCTAACAATAGCTATTTACTCTACCCACTCCAGTATTCCCAGATTTCATTCTCTTTGTCACCATGCCTGGACTGTTCTGTAATTAATTAAAAGTTTAAAATGGAAAGGCAAGGGGAAAAGGAGACTCTCCAGGACTGATAGGTTGTGTACTAACCCAATAAATACAAGAGACTTGGCTGTAAATTATGCAGTTTGCTGATAAAGATCAGCGATGTGCAGTTGAATAGTACTATCTATAACAAACATTCATCTTGGAGGTAGGGGTAGATCATGGAGATCATTATGTTGAGAGAATGTCTGGAACCTGATGCAAAGGGGTTTTCTTTTTGGTATTCAAGGGGATGTGTTCTATGAAAGCTGTTTTTCTGTCTGTTAATAAGACTCACACATGGAGAGCAAACCCTGCAAACAGAGGTCACAGGGAAGAACTGTGTGCCCAGGACTCATCGTTTACAGCTCTGCTTTGCCTTGTCTTTTTCCATCATTAGCTGTGGAAGGTCAGATGACAGGGCAGGAAGCCCTAAATTGTGGCTGTTCTTTATGTGTTCTATAAATCACATTCCCCATGAGTTCTGAAAGATCTGAGGTTAGACCTTTACTAGCAATGCAACCATGAATCAAAATTCAGTGGAAGTCAGTGTAAAAGCTTGCACAGATTTCTATAAACCTTGGATCAAAGAAGTATATGCATCTAATGTGCTCTACCCCCAATTTTGCAACGTCCCAGCACTGCAGTTTAGCACATTAGGCTATTTCACTATTTAAAAGTAGTGCTAAAACAACAACATACTTCTGTTGTTGTCTGCTGCATTGTTATCATGGATTATTAACACACATTCATTGTCAAAATGAAAATAATAAAACTGTGTTTTGGCAACAGTAGGAGTGACAAAACATCAATAAGAGAAGCAGAAAATGATCAAATAAATTAATTTTCCTTTATAGCAATTTTTTATGAAGAAATATCAGTGCAGCTTACAATTCATGGGTTATAATTAAATATAGCATTAATATTCAGGGCCCTTTAAGAAAAAATTGTATTCAGAAGCTGGTACATTAAGAAAAAGCACCAGACCTCAAGACACATGTGATAGTTCTGCTGTATTTCAAATAAATAAAATAAAGATGAAGGCATCTTATTCATGGGGTGCAATCTGTGAACCAGAATTGCCTCTGGATTTACAAATATCTAGTTAAATATAACACTAATTGATTCAATGTGATTCATGATTAAAGGCCATCCTTGTAAATGTGGCTTCTAGTTAAGATTCTTCCCAGATGTTTCCTTGACAGATTCTACATTTAAAATTATTAGAATCTAAATTATTGATGTTCTTTCTCATTTCAATTATTATTAGCATTTGTGCACTTCTTCTTTTTCTCTTCTTAGTATTTGAAGTCAGTTCTAAGGATGATTTCTCCCTGAAAAATTCAAGGCCAAAGCCAGGTGAAATTGAACTCTCACAGAAGAGCTACTCTCTTTCAATGCTCTAATTTGCAGTAGCTGGTAACTTTCTCTTGCCTAAATTACCTTTGTGCTGACAGTTTTAATGCCTGTGGTTTTTGCTGATATGTAATTTGGAGACATAAGTTTGAAGGAAATCTAGTTAGCCAGTTCAGTTATCCTAGTATGATTGTAACATATTTTACCCTACTTACTTTTGGGGTGCTAGCATGGACACACACACCTGTACACATCTAGACACTCTAATGGATGGATGCCCCCGAGCTCAAATACAAACATGCACCCACTGTCAGTGAAATGAAAATTCTCAAACATGTCATAATGGATGAAATCTCCAGATGGGGTAAATCAGGGTAGTTAACTGTGGTTCATGCAATTTCAGTGCTGTCTTACTGAGATATAGCCCTGTGCTTGCTTCAGTAAAGAACATGTGATTTCCTGGAGTAGGAGGGGAAAAAAACCTGGGTGGATGTGAAAATAGCACACTTTAAATGTTCTGGTCAGTGTTTCTCAGCATGACTTAAATATACCCTTTCAAATTTTGTTCTGTCTTCCATACTCTGACAAGGAATACAATAGGCCCAAAATCTGCTTCCAGAGACAGAGGGTTTACAGAACCTCTGGAAAGATGAAGGAGTGGTTGTGGCCTATGACCCTGTTGCTCAACAGCAGCTGATAATACACCAGTGGGCTGTACAAGAGATGGAGTTGATCTGCCAGATGATGGCATTTGATAAGAAATCATTACATCACATACACACACATTTCTTTGCTTTCAAAGAAACATGTGGAATGGGGGAGAAAATTATTTCTTTTCAAAGTATATTCAGTTTTCTGGGGTTTTTTGTTTGTTTGTTTTGGGTATTTTTTAGGAAGTTTGGAAGTCCTTTGCTAATGATAGACTATGGAATACAGCTTAAGCAGTCTCAGCATTAGTGGAACAGACCAGAGGTCTGAGTCTGGTGACTTTAAAGAGGATCTGGGTGATGAGGGAGGAGGGAGACGAGGAAGGAGATGAGAAAATTGCTGTCACTTTCCCAAACCTTTTCAAAAGAATGCTCCTCTTTAACATATATACTTGAAAAGTTGAAATCATTGTGTGATTAAAGTGCTCCATCCTTGACTTTTGTGGGAGGCCTGACTGCCTCCATGACCTTATTTTTTTGCCCAAAAAACCCACAGAGCCCAGAAAATTAATTCGTCATGGCTCAAAAGAACAGCTGCTCATTGAAGTAGAACAAATGTCTCCAGCTATGATGGGAAAATGTAACAGGATCTCTCTAGTCACAGCAGAAGTAGAACTGGTACACCTAAGACAAAACATTAAATTAAATACCTTTCAAAGAGTGAATACAGGCTTTGCTTCTGGGGATAAGGACTCTAGAAAAGATTTGGTTAGCACTCAGGTTGAGATCTTAGAACGACACAGGAAGCAAAGGTGATTTAGATTGAAGACTGTGTAAACTGAGGGATGTGGAGTGGAAGCAGAGAGGCTTTATTACTGCTGTTTTGAACTATAGTGGGGAAATGGCTTGTAGCACATTGCGGGTGGTTGCAAGACTTGGAGTTCAAAGGCAGAAACAGTAGTTGTTAGAGAAGACAGCCAGCATGATCAAATGATTGGAAATGGTCCTGTGGAGTGAAACATGACAGGAGAAAAATCTATTTCATTTCTCAAAAAGAAGCTTAAAGGAGGCTTGATTGCAACCTAGCAGAAGGTGGAGTAACAGGAGCCAAAGGCTGGAAGCTAAAGTTCAACAAACTCAGAACACAAGCAGGGTGCACATTTCAAATTGTGGTGGTGCACAGTCTATGAGACAACTGAGAAATTGTTTACAAAGATCCAAGATTCTAAAATCAAGACAGATTTTTTTCTCCCCTCTTCTCCCTACCCTCCCACAGCTCCAGGAATATAGGTTCAGGTTAAACCAGAAGATTCAGATAAACTCTTTTAACAATTCTTTGTTCGAGATCAAGCCTGATGGTTGCAACTGTCTGGCAAATACTTTCTTCTACTCCCTCAATGTTTCTGCCTAAGCTGTTGGTTATAAACTGAACCTGTGGCAGGCATGTTTCCTCTGTAGAGTTCTCAACATGCCTCTGATTGCTGGTACACTGCTGGGAAGGTCTCTTTCTCTGCTGCATTCTCCATTTCTCCACATTTCAAAATGCCTTTACTACTGCTTTGTGCTAGAAATTCCCTGTGTCTGGAGCATTAGTTCTCTGCACATACTTGTGTGGTTTTATGCATGCACCAGCAGCCTTGATTCTCTCTAAACCCTAGGAAGCAATGCTTTTCCAGCAGGTCACCTTCAATTCTCTGACTCCACTGAAGCAGCTTTCCATTTCAGCAGGGTTACACTGCAATAATAGTTGACACAAAAATCAAACCACTGTATTAACCTCTATTTAAAAACCGTTTTTGAAAGGACAATAAATATCAAAGAAACGTAATTACAGGAGTATAGTCACACCTTACTAAACTAACACAGGGGAATCCTTAAGGCAAGGAAAAACTCTAAACAAAATTGGTGTGGATGAATATAGAGTATATGTGACCCACTGCTGTGTTTTCAAAGTAGCTCCTTCCCTAAGGCGTTGAATGTCCTCTGCCTCAAAATAAAAAAGCAAAATGCTGCACAGCATATGTTGTCCAGCCTCAGAATGATATNTAAACATTCCGGCTGCAAGGTCAAGCGAGCCGCCGTGAAGAGTCCTCCCGGCTGCAGTCCGAAGGCACAAAAAAAACCCTCCAGCAGGCGATGGGGAATACAAGATCATCCCACGACATCCAGCCTCAGAATGATATACAGGACTCTGTTTTAAACACATTGGTCAGGTTCCTCCCACCTGTAACTTTAAGCACTAACTAATCCCTATAGTCATGAGAGAGAGAGGGAAGATCATCTTGCTGAATGGTACAAGGTTAAAGCACCTATGGCTGCACACAGAATTTAAGGTAACTATGCTCTCAAGTTTGGATCTTAAAGGCCTTAAATGAGGAAAGGAGAAGAAAAGAATCTGAATGTTACTATTTCACAATAGCACTCATTTAACACGATGCAAAATATGATTCCAGACCCATTTCTTAGTCTTTCTTATTTCTGTTCTCTTCATGTTTCACTTTTTTTCCTTTTTCTTTTCATTGTATTCTTTTGTTTACACTAGCTACTTCATCCACATTTGCTTTCTGTGCCATGCAAGAAATATCTTTCACCCGAAAAACTTGTACCACCAATATTTTCATACACTGTCAAAATCCCTCACTCTTATCTGCCCTCTTTGTCAGCTGGGCAAACCTCACTTTCCACAACAGTTTCTACATATGGACAAATATTCTCATGTCAGCTATTAATTACCTGGGGAAAAATGTGACAAAGACATCTGTCACTGTTGTATATCCATTTTGGACAGCCTCATCACTGGACCAAACCCAGAGACATGCTGCTGCAAGTGAGGAGGAAACCCATCTGCGAATGCAAGTGAAAGAAAAAGTGATGTAGAAATGAAGAGTGATATTTCTACCCATGCTTTTTCAGTCACAATGCTGTATTAACAGAAGTTCTCCACTTAATGATTATTAATGTGTTGATTTCCATACAAATTATTGCAAGAGTAAATCTGATCTGCACTGAATACCTTATGAGCTCTAAAAGGACATTCAGATTATTTGAGCTCCTATAGGGGTTTTTTAAATAAAATCTGCACTGCTGGCATCTCTACATACATTTGGGACTTCAGCAGTGTCTGTGCTTGAATCAATTCTGCTCTGGTTTAAAAAGTAAAAAAGGCTACCGCTTTGAAATATTACAGAGATTTTGATAATGTCAGGGCAGCATTGCTATGAGAGTTTCCACCAGATGGGATACAGCTGGTGCATTCTTCCCTACCATCATCAACAGGAGTTTTCCAGCAAGGTTGCTATGCTATAAACCTGAAGAGTAAAGCAAGGACACTTCTCATAACTGATTGACAGCAGCAGTGGGAGGCATATATCACCACTGGTTGAGTGGTGTATGTGTGTGATAATGGGTATGTTAAAAATTGATGTATATATTATTACAATGTAGCTAAAAACCTGCTCATGTAGCTTTAATACATACCCTTATGGTCTGAAAAGAACAAGACTGCTCCATGATTAAACATTGCTGAAGGAGTAAATTTTACAGACTCAAAGTCTGAAATATTGATGAATATGCAGGTAGTCTGAAGGCTATTTTTTTCCTTCTGGTGTTTTGGCTGGGAATCTAATTCTGTATCCCTGTCTGAGTGCTGTCTGTGGCCATCTCACACTTCTTTATTGTCAAATCAATCCAAAGAATTTCATTAATATTTTTCCTGAGTCATGTGCATAAGCTCAGGTCAGGCCTTGAGGCTTCACTGGCCTTCCACACGTCTCTTCTAGAAGGATTTAATCTATTTCTTCCCCAGTTTTTCCGCTGCAGGATATGTTTGCTTTTTCCAAAATCAAATCCTCAGGAAGGAGATTTGGGCCCTTCTGTACTGGAATAGCATGTGTGACCACATTTGCATGAGCAAGCTGAAAAGAATGGAAGCATAGGACAAAGTACTGTCCCTTGACTGTCCATGCTGTTGGATGTTTGGTAAAGCCATAGGACCAATTTTGGACTGGGTCAGAAAGTGTGGTTGGGAAACAAAGGCTGTCTGTTCACATATGATTTCCCAGTTATGGAAGGGAAAGAGCAGTTATTGCAGTGCCCCCAAGTTGTGCTACATCATTCTCAGACTCTGAAATCCTTTCATCACAGATTCCAGCTCATTTATTCACATCCAGTGGCATACCACTGGAGAGTAGGATTTCAGTGTGCTGGTGGATAAAAAACTGGATATGGCCCAGCAATGCACTCTTACAGCCCAGAAAGCCAGCTGAATCCCAGGCTACATCAAATGAAACACGGTCAGAAGGTCAAGGGAATTGATTTGACAACACAAAGCTGGGAGAAGAGGTAGGTCCATCAGAGTGCTGTGCTGCCCTTCAGAAGGACCTCAACAGACTGGAGAGATGGGCAGAGAACTGCCTGAAATTCAACAAAGGCAGGTGCAGGGTCCTGCATCTGGAGAGGATTTACTCCATATACAGGCTGGGGACTGATCTGCTGGGGAACAGCTCTGAGGAGAAGGACCTGGAGGTCCTGGTGGGTGAAAAACTGTCCATGAGCCAGCAGTGTGCCCGGGGGGCCAAGAAGGCCAACAGTGTCCTGGGAAGCATTAGGAAGAGCATTACCAACAAGTTGAAGGAGGTGATCTAGCCCCTTGGCTCAGCCCTTTGAGGTTGCATCTGGAGTGCTGTGCCCAGTTCTGGACTCCTTAGTGCAAGAGAGACACAGACCTCCTGGAGCAGGGCCAGTAGAGGGTGACAAAAATAATGAGAGGAC
>VZRX01008760.1:68454-94731 GCA_013398075.1 Notiomystis cincta | reverse complement strand
CTCACAGGAGCATCTTTGTGTCCTCCCCTGGGACCAGACACCAGGCCAGGGCAAACCAACACAGGCATGAACCAAAATCAAATTTCTGAGTGCAAAATGTCCTTCCAGCTGTCCACAGCCTGAACCTGTGTGCCACACTCGTGGGGATGATCACAGCAACCAGAATTCTGCAGTGGTTGGAAAGATGGGAAACAGTTCCTGGGACACACAACTGGTATTGCAATTTGAGGCTTTCAGCACTGGAAATGCAGCTGCAAGGCTGTGTGTTATCCTGCTTACAGAGTATTGCACCCTTGATGTCACTGACCGAGACACCTCAACAGCCAAAAATTTACTCACAAGTGCATCTTTCCATAGGTGAAAGGGTCAGCCCTGCACCTGCTCTGTTAGCCATGCAAATAAGTGAAAATTACAGTATTCAGGCTTTGGAAGATCTCTCTGAAAACAGAATGAATGGTACCAACAGTCAGCTCCTCCAGTTTCCACCTAAAATAGATTTATTTGTGGCATGGTGCTAGAGTTCCTCAGTTTGAGCTAATACTGCCAAAATCTCCCAACATTTTAAAACTCAGCTGTGAGGTAGAGGGAAAGTTTTACAGGTAATTGTTCTGAAACCCCAAGCTCACCTGCAGTCTTTTCCACCAATTCCAACACTTGGAATTCAGTGAAACTTTTGTGTTCATGGAATGGTAATTACAGGGAAATAAAGGGTCCCTTCTCAGTGTGGGATATAACAACTAAACAGCAGCTTTTGTCTTTTATTTATCTCCCTCAAGTCACACTTCTTAACAGTGCAAATGCAGTAGCAGCAGAGTCCAGGCACTGTTTATTTCCACTGAGAGCTGGGAAAGAGGAAAGGTGTCTCTGCCCCCTTCCCTGGCCCCAAACAGGTGCCTGGGTGTTGATCAGACCAGTGGCACCATTGTACCTGATCTATAGTTTTGAAAATACTGCTATTCCCGTGCTAATTTTATGTATTCCAGAGGAGTGAACAAAGTTTCTTATCACAAAATGATGAAAAGGGAGTCTCTACTTCTGCAATAAAGCACAGACTGCAGAGGAGCTGTCAACATATTAAGTTCTAAAAGCCAGGGTAACATTGCCATGCACACCAACACACAGCACAAGCTCTTGAGTGTGAGTGCAATACAAAAAAAAAAAACCCCAAACTACTTCATTACCTGCTTGTCAAAGCCAGAAGCCAAGACAAAAAAATGGAGATTTGAAGACATAGGCACAGGGACACTGACCTCAGCAGGAGACTGAAGGCACCAAGGCTGCAGAGAGCTGGGGCTGGACAGGCAAACTGCTTCACTTTCATTATCAGCCAAGGAGGAAAAGCAGACAAAAAAATCAGATAAAAAATTGTAGTGCACTCCAGCAGGGTTATGAAGGTCAAACTCAGCAAGAGACAATGCATTCTAATGAATATTTTTCTCAACTCTTGGAAGATTAGATTCAGCACATCTTTAAATCCCACCAATATATTAAACTGCTCCAAAAAAAGAATCTATCAGACATACAAACTGTAGAAATATCTTATTTTTGTCCTGGCAGAGCTTCTCAAGTGCAAATATCAAAAGAATCTTAGAGCAGGTAGCTATAACCAGGAAAAAAAAGTTATCTCATGGAGCAGGAGCTGTCACTGCAGGGAAACAGAGTTAACAGTCAATACTATTCCCTAAGAAAAAAAAAATTTAATTTGTGTTGATGCACAAGTACAAAATCTTCTGCTAATGACCAGACATGCTCATTTAAAAGCTCACATAGCCAGAAGGATGGACCAGCCCAATGTGCCAGTGGTGAGGAGGCCCTGTGAATGTCAGCTGAAAGAGGGGTTACATTTCTTTATTCACCTCCAGTGGGTTTAGAGCAGTGCAGCTGCTCACAACAGCATTCCAAGGGCTATTGGAACAGACCCACAGCAAAACCAGAGAGGTAGATACACACAAAATGACCAGTAAAGAGCTTAAAATGAACAGTAAAGAGTGTTAAACAGTCATGGAATACAGAAAAAGCCAAAAAAAAAAACAAAAACAAAAAAATTACCCTAGAGGCACAAAAATGAATTATTTTTTTTTTACTGTTTGGGACAAGGGTGCCCCCTGCCCTGGTGTGTGACACTCCTCTGGCTGCACACCTGCTGCACAGCCTCTGCAGAACAGGAGGGGAAGGAGTCTCAGGTCACTCAGGTCACTGCAGTGCCCTTTCCCAAGGGTTTGTGAGCAACATGCACACATTGAGCCTTTCAGGCCACTGCAGAAGACAAGGGCTGAGAGTCAGCTTGTCAACTTACGTTATTAACTCAATTAACATCTAAATAGTTCATTTTTATTGGGCTAGAACAGACAGGAATCCAGTGCAGGAAAGTTCTCCTGGTTTTCTCAGCTGCCAGTTTTTCCTTCTTTAATGCACTAAGACATATTTTACCTTCAGATATCACAGTTATAACTTTGTGTAAAGAAGANAAAAAAATTACCCTAGAGGCACAAAAATGAATTATTTTTTTTTTACTGTTTGGGACAAGGGTGCCCCCTGCCCTGGTGTGTGACACTCCTCTGGCTGCACACCTGCTGCACAGCCTCTGCAGAACAGGAGGGGAAGGAGTCTCAGGTCACTGCAGTGCCCTTTCCCAAGGGTTTGTGAGCAACATGCACACATTGAGCCTTTCAGGCCACTGCAGAAGACAAGGGCTGAGAGTCAGCTTGTCAACTTACGTTATTAACTCAATTAACATCTAAATAGTTCATTTTTATTGGGCTAGAACAGACAGGAATCCAGTGCAGGAAAGTTCTCCTGGTTTTCTCAGCTGCCAGTTTTTCCTTCTTTAATGCACTAAGACATATTTTACCTTCAGATATCACAGTTATAACTTTGTGTAAAGAAGATATTTCCAAGAACTTGTGAGACCAACATTTCTACTTCTTAAACAAAACCTGACAAATATTCCAGATTATATTCCAGTAAAATTGATGCCTTCAAAGAATAAGTCTGCAAAAGAGGGCATGAAATGATGAGTGGATGGGGACACACTGTGAGCATAAGAGCTGATAATGCCACTGCCCAACAAAAAACAACTTTAAATTGCATGCAGTGCACAGAATATTCCCAGCTGTTAATCTACCTATAAAATATGTGTGTATATATATATAAAAGGTTTTCCAAGTCACAGACTGTGAAGATGGACAGAAAGAAGGAAGGAAAGTAGGAGGTAACAGTGCAAATGACCCCACTATATAATTAATTTTATTTCTCTGTGACTGTGCTCAGAGAACCTGACCCCAGAGTGACTTGTGTAGAGGAAACACCACTCCAAAGCTCCCAGGCAGCTCTGAACTAACCCCCACACCCAACACATTCTGCCATTTCAGCAATTAGTTATTTTAATCTTCTCTTACACTTCCAGCCTTCACCACAACCTGCCTTCAGGGTGGGACCGTGTTCAGAGCAGCTGTGAAACAAACAATTATTTTCCTATTGAACTCTTCTAATCTCTTTCAGTTTTTCCTCCTTCACTACAGCCCAGGTCTTCAGCTATTAGTTCCCAGTTTAAAAGCAGGGAGCCATGTCAGATAATTAGCACAAGGTCTACCTGAGGGCTTTCCTGGGTAATTTACAGCTTGAATGACCTATAAAAAATTATAGGGAAATAGGTCTGTGATACCTAAAAGCAATGGTTGTTTGTTCAGTTCAGCACTACTTAATTACTCTTCCTTTAGTTCAAAGCAAAAAGGAAATAATTTATTCTTTGAAACATTTCATGAGCTAATTTAAAATAATTGACTTTGAAAGAAACTATGAGGACAAAAAATGTGAAATTCTTTGTGTATTAAAAAGTAATACTAACAAAAAAAAAAACCAACAACACCCCTCTTCTGCTTTATAGAAAGGATAGTTTCCCCTCTAAGCAGGAGAGAACATGAGGTGAATGAAACACAAATAAATGGCATTATGGATTGAAAGATGAATGGGTTTGTAGTTAACATGTGGCTATTTGGGACATCCTGCCTGGAACCCACTGTGCATAAAGGCAGCCCCAAACTGGTTCAGGATGCCACAGACTTCTACCAGCATGGGTTTGAATCAGTTTTAAACCTCAGAGGGCTTGGAAACCTAAAACAATTTTAAATCTAAAAAGCACCTTTCCCCATTCCTATCACAATTAGCAAATGCAGTAAATATATACTGGCATTTGGCATTAAAAATGTGACTTTCTGTATTGCAGCCCCTGAACCTTAAGAGACCATAAGGGAAACAGGGCTTAGAGTGAGATATTGAGCACTGTCCAGTTTCTGGTGTTCTTTCCCTTTTTTATTGTTGGCCAAGAGATACTGTTTGAAGAGCACAGAATAAACCTGCAGCTGGAAACTGGTATGTGTATATATATATATACACATATATACATATATATACATATATATAAATATATATACATATATATATATATATACCTCAGTCAAGTGAGGTGAGCTCAAAATGCAAATTTTAAATGTAAATTCGACAATCAGAAATTGGAACACAGGACCCTTTAGCCCATGCTGTGATAATTTTATTGCAAAGAAATGAATTCCATAAAGGCATTCCATATAATTCCAGAGTGTTGGAAAGGCTGGATTTAACCCCATGATGTACATAGCAACTCTGAGCTCAGACTGAGCACAGCAAGAGAGACAGTAATCCAAAATACAGCAAATGCAAGAGAAATAGATGCCTACCAGGACCAAGATACAGTCTTACTCTAGTTTTGAAACATGCTTTATGATCCCAAAAAGCAAAGCACTGGTAAAAGCAAAATACTCAGTTATTCAAGCTGAATTTTTGAGATACCACCTGGACAGAGGTGCTCTGTCCAGACTCAATTTCCTAACACATTCATTTTGCCCATTTGGTCAACTCCCTTTTCTTGCAATTTGAACAACACAGTTTACTCCAGAAATTTTTTTAAGGAGTGAATTTCCAAGTGAAAATGATCTGTGCAGAGAACATCTGTGTGCTTTTCCAACAGAGGCAGAAATAAATCTCCACAGCACAACTTTTGGATTCCCTGCTACAACCAGAATGCAGAGTTTGCCAGCAGCCTCCAGAAAGGTTGGAATACATTGAAGAGAAGGCAAAGGGAACTACAAAGCTCACTGATATCCCTCAGAAAGAAAGAGGATTAATTGATTTAACAGACTGCTGAGTTACCAATCTACACCTAAGTGCTTCCTCTTTCCTTCACCAACCCCTGTTCAGCTGAAACACATCTGTTTCTACCTCTTACTCCAGCTGCAGTCTGGTTTTTGTTTGTGCTGCTGGGTTCTTTTACAGTAATTTTTGCCTTGTCAATGCAAATTCTGCATTTATGAATTAACAAGTGGAGGAGCATTTGAAAGGGGACAACAGAGCATGGATCAGATCTTTACAGCTGGGTTTTGGCTTTAGGTTTCTGTTTAAAGAAACTTTATGCAAAGACTGTGCCCCCTCTCCCTCTTGAGTCTGCTCTCTAGTTTTTCCATACTTACATGAATAGCCCCAGGGGAATCAAAGATAACTTGGTTCCTGGGAGTTTTATCAAGACTGAAAGGCAGAGAGGAAAAAAAAAAAAGCCTGTAAGTGTTCAGCCTGGAAAAAACTTCCCAATGCAACTTCCATGAAACACTCAGAAAAACAACTTGAGCTGTGGAAGAAGCATCATAAAAGGCATCAGCACCAGTGGCTGTCAAGCTCAGGACACATCTTTAAGAAAAATGGTTTTCAGGTATTTCTGCAAGCACAAAACCATAATTTTTCTTCTCTTCTCACAGCTCTTCCCAACTGCACATCATTTCAAAAGGATCTGTAACACTTACTTGCACATCTGAGCTATTGCCATGGAAGGATGGCATCTAAAAATGCTGAACTGATGATTGCACAGAAATCTTGAACACAGGAACAGTGTGCAAGCACAGCAGTGTCACAAGCACCCTGCAGGGATTCCTTAACCTCTTGCTCACAACAACCACAATTTAGCAGAGCTTTGTGAAAACAAGGGTACGAAGCTGAAAAGGTTGAAGCCAGTTCCCCCCTCTGCACTGGTGAAGACTGAAGTTGTCAGCATGCCTAGAAAATAAAACTGTTCAAATCCAGCTATCAGGAGCAATAGTAAAAATAAATAAATCCTGGGTCAAATTGGCATGCAAATTTCAGACCTCATCTCAGGACAAGCCTGAGGAACAGGGCAGGCTGTGGTGGCAGGATCGTATCTATTTTGGAACAGGTCTGGCAAGCCTCCTACTCCTGCCTCTTGCACCAAGGGAAAGAAGGCTGTCAGTTAAATGGTTAATGCTCAGCCTGACCCAAATCTTGATCTCCTGCCACTTCACAGCCATCAAGGCAATCCTAACCACTGGCAATTAAACTGCTTTCTTGACAGACTGGAAACCTGACAAGTATGGAGCTCCTGGAAGCAAATTTATCTTCCCTCCTACTCAGCAAAGTGTTCCTGGTGATCAGAGAGGAAGTTCATGAGTGCTTACACTTAGCATTGGTTCCTGGAATGCTCTGAGGCACCCTTATCAAGTATTATCACTCTTATCAAGGTAATATCACTCTTACCAAGGTAATATCACTCTTATCAAGGTATTATCAAGTTCCTGGGTGTAAAACTCTGGGTACATTTAGCCTGGTATTTGAGCAATCAAGAACTCCATTCATTACTGCTCCCATTCAATGACCTTACACACATAATCAATGGCTAAACTGATAAATGGGAAGACTTCTTAAAAATCTATTTCTTGAGTGCTGGAACTAAATGTTTTGTTCTTGACAGCTGTAGTTTATAATTGGGTGACAAGAACATTTGTTCCAGCTGTTCAGACCTGTTTCACACAGGAGAGAAGGGAGCATAATGGATTTCCTAAGCCAGACACTACATTTGGATTGGGAACTGCTTGATTTATCTGTCATATCAAGTTATTACCTAACTCAAAACAATCAGAAAACATTCCTAAGGTTCATAATTAGAACTCTCATCATGGGAGTTACGAGGCTGGAGTTCTTTAAACCTTCAGAAATAATAAAGTGCCAGAAAAAAAAAAAAAAAAAACCAAAAACAAAACTAGTAGCTTTTAATGTCAGGGCATAACTTTTTCACATGGCTAAGTAATTTCCTCCTTTTAATTGAGATGATTCATGCCATATATGCTCCATACCAGCATCTTAGCATTCAGTTCACATGTTACTGTATCTGATCCTTCTGGGCCTAATAATTTCCAGTGTTTCTTATTTTCATTTTCACTTACATCCAGCAGGGAGTACCTGTCTTGGTGTCCCAGCAGTTCTAGAAATCAGGCACACAGCAGCACACTAATCTGAATTCCATAATCCCAACCTAGTGAAGAATAAGAATCTTCTTTACCTCTGTGAAATCAGTAGGAGGGATTGGACAGAGACATTTGGCCTTAAACCTCCAGTTTGTGTTGAAAGAATTTAAACCAACAGTGAGGTTGTTCCTCTTCGAGGGAACTCTGTCTGTTCTGAAGAAGGTGCAAGATGTTGTAATGGCCACTGGGGCTTCTCTCATTTCCATTCTCTCATCCCTCCTACTGTGCACTGGGGGAGAGGCTAAACCCTCTGCTTCACTGGGCATCTCTGCTCCCTGGGCTGTGAGATGGTTTACAGTGTCCTGGGAAGCCAGTTTGCTGCATTTGAATGTGGAGGCCGTGAGAAATAAATATTTCAGACTGATTTGGGTGCTGGACAAAGCTGGAAGGGTTTAAGCCTGGTCAGGGGTGCAGCCAGCTTGGCCAGGGTTTGCCCTAAATGCCCATCTCCTGGTGGTGAACAATTTGATTTCATACTGGCATGGCAGCACACAAAACTACTCAGTACTGTGACTGCTCTTGTGGAAACCCTAAATTCCACATGGCTATTCCATTTCTCAGAGTAACTTTGTAAGGTGTAAGAAGGTCAGTCAGTCCTGTGTCCTAACCAGAGGCCACATAATCCACCTTACTTGAGAATCTTTAAGGGAAGACCAGGAAGGTGTTGAAGGATATCAAGATGGAAGTCCAATACTACAGCCATGTGTCTTAAAAATCAACTTACTCATATCTGCAATAAGTAATCAGTGAGAGCCAGGCACTCAGGAGTGGAAAACCTGTGAAGTTTTTCAGTATAAATAAAATTTACTGATTCCACAAAACCTTCTCCCCTGAATCACCCTTTATAAGGAGCAGCACTGCCTTCAGATTAGCAGACCATTCCCAGCAACCTCCACGTGTGGACATGTTCTCTCAACTACCCCTTTAACCTCTTCAGTCTCTATCCATGCCATGCTCTTTCCTTTCATGTCTGAAAGTAACATGAAAAGATTCTTCAAAGAAAGATTTCCATACTTACTGAGATTTCCCCTCTACAGTTGCATACAAAGGGTTGCTATGTTCTTTGTTATTTGGTCTTTTGTTGCTTGGAATGCAGAAGCACAGCCTGTAACAAGAGGCTGGCAGTGACCCAGCTCTAGCTGAGTTGTTTCAGTAGTGTAAAAGCATTTGGGACACTCTCACTTTTATCTTCTGGTTTCCGTAGTCTTTTAGAATTACTCACAACATTTTGATTTTCACAACGCTGCTGAAACTAAAACACAATCACTGCAAACCCAAACATGCTCACTGCCTGGGGCTACAATTTCCTGCCTCTGCAGCCCAGAGAGAGCAGTCTAGATCCCTGCCTTGGGGGCTGGTCCAGCTATTCACCTGTGCCTGTGGAGATGCTCTTCAGGCCTTCCCCACTGTCCCACGCACCTGGAGTGGCTCTGAACTAGTGACAAAACAAATTTACTGCAGGGAATCTTAAAACCAAGTTGCTTGCTCAGGATAAGCAGGTGTCAACTCAGCAGCCTGATTTCTGACTGTGAATTAGCAGAGAGGATGAACAGAGATGCTGATGGGAGGCCAATTCTGCTGTGAACAGAAGTGGGTTTATTGCAGCAGTGCTTTCCCAAAGCACCTCAAGCCAGGCAAAAGACAACCACAGCAGGAGACAGAAGGGCCCACACAGCCCTCAGTGCTGCCTCCAGCAGTGGCCAAAACAGGAACTAGGAAGGCACAGAAGAATGGGTCACACAAATAGCAACCCTTACCCTGAACCTGACAGCTTAATTTCATTTTCTTGTTCTGAATTAGAGACATCAAGCTCTACCTACTCTCTCCATGCCACATGACTTCACAGCCTTTATTACCACTTTCCTCAGGAGAGTGTCTTTTGCATGCTGAAGGGCCTCAGCCTCTCTGCTCATTTCTTTTACAGAGCCCATTCCAAGATTGCAAAGAGCCTTGCTGTCCTCTCACTGCTTCATCCAGTTTTAGTGTATTTGGGACTGGACTGGAAGTGAAGGAGCCACAACTGCACACAGTGTTCAGGAGGCAGAAGCTCTGAGCATTGATAAATAAAGCAATTAATGCCTCTTCAAATTGCTCTCTCTCATTGTCCTGACAACTTTAATATTTGAGATACCATTCCTGAGCACTGAGATGGCATTTCTCTCACAACCATCCAAGAAACGGCTCAGAGCATACCCAGTTCTTCCCCATTCTGATTCCCTCCTCCCCAGATACAAAGTGATGTATCACTGCTTATCCACACAGTCATTCTGTATTTCACTGCCCAGTCACTCAGGATCACTGGGTTCTTACAAAATTTTTCAGGCATCATCAATAATTCAAAGCTGTTCAGGACAGCAACGAATAACAGCAAGTATTCAACTCCTCCCAAATCATTTATGCATCTGCTGACCACCGTGGGTCCCAGAACAGATGCATTTGCTATTTCATTAGAAAAGCTCTGATAATTTGCACAGAATTCTTATTACAAAAACCAGGCTGACTCTTGCCTCTGTAGCCCATAATTCCACTCTCAATATACCATTGTACAGCAATTCCTTCCTGTGGTTTCCCTTATCACATTTCTAGAAAGCCATATCACGTTTGCCATCTTTCAGCCCTCGAGTACCAGAGTACTTCTATGCTACACCACAGTTAGTCTTTGCTATCTTGTTCTTGGATTCCTACAGAAAGCTTGGCTTAATAAATTACTTGGCAACTTCTATTTGATTCATAAATTCCCCTACCAATTCTTCAATTTGAAAGGGACTTCCTGATGAATTCTTCTTTAAGAAGTGAACCAGCTCAGGGAGCTGCCATTTCTTCACAATGAGCAACAGATGCAAAGAACTCGTTTGTCATTCCTGAGCATCTTCTAGCCCTGGAGATTTTTCTGGCAGGCTCCCCAGTCCTGATGTTTTTGAAGATTTCTTTTTTACTAGTTTTGATATCTTTTGCAAATGCTCAAATGCTCCTCTAACTCCTTTTTTTTCTTTCTTTTTTTTTTTCAGTCTGCCTTGTTGCATTTCTACATTTAACCTGTCATTTTTATAATCCTGTGTATTTTTCTCATTTAGACAAAGCTCCAGGCTTTTAGAGGACTCTCTTGCTTTCAACAGTAAACACCATGCTGCTATTAAGTGATGACTCTGCCTTTCTGAAGTGTTTCTCACTAGGTGGGAAACATTTGTTCCCTGCCTCCAGTATCACATCCCTGCAATCTGTAACTTCCAGCCTCCTTTCTAACAAGCTGGCATGAGTTATTTCCCCACCTCCACATACTCTTGAAGAGGAGCATGGCTGTGACAGATTATTTGGCTCCTGTTTCTCCTCCACGGATCCTGGAACTAATTAAACTATTTCTGCTTTTGGGCTGATGCTCTGAACCAGGTTTGTGTCCTATTCAGCACTGAGAGGTACCATTTTTGGTTAGAAAAGTAGAATTTATGCCATTATAATGGGGCCAAAAGGGAGAGGAGTTTTCACATTGCAATAGGGCAGCTCTAAATGTTCATACCACAGACAGTGGCTCCCTTAAATTCCTCAGGGCAGACTGTACATCCTAAAATCATGGCAGGCTCAGCCCTGCACACACATCTGACCCATGACCAGTCAGTTTCTTCACCAACACATAAAACCCAGATAACCTTTTAGCCCCTGTTTCTGTAAACTTTGTACCATGCTAATTTGACCAAAGCTAACATAGTCAAGGCAATTTTGAAGATGCAAAAGGGGGCTTTTAAAGCCAGCACACATAGCTAAGCTCTCTTCTGCACAGATCATTTTCACTTGGAAATTCACTCTTCTGGGTGTGCTCCCCTTCCTCCACAGCCCGAGGCAATGCCACAGCACGGCACTAAGAGGAAGCCCAGGAATACAAGACTCTCCTAACTCTTAGGATGCCATTTCTATTCCTGTCTCAGCCACAAACTTGCTCTGTGACCTTGAGCAAGTCATCAGATCTCAGTGACTCATATGAGTATCTCTGAAAAAGGGTACTGCAAAGCTTTAATATCTGCAGATGATTATTGTACACATAAATCCTCCTCATCATTTTTGTCGCTATTTTCATCGCTCGCCATTTCACTTCCACTCCAGAGGTGGAGCAGAAAGCTCGGTGGAAATACACAAAATAGATACTTCTTCAGAGGAAAAAACAGAGATTACATTGTGCCCCCAGGTTCTGCCAGCCAAGGGTGCCTTCCAGGTCAGTGAGAACACACCACACTCCCTGCAATCATCACAGGTGGGGGGACCCGAATCTGCTGGGGAGGCAGCTCCACTGTGTTCACTCAACACTGGGCCACACCAAATAAAGAAGAGGTTGAAAAAAATAAAGATACTGCAAAGCTCTAATATCCCCAGAAGGCTTTAAAACACCTGCTACTGTGAGGAGAGCAGAGCTCAGGTAACAGGCACAGGAATAGGCAGGGAGGAGATAACTGATATGGCCAAGTGCTCCTATCAGCCCCAGCTAGGTACAGAGCACAGAGCTTTTTGAGACAGCACCTTCCCACCTGCTATGCCAAACTGCTTCCTGCCATCATTCAGTTTGGTCTTTCTCGATGCAGATTCCAAATAGATTTTTTTTTAAATAATCTACGTTCCCCAGAAATAAAAAGTAGCAATTGCAACACTTAAGTTTATATTTTCCAGGTTATCTTTATTTCATGTTAGCAAGCAGAGCACAAAGCAAAGGGAAGGCATAGGAAGCTCTGCTCTGGAAAGGATTCTGACCTGGGAGCTGTGAGTGAACTGCCTTACAAAGAGCCAAGCACAAATTCTGCTTCTGGCTAGTGAAGCCAGTGCTAAGCTGCTGATGCCAAGGCTTGTTGTGCACAGTTGCCCACAACTGGTGAGGTATCACCCAGCACTGAGTGAACTGCAGCTGCTAGATAGCACAGAGACCAAAATCTGAGCAGGAGCTGCATGCAGCAGCATCAGCTGTTGCAGTGAGAACAGAGATCAAAACCTGTGTGGCCTTGCCCTTACTGCCACTCATAAATCAATGCTGAACTCTGATGTGTTGGATTCCAGCTGGGAGGAGAAGGACCAGAAGGAAACCTTGCCCAGGAGCACCAGAAGGATCCTTTACCAACTCTGAAATTCCTGTGCAGAAAATCTGGTGGCATCTCTATGGCCATCAGGCCCAGACACCATTCCTCAGTCCTGTGTGCTACACAAAGGCTTTCATAGCAGAAAGAGATTCTGCCTTTGGTTGATTTCAAGGCTTCCCTGGCTGAACATGGATCATCCTTTTACCTCCTCGTTCACTGCTGTGATATCTACCTTGTCTGTTTGCTGAGACTGAATAAATCAAAATGAAAAGTTCACATTCCTAAGCCCCCAATATATTATAAATTCCCCATGCTGCTCAGCAGCCTGCTCTTCCAATCAGTGACTTTGCTGATCTCTCCTGACTCCACATATATGTAAGAAGATTAGAAGCAAATATAAAATAATCTTTAATAATAGATTTTGTATGGTAAGTAGGCATCTTTAAACATATTACAAGAATGAGAAAATATCGCTCTTCTGGTACTCAAATATTTATGCACATACAGCCCTGGAGTTCTGCCCTACTTTGCCCCACACATTCCAGCAACATGCTTTTGTCTAATCCACTTATTTTTGCCATATTTACCCATACCCACACACCTCCTCTGGCATTCATAATCCAACAAACCAAGTATTTTACAGTGTAATAATGTAAGAAACAGCTCCAGCCATGGCTAATGTCAACATCAGCTGAGAGCCACCAGATGGTGCTGTTAAAGGTGGTACATAAAGTCATTTCAAAGTGATCATTTAATGAAATGTTTTTAGATTAAGATTTTTTAAATGATCTTCAAATGCTGTTATTTTAATTCTATGTTTATTAAACCAGCCAGACTCCTACTGTGACTTTATTTCTAGAAGGGAGAAAAGTTAGTGCTGAGGGCAATACAACCCATTAAAGCAGAAAGGAGTTAGGCCATGCCTCAGCTTTCAGGCATCTGACCACAGAAAAGATATCATCATGGCCCTGAGAGACAGATTTACCCTCCCAAAACACAGTCTGGGCAGAGATGAGGTTCCAGCCCAGCTGTTCATATGCCACAGAATTTGATACTCACTGTCTGCAGCTCGCAGAACAGGAAATATTGAGAGTGTTTTTGAACCTCTGTGCATTGGGAAGCCATGGCCCAACAGTCTCTGGGAGGTGGGAAAGGTGGCCCTTTCCTTGCTCCTTTCCAAGCAGGTTCCACTCCTCGTGTGTGACATTGTGCTCCTCCTGATGGGAGGTCGAGGAACTCTGAGGGGATAATAAATTCATTTCAGGGAAAACATAAATTACCCTGAACTGCTGGAAACCACACTCCTAACCTTCCAGGCATTTTCTCTCCTCCTTTCCATGCACTTAGCCCACTGTCCCCAAACCCTGCAGGAAGGGGATGTGAGCATTCCTCCTGCCCACGCTGGCTGCAGCACAAGGACAGGGATAGGAACCCACACTCTCAGGTCCCTCTGCTCCCCTCAGCCAAATGTCAAAAATACAAACGTGTGCAGCAGCAAATTGCAGAAGCAGGAGCCCCAGGAAGGCTGAGAGTGGCAGCTATTCCCCCTGAGCTCCACAGATGCACCCAGCTCCCACCCTGGGCAGATCTGGGTGCAGCCCTCCAGGCCTTGGACTAGCACAGTTCCAGGCAGCCAAATCCTCATATTTAAATCCCTCCCAGAGGTTTGACAGCAGCTACATAGACTTCTTCAGAACAGCAATTTAAGCACCCAAATTCTAGCCAGATCTTGTGTCAGCACTTATTTCTGGTTGCGTTTTTTCTCACTTCAGAAGAGAAAGCTTTATGTTAAAATAGAGTATTTTCCAAAGCCTGGAATTTCTTGTCCTTCACCCAGTTATTTCAAACTGACTAAATTTCTACCTTTCTGCCCCTATGACTAACAAAATAATAGATGTGAATATTTCATGAGAAACAACTGGGTCATCCCCTCTTGCACTGTCATTATCAAATGACTACAGGCTGAAGCAGATCACTGCAAGCTGAGTGTGTGAACAGAACTACGAGCAACCCCCATGCCAAGGAAATCTGAAGTGTATGGATACAAAACAAACATAAGATTGGGAAACTGCCTTTGCTAGCATGCTAGATTTTAAAATTCTGTAGGAGATGTAATCATCTGGGTTTCCAGGCAGATGACATGAGACACAAAGTTATGAGCTGCAGTAATTTAGCCCCAGAACAAGCATTCTTGGTGGTCATGAGGACTGGTGAGGTCAGGCCAGCCAACACACCAGGAAACCCTGAGAGTTTGCTCTGGGTCTCCTCTAGTTTGTGGTGGGAAGGCTGCCAACAGCTCAGGAGTGTGTTCAGAAGTGTTTGTTCTCCCCCAGCTGCTTCACTGGTTGTGAGAGGTGTTATGTACTTGAATGGGTTCCATCCCTGGCTATTAACACTTTAATAATGGCTCTGTGAATTAGCATTAAATTATAGTGAATCTTACAGGAGGGGTTCTAATATTTACATTAGTGCCTAATGAGTTCCCCATAATTAACATAATTGCAGTGAGCCACAGAAATTAATATTCAGCCAATTATTTTAGAGAGCTATCCAATCTACATTGAGATTTTTTGAAGATACCTTCCCAATAACAAGAAAGAGGTTTTAGAAAAGCACAGGTCCTAATGCTGCCAGAGCTCCTCAGGGGTGAATTACAGGGTCAAGGCCTGGCTCCTCCCTGGAACTTTAGAATAAATTAATTTACCCAATTTTCAAGGCACTCACGTTATGTTTACTCCTAATTAAAGCAGAAAACCTACGAAGTTCTGTTCTCAGCCTTAAGCATGACTTCAAATATTACAAATATGACTGAGATAAACTCTCCAGGGACAGGTGGCACAGGTCCATAGACAGCTTCTAGTGACAACTAAAAAGAAGGGGTGAACAGCACTGCTTGAAGTTCCAGACAGTTTTTCTAGAAGGCAGGAAGATTAAAAAACAAACAAACAAACAAAACCAAACCAAACAAACAAAAAAAACCCCACCAAAACCAAACAAAAACAAAACCCTAAACCAAACCAACCCAACCAAAAAAACCCAAATAACCAAATCTCAGAAAAAAAACCACCAACATCTGAATCCAATCAGAAAAGCAAAAAACCAAAAAGCCCTTTTTACCTGAAGGAATCTTTACTATTTCTTCCTCCTAATTTCTGAGAGCAGACCTTGGGGGGGTGCAGGGATGTGGGGCCCTTTTTAGGTCAGGTGCCTTTAGAAACCCTCTGGTGGGCACTGTAGGGATGGGTACCTTGAGCAGCCATCTTCCAACAGGAGGCTAAGGCCTCTCTTCCCATCTTTCCAAATATTCTGTATTTGGAGATAGCTGACCAAATTTTCTACTCCTTTCTTCAGAAGCTCCATCTTCAATCAAAAGACAGATCCCTTCCTTTCCTCTCTTGCTACATGATGTTCACATTTGCACTGCTGTTCCATTTTTCCATTGCAAGGCCTGCACTGGAACCTCAAGAGATACAATTTTCAGGGGAACTGAGAGCACAAAGATCAAAAGGTTAACAAAGCCAGTCTTATGAATTACAGGATAATTAATCTCACATCCTGAGCCAGCTCTGCTGTCTTCAGACTTTGGATCCAGTTCTGCTCACGCCAGAGAGCAATTTAACATTTTGAATGGTGCTGGAGAAGACCAGCAGAGAACCAACCACCTTTCCTCCTACCTCCTCACAAAATCCACTGAGAGCTATTTTCAGAGCAAACAAAAAAGCAAATAAAATTTGTCAGCAGCCCACCCAGGAGCACAGTGCAGTTTGAGACAGCCTGCCCTGTGGAAGACTGAGAGAGAAGCTCTGACCTTCACAGATACTTACACCAGGCTGCCAAAGTGCTGCCCCTGTGGCACAAAACTAAAATTACCTTTGTGAGAGGAACCCAGCTCCTCAAGCATTGCTGGACCAGACTGCTCTCCCTTTTCCACAGGCTCAGCACAGCTCTGCAGCACTGCTCAGGGAAAGGAGCATGGCCCTTCCCTGCTCCCCATCTCCCTTAAACCTGCAACCAAGAGCTTCCCTGCTTGAGGCAGACAGTGCAGCAGGGGTCTTGGAAGTGTTTGGCAGAGAAAGGAGTGCCAAAACCATCTCCTGTTAGTTCATTGTGCTTTCTTTACATGATTCCCCCCATCCCCTAAAGGTGTCTTATTCCCTCCAGTTCTTGTCCATCAGACTCCTGGGATGGCAGTCTAGCACAGCGAGTAACTAGAGCTGGAAATGAGGAATGGAGGGGGGAAAGGAGCTGGAACAAAGAGGGAACATGATCCTTTTCATCTTAAGGTGTCAAACAAATAATTTTTACCTTTTATTTCTTGCCAATTTCCATTTGCAAGCACGAAACCTAAATTAAGCACCCTAAACTACCTAGTGACCTCCTTCATTCACCAGGGTTGTGCCAGCTCTGTGTTGGCATTCTCTGCACATCTCATTTGCCTGCTGCAGCCAGAAATGTTACATTATTCTGCTGCTATTGGTCTCCAAGGCATTCAGCCCTGCCACACTTTGCCTTCATGATTTCCCTGGGCTGAAAATGCTCCACACCACTTACCTGTCATGAAAACTGTTTCCCAAACTCTTTTTTGAGCATGTTCATTCTCATCAGTGAGCATTCCTTTATTCTTGTGCTGTAAGACAATTTGAATGTGAGAGTATGAATTTTTTTTATGTGCCCCTGTTACAATTTCTTCTACTCAGGTGTTTACAAAAGACAAGCAAAGCATTAACAGAAAATGCAGATCCAGGAGATGCTTGTAAAAGTAACCAATTTAAGACTTTGTTGCAATCCTGGTATTTAAAAAAATGGGTTTAACAGCATTAAAAACGCAGTTAGGCTAATAAATCATTAAAAGCTCATCAAAATGATAGCATTAGAAAATCAGAAAGTCATCCCACAGTTTACAGGTGGATGTAGACACAGTCTGGAGGAGAAATTGGACAGGAAATCCACTCTCTTGAGGCTAAAGTCAGAATTTTGTCACCATCATTAAGTCAGCCCTTAAACCCAAAGCTCAGGCAATGTCTTTTAGGGCTGACCAGGAGCAAAGTTTCTGTGTTTTTCCTGCCCAGGTCCAAGTCCCTTCAGCACACACAGTTCAGCAAGTGTTAGAAATTACAGAAACAGCTTTAACTTGCTCCAGCTGCAGTATTACCCATATTTAGAGGATGGGAGGTAATTTCCTTTCTTTGTAAATTCATTAAGTTCTCCATTCAAGGTTCAGCATACGCTGCAGACTAAATGAAGTGAATAAAGGCATAAAGCAGAATTTCATCTCTATCCAGACAGTAACTTGCACAAAAACTTGCAGGAAGCTAATTATCTTTTAAGACCTCTACCTCTGTCACATTTGATTTATGTCATCCAACAGTTCAAAATTACTGGGGAGATGGACAGACAGCAGAGCAGCAAAGATCTGTTTCCATAGTGAAGTGCATTAAAAATAGAAAGAACGTGACACTGATGTTTCTTTTCAGATATTGCCAGAGGGATTCTTCAGGACACTGTATCCTGAAGCTCTAACCCCTAGTGAAATCTATTTAAAAAGCAGTAGTAGGATCCTTCATAATTCTTACGCTGGAAAAATTAATTGGACCAAACTCCTCTGCATATTGAGGAGAGAGGAGATGGGAAAAATCTCCCAGTGGATGCTTGAAGATTTAATGCAGTTTAATTTACAGCTACAATACCATGTGTGAATGGTCCACATGCAGGTATTGTTACAATACAGCTCAACTGCCAAACTGAAGCATTTGGGCTAGCTGCAATTTGCTTCTTTTATATTTGATACCCCACTGAAGGCAATACCTTCATATTCTGCTCTGCTGCTGCTTCACAAGGCTTTATTAAAAGCTGGACAATAAAACATTGCCTAGAGGAAGACTGCTCATGAAAAGAAGTGTTAGAAGTGCTGGTTTTTGGGTTGCCAAGAGACTTCTGTGTAGGCTCACACCCATCACTGCCTGTGAGAACAGCGGGCTGAATTTCGAGCTGCAGCTTTGCAAACAAGCAGAACGTGCCACACACTGCACCAGCTGTTTGTCCCCAGGGCCAACAGCCTAAAAACAGCCTCCTGCCTCAGGGACCCCCCAAATCTGCAATAAACACTGAGTCTCTGAGGAGAGCAGCAAAGACCCACAGTGAGGGCAGGGATGGCCAAGCTCCACAAAGCAGCCACTGTCCATTGAGAAGGTGACTCTGTCCACTGGGAGGAGCACCCAGGGAAGTGCAAAGATCAGCCTTGAGAGCCTGTTTTGGTCCAGCCATGTAGCAGCACACTTTACAGAGCTGGTAGCAAAGGCTTCTCAATGTTGCAGTCTGTAAACCAGCCTGGAAAAAATAACTTAAAAATCAGACATCTTTTCCTTTCCCTAAAAAAAGCAGTAATTTTATCTGTAAAATTAAGACTGCTTGGTCCATGACTGTTACTTAAAAGTATGAATTCTACTGCTTCCTTATTTATGTGTAGGAGTTCAGAAGATTAAATTACCTTCATTAAAGGGTCCAGGCAGAAAAGCAGAGCCTCAGAAGACCCCTTTCAGAGTGGCCATAGCAATCAACAGAAAAGCTCTTGCAGTGATGAGCTCAGTGGGAGCAATAAGCAGAAACATGTCTATAAAAGGTCACCCTCTGCTTAAAGTTTTAATCTTCTAATGTGAAGAATTTGGGTAAATGTGGGAGACATGATGGCCAGTGCTAAGGCAGAGGCAATCATTTTAAGCTGCACTTTATCTGAAGTGGGCTTCTGCCTACTTTCAGTAAAGTAGCACTTTGTCTGCCTGGTTCATGAAGCACTGAATATACCAAATATTAGAACTGAAAGCAACAACATATTTTTAGCTTTAGTGAATATAGATAATGGGAGAAAGATGGCAGTCTGCCTGCATCACCTCTATTCTTTCAAATAGCCTGCTCTCATCCCCTGACAAACAGGCACAGACAAGCTGTTGACTTCATTCAAATCCTGAAACACCACCTGAATCAGCCAGGTATCGTTAGCTGAAATTGTTTTATAAATAAAGGGCTTATTGTAAGGAACAGCAGTGCAGAGAGCACACATTCCAATTCTTTTCTAAACTGTAATCCAGACTTTGTACTGAGAACCAGCCTAGTTACCTAGGCAGTTTTCACTGAAGAGCTTGTGTGTTTCTCAAGAGTTTTTCAGGTGCAGCCACAGCAGCATTTGCATCTTTGCCAGACTTTCTGCCTCTTGCCACTTCCTCTGCCCAGGACCAGTGCCCACACTGCTGTTGGCTTGGAAATGACTCTTTACCACTTTTCCCAACTCCTAACACCTTTCACCAACACACCAAGCCTTTCCTCCAGCTCTTTGAGGAAGAGTCAATAAAGGGATGATACTGGCAGCAACTCAGTGCAAGCTGGTGCTGAACGGATGCTGTTGCACAGACACAGACATGAGTGCTTGCTGAAATAATTAATTGATTGCTATGGTTTGCAGCAGGAAATGCTTCTTGAGAGACTGAAACCTCTTGGACTGGATGGCCTGTTGCTGTCCAGGTATTGATGGTTGCAAAGATCCTTGCAAAGATGCCCTCAGCCAGACGAGAGAAGGCTGGGGAATTCCTAAACCCCACTAGCACAGCTACGTGACTACCCCAGCATGGGCACAATCCACATCTACTCATTTCCTTAAATCACGTACAAACCATCTCAGAACTATCTTAACCATGAACAAAGACTCTTCTGCAAGGCCACTCCTACTGAGCACTCTTGTCTGAATATTCAGAGTTACCTGTGTGCAGTTTGGTCAATACCGCTGTCTACAGCAGATGCCAAAAGGGAGAGCCCTCAAGAGCTCCTGGATTTTCTGCCCAGGAAATTAACCAGCACATCCCAGCACAGAAGCAGCAGCTTTGTTTGTGCACAGCAGGAACCCTCTGGGAGAGCCCCCAGGACTGTGCTGCTTTGCTGAAGGCTGGCTGGCAGGTCAGTCCATCACCCTGTCTGTGGGCAGTCCAAAGCCCTCTCTGCAGAGCTGAGCTCCAGAATTCCCAGGCCACCCACCATCATTAAGCCTGCTGGGTATCCAACCAGGCACAACCCTGATATTGAGCTACATCAAAACTGCAGCAGGGTAAACTTCAGTTTCATCCTTCTGCCACAATCTACACATAATTCTCCACAGGTTGTCACCACAGCATCCACTCACCTTTTTTAACAGCAGCCACTTGTAATCATTTTGATACAAGCCATGTACCATTCCTAAGGCAGCCACACTGACCTGGAGGGGCATCCTCCTGATCCCTGCCATATGTGCATATGGAAATGGGAACACGAGGGAAATGAGCAGATATGAAAGGGTTTGAATTTTGTAGCACTCAAGCTGAATGGTTAGAGCAAGGTCGGGCATCCAGCTCCTCCTCCTCATTCTGACTCAGGCTGCCCAAAAATCTTTACAAATCCCTTTGTCACTTCCCAAACCATCTAAGAACTGTACCAGAAAGCTAACGGGTTTTCTGACAAAAGTGGTTTTTCTGAACCTCCTGTGGGAGTAATGAGCCTCTCCTTTTATGAAGGGACAAGGCAGCTGAAAGAAGCAATAAGAGAGCTAATGCCATTTGCTGAGATGGATTGCTATTATTTGAGCTGTCCATCCACATGTATTTGTCCTGAGTGTATTTTCAGTACCAGAAGCAATGTAGTTACAGATCACAGAACAGCCAAAGTGTCAGAAAACATGGACTGACTTATCTTCATCAAAATAAATCACAGCAGGTTTTGGGGCTCCCATAACTCAGAAGCCAAGGGTGACCTTGAGGGAGAAGTTGATTAAAGCTGTCACACCAAGCCCAGTGTTACACTTTATGGTTAATGATGCCAAGTTGCCACCTGAAACATGCTGTTGTGCCTGCAGTGGAGCCCAGAGCTGAGGAGCTCCTCCTAAAGAACGACTGGGATTGGGAAGTTCAGCAGTCTGACCTGCTCCTGAAGCTCCCACCCCTTCCCATGAGGCTGTTAAACAAGTCCTGTTTTACATGCCTCAGACAGGAATGGGAAGAAACCCAATGGGCAAGATAAAAGAAGAAACAAAGCTCCATGAAAGTCACCACACCCAAATCCAGTTTGCTTTCTCCTCCACCAGTTTAGTTGATCATACCAGAAAATAAACTGAGCTGTTAAACACCAAAGACTAAATCCTCCCCTAGGGCAGACATCCACATAATTTTAACTTCAGCAGAGCACCTCTGCATGTGCCCAAGGTGCAGCTCACAGGGGTTTTGTTTCACCAGGGCCACAGTGCTGCTGCTTGTGAGGCCCCAAGGGACAGACAGCAGTGCCCAGGGAAGCCTGGAGGTCTTCAACTCGAGCAGTTTCACGTTTTTGAAACACAAACCTGCTAAAGAAGCACATCCCATTTAGGCTGAGTTACTCTCATGAGTGTTTTCCCACCTTTAACAGAAGCAGGAACTTTCTTTTTATCATAGAGGAGGCATTAAAAAATAATACCTGGGACAAAGGTTTAATATATATATATATATGTATACAAGGAGATTCTCACTGAAAAATGCATCACTGAAAACTGTGTATGATCCAGAAACAGGAGACAGAAAAAGTATATTCAACATTTTGTATGGTTTTGCTCCTAATGGTTTAGTGGCCCCAGGAACATGTCCTTTTTTACATCCAATAAGACTGCACAAAATTCAGGATCTTTTGAGGCAAATGATGAATGAGTCCTTGTCTCAGAAATGCAAGGATGACTAGATTCATCCCACCCAGGTAAGACATCCAATTTCAACCACAATTGCCTGGACTTCCAAGGCAGCCAAAACAAAGGCAGACTTCTCTAAGCAGCAATTCAAATTTTTGGTGATTGCCCTCAAACCTCCCCCCACCTGAAAGGCAAATACACTTTTGTTTTAGGCATTGCAGCTTGTAATGAGGGAGAATGAGTTAAGACTACAACCTCTAGCTACCCCAGTGTGACATTACCCTGTTTCTGAAATGTCTAAAACATCCAGAGAGAAAGAAAAAATGAAGAAAAGAGAAAACAAAGAGTCACTGGTTAGAGGGCAGAGTGACAGGCAAGACCCCCAGACTGCTCTTTCTTTCAATTCAAAGAGCAACAACAAGATAAAACACTGCAATTAACAATTCCTTGCATTTTGCTTACAAGCACTGGAGAAATGTTCTTGTGTCATTACCTTAAAAAAGCACATAGGCCAACTTCACACAACACAGCACAGAAATTGTCAAATCCTCCACATATATTAACATTCCTTTTCATAATTCATATAGGCAGAGACCCCAGAGCAGAGATTACCTACAGATAACTCAGTCTCTGCAGCTAGTTTTGACTTTCTGTGATGCTGCAGCCTGACATTTACACAGTGTTTGAGTAGGATGCCAGTGATGCCACCAGTGACCAACATCCCTTCCCTTTCCTGCTGGCTCCAGAGAAAAAAAAAAGAAATACTGCAGGCTTCTTTAACTTCCCTCTTGCTCTCAGGTGACAGCCTGAGCTGCTAAAGCAGAAGCTGCAGGAGGCCTGAGTTGAACCCCAGGGATTCTTCCTAAACTGCTCCCATAAAACCCTGGATGTGGCTGTGCTGCTGAGCTTTGGAGGCGTCCTTGCCGTAGCGCCATGGCAGAAAGGTACAAAGCATTCAAACCCACCTTGCTGCTGTCTTGTTTCTGGACTCAAACAAGCACCAAGCACAACCTTACTCAAACACTTATTTCCTCATTTAATTTATCTGTGTTTTGCCTGCTCTGGCCCCTCTTCAACACTCCCACTGCGGCTGGTGCTGGGCAGTGACTCCCCATGCAAGGCAGAGCTCATTATTGCACTGCTCAGGCTCTTCCTGTCTTCAAACACCACTGAACAGCCAGAAAAGAAAGAAAGCCAGGAAAGCCACTTCCCTCCTAACTTCAGAAGAGTGCTTTCCCTAACAAGCCTTTCCTTGTCAACAAGCTTCTCCTTAGGATACAATGTTTTTATCTTGTAGTGAAGTTCAGGGCAGGAGCTTATTTGATATAAAATAATGGGTTTATCTTTGATTTATAATTTATAAATTATTTTAAGATAAGTCCTAGTCCAGCAATTTTGTCACAAGCATTAAAATTCATGAGTGCAGGTGGGGCAGCCAGCCACCAAGATTTATTTTTTACCCATCCTGTCTCACTCTTCTGCATCATTAGGACTTACTATCCTTTATCTCCTTCTCCCAGTATCTGAAAGAGTGTTTTCTGGTCATGTTGGGACTGCTCCTTGTGCAGGCTGTCCCTTGCTTTCCTGATTAGGTGTCCTGAAAAGCTGCAGGTGGATGTGCCAGGTTTGTGGGAACCTGCTAATGCACAGATCATCCACACCTGCCATTCTGATTTCTCTTCCTTCTGGCACTTCCATATTTCAACCCTCCCAATCTTTTTTTTTTTTTTCTGTTTTAAATTAACTTTCTGCAGTTGCAACTGCAGGAAACACAAGGAATTCTGGTGCACCCATCATCAGGACTGCATCCTAGGTGGATAAAAAACCCCCATTTTATATTAAAAAAACAGACTGCTAGATATTCTGTTTTTCCACTAGTATGGAAGTTCTGCTCAGTGTTGTACTTCCATGCAAACCTTTCTGAGTTTAACTGATGAATTTAACTCCAGTGAAGGTAAATGCTTTAAGAGCTGCACTTGGCACTGCCACCCTCTCTGTTACAGAACAGAGCAGCAGCAGCCACCTCACAGTTGCACAGTGCACTGTCTTATTGCCTGGCTCTTGGACAAAACAGTTTGATTTAAAGATTCAAAGATTTAAACTTGTTCCATTGATTTAAGGACTTAACCCACATTTTCTCCACTATAACCATCAGATTTCATCCTGTATTTGTTGGCCAATATGAATAATAAGGCTCTGCCTTCCACACAGAACCCTTACCCATACCTGATCCTCCTGAGCTCCTGCTCCCTAATGATGAACCTCCCAATCCAAGCCCATACTACTTCACTCTTTTATTTTATTTATATATTTTATTGCTTTGAATTAGATGGCATCTCCTTCAAAAATAGCCCCTGCCACCTCCCACTTCTGATACACTCAGAAGAGAAAATCATCTCAAGCATTTTGGAAAAGATGCCCTAACCCAGATTCTTGGGCCTGATTTAAGCAGCCCTTTCACACTCACACCTGGAAGCTGAACTAAGAAGGGAAGTGAAGTAACTCAGTGGAGTAGGGCTCAGACAAATCAAACTGGGAATCCAAATTTGAGCTTTTTTTTTGCTGTCAGCATCCACATTATAGAAATGATGAGACATCAACTCAAAAGATATTAGGAAAAGCCTTTTTGTTTAGAAAGCAGTCATACATTGGAGTTTCAAGCCTTGCAGAACCCAGAGGCTGCAATCTTATCTCCAAAGCAGTAACTGAGAGTAGGTTTGGGGAACAGAACAAAATTAATAGCTGCTCCTTAATTATTCACTGTATTCTTGCCTGACATAGCCTACAAATACATAATTCTTTACTACTTCCACATTTCCTCCCAAGTTTCTATCTCTGCTTGACTGAGCTTTCCACTGCACTTTCTTCAAAGCAGGACAAGATCTCTGGGAAGATGTGTTTTTATTGTGTGATAAATGTCCTAGGAGTGCTCCCCTGGCTTTCTACAACCCCAGGGACACATCTGAAGTGTCTGGATGTGAGAGTGAGCTTGCACACCTGTGGTTCTGTGTCAGGGTGACCAAGAAACCTGGGCTTTCCTGCTGATCACAGAAGCTTCAGCCCTGTCTCTCCACGTCAGCCATGGCAACCACAGCTCACTCCATGAAGGGTCTCTCTCCAATAAAAGCAGCATTAGAAAAGGCACAAAATCCTTTAAACAGACAGCTTCCTGAAGGTCTGGTCTTCCTACCAGCAATGTTTTGGAAATAGAAGTGTTGTAGCCTCCTCCAGTGCCTGTGATTTTTAATGTCACAAATTAACCTATTCTGATTAGCGTTAAAAAATGAAGCAGCATTTCACCAGGAAAAAATAACCACGGTCACAACAACCCAAATCCAGCCTGGGGCACTCCAACCAGGCTGACCATTTCAGTACCAGCTTCAAGAATGTACTGCACATGAATTTAAACTCCCTGCTGGGGCTTGCCATCACACCCTCGATTTCCCCAGCAGAATCTCGGGCTGCAGATCCTCTGCAGCTGGAAGAACCCTGGCCAGAATTATCCATCCAAGAAGCAGATGGTTTTGAGCATGTCAGGCTGACACTCAGTTTGTCAAAGCTATTGGGTGTCAGCAGTTTCCAGCCTCGTGGTTTAAAGACCTAGGAGGGGGGGAAAGGCCCACAAGAAAACAATTTAAAAGAAGAGGATAGTTAAAGGTAAATTATTTCCTGTACAGGGTAATTTCCATATAGAATAAGTTCCTGAAGAGGGACATTCAGCAAAGAATGCAACTATGGTTGGGAGATAAGGAGGCAATTTTCTAAAGATGAAGACAGTAGGCCCATGGAGAAAAGAAAATAAAGCAAAGGGAAAGGACACACTCTTCATTCAACAGCCTCTTTTCTTTTCCTGAGTGTTTTACAGTCCTGGGGAACATAGAGAGCAACAATAAACGCAGCAGGGCTTTGCCAACAAGACACAGAGTGTCTGGCCAGGAGCAGAAGAACCAGAGTTGGCTGCAGCTCAGGCCTGATGTCCACCTGAGAGCTGGGGGGGCTGGAAATCATCACCTCCCAGCAGAGGGGCTGGGCTGGGCTGGGCTGAGCTGGGAGGGCTCCCTGCTGACCCCGGGGCTGAGCCCAGCCAGGCAAAGCTCAGTTACAGCCCTGGCAGCTCCTGGCTGTGCACATTCCAGGGGGGAAAGTTAAAAAACAAACAAACAAACAAACAAACAAACAAACAAACAAACAAACAAAAAAAAAAAACAAA
>VZRX01008760.1:57922-68383 GCA_013398075.1 Notiomystis cincta | reverse complement strand
ACCAAACCCGACCAAACAAACAAACAAAAAAAAACCAAAAAAAAAACCCAAAAAAACGAACAAAAAGCCAGGAAGGCAGCCAGTGGAGGGAGTGGATCAGGTGATTCCCAGGATCCCCCTGCCTACCACAGGGAATGGAAAGATGGGGCCAGAGGAGGAGCTGCCAGCTGGTGTCCCCAGTCCAAGCTGTCCTAAAAAGCTTTGTCCCAGCAGCTGAGCACCCATCAGTGTGAGATCCAGCTGCAGGAACACTCACTTAGGGAGAAAACTGGCAAAAGCAGATTCTGGATCATGCAAGGCAGCAGACCTGCTCTCAGAGACAGGTGCTCCAGGTGAGGGCGTTTAAGCATCCTCCCTGTCTCTGCTTGAGAAATAAGGAGTTGTCTGCAGCAGGAATTCACACACCACAGCACAGCAACTGGTGTAACCAATAGGAAGGATCTTGGGGCACCATCCCCATCACCAGTGTTGGAAACAATTTAACTTTTAAAGTTTTATTTTGTCTCTTTAGTTGGGCTTGACTTGGCTTTGCCTTGGGAAAGGAATTTTCTTTAGTATTTTTAGAATTTGGGCAATAGACTGGGAGTAGCCCATAGATACCTGGAAAGAGAAAAGGCCATCAAGGGAACATCAGTGGCTATCTAGGAACATCTCCCTTTGGTAGAGTTGGAGACATCTGGTCCGGAAAGGACTGATAAGAAAATCAAGGAACGAAGATGTAATTAACATTGGAGGTGAGGATATTCGGATCCAAGGGGAAACTGATTACTGAGGGCTCAGCTCAGGACCAGTGAAAGAATGCATTTCTATGGGTTTAAACTGTATAAAGCTTAGGGGGGAAATCCAGCTAAAAAGCATGTGTGTTTGGGATATTTTCCTTGGCACATCCTGGCCAGTAAATCAAGTAATGCCTGATTCTCTGTCACTTCAAATACAGTGCTAGAGAGTTTTTATTTTCTCCCTGCTTTTTGGTGATACCAACAGCACAAGAATCTTCAAAACCTGCAGCATCCTTCACATCTCTGAAGTGAGAATGAAGGTGAGCTCACATTTGTGTGGTTAGAAAGTCCCTCCTGTCTATTTGAAAGATGCCTTCAGACCTGACATGTTCACTCTCTATGACTCCAGTACCTGAGGCTTCCCTGATCAGACTGAAGATGAAATTTGGATTTCAAACTGCTCTGCTGAACACGTGAGGATCCCCTGTCACCAGCTACAGATCCTTTAACACTCAGAGCCAGAACATCTAGTGCTGGAGGAGCAGCAAGGGTTAATGAATGTTACCAGGGTAATGTTACAGTGAGTGAACAAAGCTCAGAGTCTGCCAGCCCTTGGAAGGGAAAGCTTCCCTCTCTTGCACAGGCAGGGAAGGGGTTGTGCTTGTGTGCAAGGGCAGTGGTGAGAGAGCCATAAATTACTGGCAGTGCTTAGCCTCAAGCAGTACCCAGGCAAGAAAGTCACTAGCTTGGAGGATACCTGCTCTTCTCAAAGGTCCTCTGTTCACAAAAGGAAAAAAGAAGTCTTGTTAATGTATTAAGCAGAGAGAAAAGAAAGTCAGAGGTAACTTCAGTAGAGATGAATTTAACTCCAGCGATTTGCATCACTTAAATGTGCAATCCATCCTGTTTACAGACCACCCTGTGTCTGGCATTATTAATTATTATCATATTCTGTTTCTTCCACTTAACTGCCCTAACTGTGTTAACAGAATCAGGAGAAGGGCCTAACGAAACATACATAAATTCTTGTGAGAACAAAGCTAGCAGCCCCAGGTACTGTGGCATATTGCTGAGGAAAGCAGGTGGCCACAGGTGGCTGTGAGCCTCCAAAGGTAATGACTGCCCATATGCTGTGTATAGGGCTGGGCTGCACTTTGATGAAATGCTCTGTCTACAAGCTGGCACACCACATTTGTTTCCAGAGCAATTAAAATCTACAGTAGATCAGAAAACAGCATTTTTCTGAACCCCCCCACCCCAGCAAGACAATTCTTTACAGATCTGTTGTAAGAGCATAAGGATTTTGTCCTTTGGGCGAAATCCTGGTTGTTTTTCATCTCATCTTTTGAACTTCTTTTTTCCCCTAGCAAAAAGAGGTGTAAAAATTTAAGTGCCACTACTCAGTGGCATTTAACAATCTGCACATTGCATGGACAGGTGCTGTGAAGGTGTTATCACCTGTCAGTGAAGGAGTTCTTATCTGGCTTTCAAGGCAACAGATTGTCCTGTGAGCTGTGCTTGTGCAGCCAACCAGTTTCTGGTGAGCCACTGCCACAGAGTGAACAATTCATTAATTGGTGTCAAGAACAGGATGCAGTTAAACCTCATCCAGGGCACAAAGATAAATTAAAATATCATGTCTGTAAAGTTTACTGATCAATAATAAAACTCTTCATTCAGGAAAGAATTCCACTTCCAAATTACTCTGCATGACTTGTCAAATACTCTATGGCTCATTTGCTAGACATTTAGACATTTTTGTAGTGTCCAGAGAAATGGTGCTTCAGTCTCCCCATAGATCTCCTTGTCATTTTTGTACACTTTTTGCAGTGGTGCAGTATCTCACCCATGCTTACCACTGTAATGTTTAAAAACCCAAGCCTTCCTGCTTGCAGGTTTACAGTTTACATCGTTTCAACAGCTCATTCCCTCTGGGATCCCCCTGCTGCAGGAAAAACAGGGCCTTTCCTTTTACCCTTTGAAAACTCCAAAAGAACCAAGTGAGGCAAACCCAGGCAGCTCTGTTTTATCAGATTCCTCAAAAGATACTTCTTTACAAACCTCCTGGGTGCTATACCCTGGAGTTAAACACCTCATCTCATTTCTTTCCAAAGATGTAAACTGTAAAACTTAAGGTTGGGCCACAACTCTGAAAAGCTTCCTGCCTTCCTGCCTGCCCCTCTTCTCTCTCTTTTCCTACACCTGCCACCCCTGGTTTTTGTTCTGTTTCCCAATCCTCTTAGGGAAAATTCTAATTTTATCTGCCTGTTCTAAGCTGCTCTGTTGAGAGGCAGAGGTGTAACCACAGCAGGTTCCCCACAGTAACAGAAGACATGGTCAAGCTCTTACCACACCAACACAAAATAGCTACAAGGGGGAAAAGTCAGTGAATTTCTTTAAGGTCAGTCTCCACCTTCCCTAAACCAGAAATATTTAAACAGAACCATTTACATAAAGAGCAGGAAAGCTTTATGCAAAATCAAAGTTGAAATTTGTTAATAATTGGGAAAAGCAACTGGGCTGTAGCTGGAGGAGCCCAACAAGGAGCAACTGAGGCAGGTTCTGCATCTCTACCCAGTCCCTCTGGCAAACAGGAAAAGAAGCATCTCTCCTCTAACTGTAGACTCCACCTGAATATTAAGCATCATTTTCATATGGTGCATCAGTAAAACAAAAAACAAAACCAAAACAGAGCTGTGCCAATTAATTTTGTTGCAGCCCCCTTGCCTGGGCACCCAAGGGACACATGCTGTTCCAACACAGCCCTCTGGAGCTGTGGCTTCTCCTTTCACACAGCTCAGCCCTTTCCCTTTCCTCGTGGCACCTGCAGCAGAGCTGAGCTGCTGCTCATCAGCACAGCCTCCTCTCCTCGCTGCCCTGCACCCCTGCCTCCCTCACAGCCCTCAGTTAGCTTGCTCTGCCTACAAATTCCTGCCCTTATCTCGCTTCAGCCCTGGCCTGTCTCCTGCTGTGCACCAACTTGCTGCTTCTAATCTTAATTTCCCAGCCAGCAGCCCTTGCAGTGAGAGCTCACACCCTGGGGCATGTCCCTGGCAGGAAGAATTCCCCCTGACCTGCATTTCCAGGGTCCCTCTGCCCCTCCCAGCCTGTCCTGAGGGGCAGCATTGCCTGTTGTTGAGCCCCCTGATTTTTACTGCAGTCACCTAATGACCGACGTCAGAGCATCACCAAGCATTCCCTGCACAGCTCTGAAGAATTTACAGGACTGAAGTATTCCTCTAGCTCACTAAAATACTGGAATTAATGCCAGCAGAGCTCCTCATTGCCTCACACAGCAGGAGGCAGAGAGGCACTGCCTCTCCTAAGCCTGGCAGTGCACAGCACACTGAGTGCAAAGCAGTTCAGTTTAAAGGATGTCCATCCCCTCCCCACTGCCTCTGAAATCGTTTGGGCTGCAGCAGAAGGCAGGGGGCAAGGGAATTTTTATTATTCCATTACCAGGAGTCTCTGGGAAGTGCGAGGAGCATTCAGAAAAGAGGAGGAGAAAATCAGAGTGTTGGGGTCCTGCATTTCACAGAATCTCAGAATGAATTAGGTTGGAAAAGACCTTTTGGATCATTGAGGTGTGACACAACAGCACCTCATCAGCTAAACCTGGCACTGAGGGCTTTTCTTACACTCATCCAGAGGTGGGGACTCCACCACCTCCCTGTGGTCCTCCTGCACCGTGTGAAGGCCCACAGAGGACAAAGATTCCCCCCTCCCTGTATTTCTTACCTCTCAGAAGGACATGAAACTTAGGAACAGAACGTTTGGCCCCTCTCTGAAGCCTTTCTCTGTTCCTCATTGTAAGTGAAGTGTATTCTCTCCTGCTGGAGCTTCGGTGGGATCACTTCTGGAGACACTGCTCCTCAGTTCTCTGCACACAGGAACAGCAAGGCTGGACTTCCCCACCTGGGTAAAAAGATGTGAAATCAGAGCACCTGAAAAGAATGTTCAGTGCTGAAAGAATGCAATTGGCAAAGTCAAGGATCAGCAGTATTACCAGCATTTTTCTCTTACTCTGTGTTTATTCTAATTCTGTGGGTTCAGATCAAATAGGCATGTACTGCCATTTCACCTGCTCAGAGGATGGAATTGCAGCTGCCTTTAGAAATGGCTGAAAAGCCACCCAATCCCACTAAAATAAAATGCCCATTAAACTTCGCCTTAAATTTAATCACAGTGTTTTACAGAAGTTTCTTCCAAAAAGTTCCACTCCACCCTAACTATTTTTTTAACACTGACAACTAAATTTGCTTCTTACTTCAGTGCTGGCAGAAGACACCTGAATAGGTGGCAGGATTTTAAGAAGCACTGGAAACATAAAGTACCCAGTGTACTCAAACCCAGGACTCACTGCTTCTCCAATGTTGTTCCATGCCATCATCCTTTTGATAAAGGAGCCTGTACCAATTAAGAAGCAGATTTATTTAGCTTACAGAACTGACCAAAACTCACTTGTCTCAATTGAGAAAATTCAGTAAGACATAAAGCAGGTCCATCTTCTCCATTGCTCCAGTTCTTTGAGCACCTCACTTTTGTAAAACTGAGCCTGGAGGCCCTAATTCAGCAAAGTGTTTTGCCAGACATTGAAGTTCCCGTAGAACTTCATTCTATCAAAATACTTCATTAGATGAGGGCCTCTGATGTTAATGATTCCTGCACCACTGAGAGGAAAGATGAACAAAATGGTTGCTTTTCAGATTCAGGCAAATATTTGAACACAGATCAACAGAAAAGCAGCTGTGCAGAGCAAGGCCTCACATTAAAAAGCATTATCACTAGCCTGAAATCAGTCTGACAACCTTTAAATCAGACTTCAGCTGATCTGCAGACCGTAAAGAAACACTCCTTCCTTTTCAATTCTTGGACAGCAATTTCAGACCAGCAGCCCAGAGATTTTCCTTGGCCTGGTAGACAAGAGCTGAGGTCAGGCAGCGACACCGGAGCGGCCGCGGCGCCTTTGGCTGAAGCTCAGGAACCTGTGCAGATCCAGCTGTCAGAGGCAGGGATGCTGCTGGCAATTTTGGGGAGGCAGAGCACTGGGGGAGGTGCCAACACAGAAGGGAGACAGAGCCATGGGGCAGTGCTGCCATCCAGCTGCTCTGGCCGAGCTCGGCACAGCTCAGGAGCTGCGCTCAGTGGGAGACAGGAAGGGGGAGCCTCCTCCTCTCCTCCCCCTGCTCCCATCCAGGTTATAACAGATGCAATCAACAAGACTCAGAGGAAGCCTACGAATTTGGGGGATCTCAGAAGCAATTTTCAGTTTAACCACATGCAATGGTTATTGCATATAACCAGGAGCAGTTGGATCCAAGCCGTTTGAACGAGTTTGTTTTGAGGGTCCATAAACTAATTTGCTTGGGAATGATATTTAGCCCTTCATCAGTACTGTCCCTGTCCATACTCACAGACACTTCCTTAGCCATGTGCAGAGCTGTTTTAAATACCAGAATAACCTCTGTCAGAAAGTCATTAAAACCCCAGCACAGTAAAATTGGATTTGGGTATGGCAGACCCTCTGCAATACCTCGTTGCCAGGCACTAACTAGTTTCCAGGCAAAGGCAGGTAAAACTGGAATTCAGAACAAGTTCTTGCTGGTTTAAATATTCAAAAGCTGTTCCTGAGTACCTGTACCTGCAACCCTTCCCCCTGTAGCAAGGCCAACCACCAGCAATTTCAGCTCCCTGTCTCCTGCAGAAAAGTCACAGTGCTGTGAGCAATTAAGCAGCAGTGGAAGTGGATTTATCCCAGGCAGGAGGAAGGACAGTCCAATAGCATAATACAGACATGTCTGGATAATTAATAATAACCAGTTAGTGGGGGGGAAATCACTGTAAGCTATGGAGAATGTTGTATTTAGGATTCATTTTTACTCTGCTCAGAGTAATGCTGGGGCAATAGATTTTGTTTTATATCCAGTTGGAAATGCCAGTATGATTATTTACTGTACTTTCAAACACAAGCAAACAACTGACACAGCGATATGTACCATCATCTGAGGAAAAATTCATAATGTTTAATCAGCTGCTTGCTATAAAAGGATATTTGCCTGTTGGGTTGCTTTTAATCAGTGCTAACAATTAAAAAGAAGCATATTCTGAAATGGAGAGAACATTAGATGTGCCATTAAACTGGCTCTCTCTCATGCCTGAATGCTGTGAATGCAGTCACATCTGAGGTGCCTAAGGGTCCATTCCTTGTCAGTGGGAGACTTTGCTCCAAGGATACTGGATCAGATTGGAACTGGAGGAGGCTTTGATTTATTTTTTTTTCCTGTGAAAGTTCAGCACATGGTCACAGCTGGCCCAGTTGTAGATGGCACCACACACTATTCCATCATTAATTCTCTGCATTTCTTTTATCCTTCACTTTTGGAGCTTTGCAATTTGGGAGCAATGCCAAAAAATTAGAATTAATTTAGTTTATGTGTAAACCCCCCCCCGCCTCGATTTAAATTAGATAAAGGTAAAATACCTTACAATATTTTCAAGTGTTGATTTTGAATACTTTCAGACTTCTTAAAAACACTGTGGGAAAGTTGACAGATTTCTCTACGTCCAGAAAAATGTGCAAGAGATGAAGGAACCAAGAAAAATTGTTCAGACATAAGTAGACCATCCCCCTTTATTTCTTCTGATAGCTCATGCTCTGGCTCTCCTGCCAACCCAAACTTATGCATTGACACACATTGACACAGTAGCTTAATGCCATTTAAAAAAAAACTTATAAAGTCTTCCCTTCTTTTCTGTCCCCACAAAAAAATATCTCAGTGATAAAAGTTAAACCAAAGTGAGTGAAAAATAGGCACACGAGTCTGTCTGGTGGTGGAGGGTTGTATTCAATCAAAACCTACTAAATTATCCACAAAATGTATCTTTATTATTAAAAAAATAAAAAATCCAAGCCAACAACCAAATTTGAACCCACCACAGTCTGTGTGAACTGGACAGTACAAGGGCTCTGCAGCCCCTGGCCGAGGCCAAGCTGCTCTCCCACCCTGGTTCAGGTGATTTGTTACCCAAAACCTTTGCCTCCCTCCCCCAGGGTTGTGGAAAAATGAGAATTCACTTCCTTTGAAAAGTGCTACTCAGAAATGTGCACTGAGCAAAGATAGATCACCTGGGAGTGCTTGCTGCAACAAAACTGCAGGTGTCCCAAGACCACAGTGAAAACTGCACTTCCTGTATGATCCACCCTCTTCTGGCACATCCCCAAAACTTCATGTTTTACCCATTAAAAAAAAATCCCATGGGTTTCCCAGAGAATTCTTGCAAAAAGCCTTCTTAAAGCAGTACAGCATTACACGTTCAGGTCCTTTATAAAGTCCTTGCATATGTCCACAAGTGTTTAACCCAACTGAAAAGCTGTCAATGTTTCCTATGCTTGTACAACTCTCTGCACTGCACCTCTGTTTCAACAAGCCACATGCTATTAAAATACAAGAATTCTTGAGAGAAGTTCACCTGGGTCTCTCTTCCCATGTCTCAAACTCTCTGAGAGGAAACAACATTTCTTCCTTTTATTGCCACAAGAAGCTTCTTGTACTGTAGATTTTACAGTGTGTGTGTGTTTGTGTATTTCACATATGCAACCCCAAATCCTCATTGCACATACCCTTACATCACTCCAAGTTATATAAAGAAGGATCCAAGTAATACCTGAAGTATAAAATAATTTCCTTACACAGCTTAACTAACTTCATTCAGCCTTTGGGCAGCAGCACATGCACTGGATTTGTATTTCAGCTCACAGGCCACTTCCAAGGCTCCAATATTTCAGCACAATTACAAATTAATGAGATAGGCAGTGTCCCTTGCAGGGATAGCAGCAATCTCTGAAGGGTATTAGGGAAAGGAGCCATTTTTGGGCTCAGAGAGGTCCAAGTGTGCAGTGGCATTAGCATGGCAGGGAGGTCAGGACCCTCTTTAGGCAGCAGTTAGAGACAGGCAGCCCGAGTTTTACAGGGTGTGACTCCACTTAGGGGGCAATTTTGGGGTGCTGCCTTTGGCATTACCTTTGCCTCTGTCTCCCAACACCCCCAGTGGGTACCAGCTGTAGAGGGGCACTGCTGAGTGCCTGGAATGGGAAATCCCACCCTGATTTGTTACCCAAAAACCCTGGAGCAGCAGGGAGCAGAAACCCTGCTGTGCCCCAGTCCTGGCTAAGGGACCCAATGCCTCCCCCAGCAGAACACCAGCCTGCTCAGATGGGTCTGCTCAGTGCCTCAGCTCACATCTGCAGCTGGAGCAAGGAAGGAAGTGTGGCCCGGGTTTGAAATTTGGGAGTGGGGACAAAGGCAAGGGAAGAGACACGAGGGATGGAAAGAGGAAAAAATACGAGTGGGGCTTGAGGTGAGACACAGCAGCAAGGCAGCACTGCCAAGTGCTTGTGTTCAAACTGAGGAGAAAGGGTGTGGAAAGCCTTCACCTTGGATAAAGCACTGAGTGTGTTGTGACAAGGTGCAAAAGTGAATAAATTACCAGGATGAAGGTGTTACATCCAGATGAAATGAAGTGAGTGCCTCCATTGACTGCAGTGCTACTCTGATGTTTTATACACACTGAGATGTTTGAAGACCTTTACTTTAAGGGAATAAAATCTGCAGACAATCCTAATCTTCTGGCTGCAATTCATTCACACAGGGAGAAAGAAGACTAAAATAACCTTTCAGAAGACAGGTTTTGTATGAAAGCCCAGTGCCAACAGGGCAACCGTGTTTAAATTAGCATAAGGTTGGGCTGGCACTTCTTGTCTCCCACCCCTCCCTCTCAGGTCAGGCACCCCACATCCTTTGTCTGTGGAACAAGGGATTGAAGCAAAGCCTTGTTTTTTGTCAAAATCAAATATGTAGAATGCAATAATTGCCTCTGAATGTGCTGCACGACTGATACCAGCAAACACCTCAATTATTAATTGAATTTCTTTAAACTACCAGTATCAAAGCCTATTACATCAATTCTTATCACAACTGCAGCACTTGAAGACTTCAATGTTATTCCTAATTAAACACATGGGTACCTATATGAGAGGGAAATAACAGGAGCTTGACTCTTTTCATAGATTTCAGATGTTCCTTAAATTTTACAAGAAGCTGTCTCTCTTAAGCGTTGGGTTATTTCTCATTAAGAGCAGATTTGGTTTTCTTAATTAAAAACATCAGCTATTGCCATCCCTTAGAAGTATCTTGGCCTAATTTTGATCTCACCTAAAAATGGCAATGCCAGACTAGCATAAAAATGAGAGTGAGAGCAGAATTGTGATCAAATCTGGGATCAAATAAGCAGCTCTTCAAAGGTTTCATAGAGCTGATACCTGCATTATTCAGGCTTTTTTATCAATTCCAGCTTCTGATGCTCCTTCCCCTTGGTCATGGTTTTTGCACATAACACATCATTATGCTGTGGAGTTAATTGCCACAGGATGTTTGGAGGCCAGGAGCAAACATGGGTCAGCAGAGAGATTACTAAATAGATTAACATAAAACAGATTCCTTGGGGAATTCTGTCAAGAGTTCAATTCCATCTCTAAGTCAAGGTCTTTAGCTGCAGGTTGTGGGAGGCATCCTGTCATCAGTGTGTAGGGCTGAGGGACAGGACTTCAACACTGCAGTGGGCAGGGATGGTGTGGAAATGGCAGAGGAGGGAAAAACTCACCAGAGGAAGTTGTATTTAAAAAAAATAAAGGAGGAAAAAAGAGAGAGACCAAAAACAAGTTCAGCCTCTTGCTCAAATACTG
>VZRX01008760.1:16955-57896 GCA_013398075.1 Notiomystis cincta | reverse complement strand
AAAAACTCCCCAGAGGAAGTTGTATTTAAAAAAAAAAAAAAAGGAGGAAAAAAGAGAGAGACCAAAAACAAGTTCAGCTCTTTGCTGCAATCCTGGTTACAGATAGCTAAATAAAATGGAATATATGTCAATTTAAAATAGCCATTTATATGTTGGTGGAAGGCAACATCCAGGCCCAGGGCAAGTGTTTCCTCTGAGCAGCCCCCAGGTGTTCAAATGCAGACATTCCCTGATATGAGCTGTTCCACCAGAGTGGAAATTTTTTAAATGTCTTACACTGCTGCTCCCACCCCCCCCTTGTTCTGAGAGGAGAGTGAGCCTGTTGTCCATTTGGCTGAAAGGCAAAGGCAGCTGAGACTCTGTTCTGCTCCACATCTCAGCACCAGGGCATGAAGGACACTGCTCTGGAGGTTTTGACAACCAAAAAAATGCCATATACCTGGCTTCTACCCCATAGTGCCCACTGGGGCTGCAGCAGCTGCTTCATCTGCTCCTGAATGTTTCATTCACTCTGGCAGCACTGCACAACCTATGGTGGTTGAAAAGCAAAAAAAGAAAAAAAAACAATCTCTTATCAAGGCAGATGCTGCCCAAAAGGTTGGGAGGCTCAACCAGAAAATCTGGCTTAGCATCCTGAGCTAGAAAACAACCTCTGCATAAAGAATTTCCAACGAGCTGGCCAGGCTCTGAAAGCATTCAAGGCACATTTTCCTCTCTTCTAATTCCATTATGAAAGAGAAATATTCATCTATTCCCATTTATAAACACAGCCTACAAATTTAACAAACTTTGGTAAACTCAGCCTATAAGGAGAATTTCACACTCCTTTTGCACCCTGCAGCCCTTCACCATCACCCCACTTGCTTCTCTTTCAGGCCAGCACTGGAGTTCAGTGTTTGAAGAGCCATTTTACTGGTGTTCTTTACACCAGTGAATCCCCAAATCAGCAATTACTTTAAGTCAGTAGAACTGTGTCTAATTACTCCAAAGTAATTGTATGTATTAACCTACACATTAGGATATGCATAAAACAAAGAGGAAACACAGGCTCAGAATCCTTTCACAAATACCCAGGTGACCACTTGTGGATGTCAATAGGAAACACTTCCACTGTTTGCAGTTATACATTTCCTTAAATTCATTATTTATTAGCAGTACAAATGGTGTTTTTTTAATGACTGCAAATGTTAACAATTAATAAATTCCTCTTTTAAAACCAGCCTGGGTGATCTATGCATGCCCACAGTATCTGGCCAGATCAACAGCTGCTTCAGGCTGAGATCCTGCCCCCAGCCTTAAAACAGCCAACACTAGAAATGAGCTTTCCCCTGGCCTTTGAACAAAGCCATGGTGAGAACTTGGGGGAATAAAACCCATCTAGGTGATGTAAACACTGCCAAGTGGTGGAGAAAAACCACATTTCCATTTTCAGCCTTCCTGTGCAATTGGACTTGGAAGGGCTCTTTGTTGTCTTCCTTACAGGGGCAGACCTCAGGCTGTGCCAGGATTTCCTGAAGCATCAGAAGTGAGAGATCACACCTCTACATAGCTCCTCTGGAGCCCTCCACCCTCTTGTTTAAAACAATAAGTGGCAAAATAGACCAACCAAAATGGTCTTAATATGTACACATATGACATACATATATATATATGTGGAGTCACACAAATGCATGCCCATCATTACCCAAACACTCCTGCCATGCCAGATAGGTCAACACACAGACAGAAGCAGCAAATTTTAAGGTTGTGTCTTAATAACCACCCAAATTTAGACAGTGATATAATAATGCAGATCAAGTTGAACTACAATCCCTTCAGTTATAAGCTAGTGATAGGTGAGCTTCAAATGCTCAGACATCTAAAAATACAGTTCCTGGCCAGTGCAGGATTTTCTCCCCAGCCTCCATGTCCTCTCTTTTTCCTCCTCCTCCCATACTTATATGCACTCCTCTCTCTGACTTTTGCCATCACATTACCTAAACTTTCTTTCATCTGCTTTGTGCCACGTTCCCCTTCTGCCACACCCTCAGAAAGGGATAACTCTCAAGTATCTGGAAGGGATGGACAGAAAACCCCCTTTCTGAAGGGGCTGTGCCATTACCCCAAGTTACACTGCAAGGCTGTGCCTTTTGCAGTGTTCAGAGAATCAGAGCTGGGCCCAGCACAGGAGCTGAATATCCTTCTCAAGGAGAGAACAGTCCTCCTGGAAGACTCTACCAGGTCCCTCTGCACTTATCCTAAAATCAGAAGAGACAGATTGATGCTGGCCTGGGCTTCCCACCAAAATAAACCCAAAGGTGACCTGCAGAAGAGCTCAGGCTGTGCTCCACCCTCTTGGCTCACGGGGTTCTTTCGAGAGCCAGTGGGCACGAAATCCCATCCTGGCAAGCCCTGCTCACACAGGGTGTTAAGCACTGACCCTAAAGGCTGGCCAGATATCTCTGAGGCACACATCACTTTCTCTCTCAGTTGTTGTCATCTGGAAGGTTGAGAAAAGGACAGAGATCTGAAGGACTCCCCTGTGACAAACCCCCTTTCTTCCTCCTATTCATTCATCTCTGCACCTGAAAGGAGTCGAATCTCACAGAGAGGCTGCACACACATGGACATTTCAGCAGACCAAGAAGAGCCCTCCACATGCCTGAATATTTCTTCCTCTTTAGAGATGCTGAGTAAATCAGAATTCCCTGTCCTACAAACCATCCCAGCACACCTGGATGCTGCTGTCCCAGCCCCAGAGGGCAGCTCTGCACAAAGCCTACACATTGCTGCAGCTACCTCCACTTCTAGACCTTGTATAGGCTTGGGGTTTATTGCATTTTTATGGAAATTCAGTTCAGTGCTCAATTTACCCTTATTTAAATGCTAATTTCAGTGAAGTGGTTTAACAAAGCAATTATGAAAAAAAGGCTCTAATCTTCCACCGACTGAGTAGGGAGAAACTCAGAATGTGGTAGACAGATTAACCATGTAAATGCAACATAAGAGATCTGTTTCTTGCTTAATGCACTCGGTGATAAGTGATTCTGTTACAAAGGTGACAGTTCAGCCTCCTTTTCTAAATATATAACACCAAAGAATCAACAAAACACTAACACCTCACACAGGGTGTTGCATATAATAATTATCCTTAGCAATCTCTCTTGTTTTCTGTACTTAACACTCACTCTTGTTTTCCTTCTTAATGTCTGTTTATCCATTTTATTTAGAACTTCTGACTGTAAGATATAATCAGACACTTTAGAAGGCATTTTACCATAATTGTAGTTAGTCGAGTTAAGTGCCACAATTTGAAATGGTTTAATGCTAATTCCACCTCCCCCCTCCACCAGAGCTGCAGCTGAATCTGACAATGCCAAGCAGTTCAAGAGGTCTCCACCTAATAAAATCAAAATTCACCAGTTCTACCAGCTCTCTGAAGCCTCTTTGGGCAGCAGCTGAACATGAATATCCCACCTGCAACTGCACATTTCTGAGAGCAAGGGCAAACAGCAGAGAGAAGTGTGACATGCGAGGTTTAGGCCTGATATCCATTTCTTGGATAATCAAGAAAAATGCCATTAAAATTTGCAGCATCTGTCTGCTCTTGAGAACAGGTAACATGTGACTGACAGAAATCTGTGAGATACTGTCAAATACTCCATCTTTTTGCCTCCCTATCTGTGGAATTTTATTTAAGTTGAATACACAAAGGATCCGATGTCACTGTTGATTTATGAGTTTCAAATACCAAATTTTATTTTCTAAAAATTTAATCATTGCAATTCTTCTCTTCCAGAGGCCTGTTACCTCTTGTGGAGAGCTTCCTCTCTGACTTTCTGACATCATTTCAATTCTCCCCAGTGCTTTCCTGGTTTCTCCCATCCCTTCCTGAGAGTGTTGCCTCAAACTTGCACAATCTGTAGGGACAGGGCTGTGAGGGAGGAGAAAAATAGCAAAGGCAGCTGCTCCCCACAGACAGGGCTGAAGAAGCAGGGAAGAGTCTATGGCAAAGATTTTTGGCCATGAAGTTAAGGCATTCACCTTTTGGACTTATTTTTTCATCTGAAGAGGTAACAACAACAACAACAACAACAAAAGATTGAATTCTAAGAGAGGAGGCACAGTTTCCATGAAATAATTATCACAGGAGCAAATCAACTGATGGCAATTCCCAGAGCTCAGCTCAGCCTCTGTGTGTGGGTCCCCAGGGCACCCCGAGATCCCTGCACCTGCATCGTGTGGTGTTTGCCAGCAGGCTGTGCTGCACTCAGAGTGCTGCTGCTGCTGCACAGAGGAGTGGGACCCTGGAGGAACGCCTGGAAGGACTCCTGGGGAAGCTGAGGAGAGTTCCATGTGTGGTGTAACTCTGCAGGAGCTGGGCTGAGCTCTGGAGGGGCAGTGCTGTGCCAGGGAAGTAGCAGGGGGCGAGGAGGTGCAAGCTGTTTTCATTAGACACCAAAAGGGTAATTCTGCACTGACCAGGTGTCCTGTTCTGGTGTCCAGCCACCACTTGAGTGGCACAGTCAAGGGGGAGCAAGTTGAATTTCCACCCTCCAGTCAATACAAACAGCACAGCACTCAACCGAAAAGCATCTTTCCACCTTCTCTAAAATGGTGGGCAGCTTTGTGGGGCTCCCCTGTCACAAAACACACAGTGCCAGCTCCTTGGACTAGAAGGGCAACACCTGCACAGGGCAGGTAATTCTGTAATCCCCCAGAATACAGGGGAAACTGCAGCTCCAAGGCCCAGGAGAGTCCTCGTGCTACCTAGGGGTTTTTCTTTATAAAAGGCATCTAGGGTGTGAAGTTCAGTCTGTGAAATACACTCAGTAATTCTGGTTACTGGACATTTCTGAACAAGACCTGTAACTCTCTTTTACAGAATTCACCTGAGGTTTTAAACATAAAAACCTTCTCTTATGTAACAACAAGATGATCCAGTGTGGGAAAGGAAGAGCATTTGAGAGAGAAAAGATGAGAGCAATTCAGTGTGAACACAGTCACACATCACCTGCCACCCCTTTGACCCTTGCTTTGCTTTTTGCCTGCTAACTCTTCTGCTCTGCACTGGCTTTCCAAGCATAACAGACTGAAAAACCATAGCATGCCTGCAAATCAGCTTGTATCTCTGAAGGCAGAGAGGAATTTGCTTTGGTGTGGGATAAACTTTGGTTGTTTCCCTTCTCCCTGCAGTCCAGTGCAACCTCCCAGGGATCTTGGAGCCTCTGCTCGTGTATTCCGTGGTGAGAGTGTGTGAAGAGTGCAGGAGAAAGGCTGTGGGGACAGTGCAGGTGGAGGATGAACTGTGGTCAAAAGACAGGTTTTCTAAACTTAAAATTCCATGTTTGAAACCGGGAAGGGTCAGGGAAAGTGCTCCTAAGGGTGAACACTGGAGCTCCACATCATACTCAGAGAAGAGCCCTGCTCAGTGCTCAGCCCACGGCAGCGTTGAGATGTGAATATTCCCAACTTCATCCCCAGGTAAAAGGCTCATGGATGCTCACTCACCTGTAAGCATTCATTTTGATAGCCAACAGTGCCCTTCAGAGATCACCTTCTGTGCATTCCCACAGCTGCTGCCTGAGGGCAGGAGAACTCTGAGCAGCTCCAGAGAGCCGAGGGATCCCTGCCCCAACTGTGCCCATGCAGCCTCGGGGCTCTGTGCCAGAGATGAGCCACACCAAACAAATCCACACTTAGCAGAGCTGGATGCTGAGGAGAGCTCCTCATTCTCTCAGCCTGGTGCCAGCACAGCCCAGCTGGAGCAAAGCCTGAGCTCCAAGTGCAGCCAGAATTTGGAATGTTCTCGACTGCCCTCATGTCTGCAGAGCGCCATGACCAGAGCGTGGCCTTAGCCAGCAGCACTTGATAAATGTGCCCAGTTTGAGAGCTGGCACAGCCAGGACAAGATCCCCTCGTGGCCCTTAGTGCAAGCCTTGAGCAGGAAAACACCCTTGGGAATGGCCCCAGAACATTCCCTGCATCCTGCAAAGCACGGACACGGAGGGCGATGCTGGCGTGGTCTGGACTGACAGCTGGCAGTGAAGCAGCAAGTACCTTTTGGGGAAAAAACATCATTAGGGAGAAGTGATCAAGAAAGAAAAAAGCAATGACAGCAGGAGCTCACCCAGCCTTCCAGTGTATGCACTGAGGAGGAGTAAATACAAGTGAGTAAACACAAAGATTTTGGGTACCACTCACTTGAGGCAGACAGGGAAGTGAACCAAAATGCCAGAATTTTAAATTCCTGGTCTCAGTCCAGATCCATGGTTCTTCATAAGTTGTTCCACTCTAAATATCAGGTTACAATTTTGGAGCAGGAACATTTGATTCTGATTTAACTCAAGAAACCATTTTTTCTGGTGTTGATTTCCACAGATTTTAAAGCAATAAAATTGAACTGAGTGCTCCAGCTGTAACTCATGTTCACCAAGGTCTTTATCCTACACAGTTTTCATTAAAACAGGGCTGCTATTTTTGTTTAAAGAGAACATGACAATTACAGCTATCCCTCTCTGGGTTTTCATACATCAGAGGTTTCATTCAATATCTTGACCTTTTATAATCCTTCCCTTGATTGCAATAGTAATGTCTAAGCATAAGAAGCAGGGGGAGAAGAGCTGAATTAATATGCAAACCAGCAAATCCTAAAATACAGATCTTAGTGAAATGCACAAGGCTTTCAATGAATCAGAAACACACACACACACCCCCCAAGTTTGGTCCAAAACGCAAGGAAAAAAACATGCTAAATTTTGTCTGAGGGAAATAATATTAAATCACATGAAATCAAAATTTGATTTTCAATCGAATGTGTCTTTTGCAGGAAAAAAAATCAATTGTTATTCACTTTTTAATATAGTCACTTTGCATTTGAGTTCTCTTGTTTTCTAGAGTTCAGAGCCCAAAGGGAAGGCAGTCTGTACCAGCCAGGCAGAAAGGGCTGTGCAGAACCAGAGCTGGTGAGCAGTTTCTGGGGTTTGAGGCACAATTCTCCCAGGTAAACAGCTCAGGGCTGGAACAACCTGCCAGTCCACTGACAAACCCCAAATGAGTACAGACACCCTGGTGAAATGAGGTTTAATGCTTTGGAAGGTAAATGAAAATCAAAGATTGCTGAGGTGAGTACTGGGGGCAGGGACCTGTATAAGGAGAGAGGTCTCAGATAAGAAAAACTGAATTCCCAGCTCTATTCAGTGCTGTTTGAATCAATGGTTACCCACAAAGAGATTTCACACAATACATGGAATAAATTCAAGTTAGAAATCCATATCCATTTGATTTAAACTAAGTACTTTGGGAGAGTAAAGCAGCCTCCCCTGACAGAATTTGTTTCATTAAGGTTTTCCTAAACTTTACACAGCACAGTAGGCACGGTAATTTTATTTCCAAACGAGTTAAAACAGCTTCTGATCTGGTAGAGGCACTTAATTATGATCAGAAGGGCAAGGAACTAAAATATATGTAAGTGTGCTGGGCAATTCATGTCATTTCAGCATAATTATTCTACCTCAGGGTCAGCTCAAGTTGCTCCCACAAAAGCTGAGTTCCTCTGAAGGGCTATTTGTCATGGGTGCTTGATTCTTAATCACCTCATCAGACCAACTGCTGCTCTGCCCATCCCATGATCCCTGGGAAGGTTTCAGGCCCCTTCCACTGAAATCAGTTATTAGCCAGCTCCATTCCAGCCCTGAGGCTGAAAACTCCATGAAAAGCAAACACATTTACCAGTGTTCCAGCTCGTGCAGGAGAGTTCCTTCAAGTGCTTGCAAAGAAAAAAAAAACAAGCACCAAATAATATTAAAGAGCAAACCCCTGTTTGATGTGACACTCCTCAGTTCTTTGGCACTCAGGGATTTTGGGCTGAGCTCTGCAGCTCCCAGCTGAGGACAATGATGCTTGTTGTAATTCCTTACCCTGCATTCCCAGTGAGGCTCTGGGTCCCTCCAAGGGAAATGCTGCAAGAAAAATTCCCACCCAGTCTCACCTCTGGAGTAACCACTGCACAAAGGGCAGACTCACAGAAAAGCCATTGGACAAGATCCCTAAAAATGATTTTGGACTCACACTGTGGAGAAGTTTCCCGTGGGAATTGGCTCCCTGGGGACTGGACACTGAATGCTCTTAGGGCAGTGCCTGAGTTGTTAAAAGGAGGTGTTTTAAATGGTCATATTTTTAACACACTTTGAAAAAGGAAGAAAACATCAGCCAGCTGCTCCGTGTGTTCCCAGAAACAAGAAAACATCTATCAAGCCTTGGCACAAACAATTCTTATTTCTGTTTTATCTATTTATTTTCCTAAAAGCATCACTGAAATAATTCACAAGATTCATAATCCGCAAGAAAAGCGATTTAAGCCCACATCTGCAGAGAAATATTAATTTATAGAAAACAGTAATTTACCTAAAACCTCCTTAGGAAAACACTTTGCAAATTCATGTCATAAGACTGTGCCCCAAAAGAGTTGAAAAAATTTATTACTCAGTTGTTGTGTTCACGTGCTTTTTCATTTCAGATGCTACAAAGGCCTTTGTCTGTCTCAGTGGTGGGGAGGAGAATAAATCTGCCTGTGTTAAGGGCATGGGGAGAAGGAATAGACACTTTCCAGGGCTCTATTCACTGCTCTTACTCCAGGGTCACACGTGGTGCTCTCTCTGGGAGAACTCCAGGGTTTTTGGTTGTTCAGGAGACAAACAATCACAGGGAACTACTTTAGCTGGATGGGTCTTGCAGGTATGTGTGCTCTGGAATAGTGACTACAATGTTATGGGGCAAAAGAGGGACAGGACAAGAGCAGGTATTTCAGGTATATGTGCAGTCCTGCTGGGAAAGGTCTAAAATTCTATATTTGCATGAGTAAGAGGAAGGGGCAGTACTTGCACTCCTGTGTTCTCTTGCCCATTTCCTTTTCCCTTCTACACTGTGCAACATCACATTGGCAGCAGTGCCAGAGGTGCCCATCAGTGAAATATCAGCACAAATATATGCAAAGAGTCCATGGAAATGTTCATGCTAACTAAACCTACTGCCATGGTGAAGAACTGCCCTAGAAAGAAACCATTTCAGGCCTGAGGCAGCAGCCACTGGCCGTGGCAGCTCTTGTCCTGGGGAAGTACAGAGCCTCCCTTCAGCCTAAATCACAGGCAAACACCTGGGCCATAAAGAGGTGAAGAGGTGCCAGGGGAGAGCACAGACAGCATCCAGCAAAAAGTGCTGATTTTGTGCTGGATTTATCATCATTTCTTCCTCTCTTCAGATTAATGGGATGTAATTTATCTTAGATGTATAGTTTTCAATAAGTTTTAGCTCTGAAATAATTTTAAAGCACCAGTAACGATACAAACATAAAAACAATCTTTAAATAGTCTGTTAATGCTGAATTAAACTTTCTTTATACTAAGAGGAAGTTAAATGACAGAAATTTACATAAACCACAGCCATTAAGCTATTTAAACCATGAACAGAAAGATGGAAGCTGACAGGGTATCAGTAGCATCCAGGCTTCAATATGAAAGACTCCTGTCCTCCACCCATCACAAAGGCTGCTCAGGCTATTTTAATCTGATCTCATGAAAAATTACCCTCTAACAGAAGAAACTGATAGAAAAGCACTGCTTTGGGCTGCCTTCTCCCTTTGCAGGCTGTCATCTGTGTTTTCCTTACCAAGGATGCTCATGTCCTCTTCAGCTCTTTGTCTCTAGAAATCCACCTAACTGCCAAAGCTTTGCTTTACTAAACTTCCATTCTAGAAAAAAACCAAGTTTTCTCTTAGAAGGCTCCCAGAGAAGCTGTTCAGTAATCCAGACCAGGCCTGCAGATACCTTTTTGTTGTTATGGGAATGACAGTTCAGGGTTCCTTACCTGTGCCTTTGAGCATTCCCTGAAACTGAGTGTAAAGTCACTCTGCCCACATCTGGAGATTCTACCAAGAGTCTTTGTGGTTAAAGAGGATTTTTCTCACCGCTTCCTGGAGAGGATTCTCAGACTTCCCACTGCCATAATTACCCAGTATGTATAGCAGTAGTGCTTCCCATATTTCCTTTTCTCTGCCCAAACCTTGCATTGCAGCCACCTTTGTGATTAGAAGCACATGCACTGAGCCATCCATCTTCCTTTATTAACTTTACAAGTTATGGGTGGCAAAACTTTGGCCATCTCTATCATTCATAAAGTGGCACCACATTAAACACAGAAAGAAACATGAACTGTGGCAAATGCCTGCTCTCAGCCATCTTTCATAATTCTCTGCTCTTTAATCTTTATGTGCTCATCTTTTCCCTAATGACATCCATTATAATTATACTCATCCTCCTACCCTCAGTCCCTTAAATTGCAGCCTACAACATCTGTGAGGGAACTGACAAGCCTTGTAGGAAAAGGAAAGAAGACAAAGATTTTCTGTGTTGGAGACAGGCACTGCTCAGGAAGTCTGGAATAGCACACAACATGCACCAACACCCCACTTGGTATAAGCAAGTCCCTTAGAAAGGTGAGGCTTCCTCTCCACTCCTCTCCAACCTGTGTCACTGGAAAGCTTCCTCTTATACTGTTGGTTTTAGAGGCTTTGGTTTTCTCCTGCTTTCTCCCACATTTCCAGCACACTTAGACCTCATGGTCTCTGCTGTTTTCTCAGTACCAGAAATCCTTTCAGGGATGGAGTTTCTTCACCTAAAAAGCATTAGCAACCTCTCTGAAACTCAAACTAATCTCCAAGGGCCATAATTCAGCAAATTAATTAAACAGGTTCCTGTTCCAGCCCCACTCAAGCCTAGATCAATGTTTGGTGAGACAAACACTCTAACTGTGTCTCTCAAACCTGGCTTTATTCATCAGGATTTGGCTCTGGGATCCTACTTACACTCTTCAGTGTCTCAAACCCTGTTAAATCAGAGAGCAGATACAGCTGCTCTCCCACTGCTTCCACCAGGGAAGAGAAAAATTCTTGCCCAGGGCCACTGGGCTTCCACCTCCCCTCTCCTCCTGCTCCTCTGAAAGGCCCAACACAGTGAGCAGCCTCTGCACCCCCCCAGTGACCCCCAACGCTGCCCAAGCACCTTCCCAGACCACAGCCCTCCAGCCTTGGCCTTCCTGCAGGGGACACCCAAACCCTCTCTGCTGCCTCCTGATTTGGAAGGTTCTGTGCTGCAGCTGAGCTCCCCCAGCAGAGTTTTCTCCTCCACAGCTCTGCAGCCTTTGCTGGCTGTGCTCACAGGAGTGCTGTACATCATCCCCCACCACAGGCTGCTCAGATCAGTCAGAAGGCAGCTACATCATAAGGGCTAATTGGGCTCATTAGCTGTTCTCAGTTGAGACCATTATCTGAAAAATCTCTGCTTGTTCTTGTCTGTTTATGAGTTTGCAATGAAGAGGCACATCTATTCTATGAAATACTTTTTTGTCCTTGCTGATTCTGCATTCCAAAAGCATCTAGAGCAACTTACACTAAGAGAATCTGCAGATTTCCCCCCTTCTGCAGCTTTTCAGGGGCTGCCTCAGTGCAATTTCACTGAATGGACCTTGTTTGTCTTCAAATGGGAAACAATTCCTAGCTTGTACTTTATAGTAAAATAACTTATTCCATTAGCAAGGGAGAACTGTTCATTTTTAACTCAGGTCTGGGATGTCTCACGTGCTCAGCAGCATGCCTGAGACCAAACAGAAATGACAGTGCTCTCACTGTGCAGCACACAGGGCTTTTTTCTCTCCAGCCACAGAGATATTTAACTAGAGTCAATATGTGAAAACACCAAGGCATGGCCAGAACCATTGTTTGTGATCAGAGCTATCAGAGTGAAGAGCTCAAACCCTAACTCCACTGACTGAATTCAATATCCTCCAGTCACATCTGGACTGCCTGCTCTAGGATGCCTGGTACTCCTGCTGTGCCTCCCTCCTGCCACTGCCATGTGGCTGCAAGAGCTGTCTGGGCCTTCCATCAGTGACTTCATCCCTGATCCAACACGTGGGCAAGGCCACAGGAAAGGACACTGCTGGCTGTGGAAAAATACAGAAGCCCCTTCTGTCACACTGGGTACTTATGGGAGGTTTCAAAGGAAGCTCTTAATTTCCCACCCAAATTTGTGAAAGACACTCTGAGACAGAGCCTTCCTGAAGAGCTGAGGGCACTCCAGACACTCCAGAAGATGTTTTACACATGCAGGGTGATCAGCTGGGCTTTGAGCCCACCTCTGATGTAAAACTCAGGCCCACAGCAGCATTCTGCTGTCTATTGCTGCCAGGCACCATGAAGTTCATCTGCTGGAGTGTCTGGTAGCTGCCCAGATCCCTTTGAGGCAAACACAGACATTCACAGCAGGATCTTCCAGTCTCCTTTGTACCCTTAGTGATGCCCTGTGTGCCCTCTGCCCACACCTAAGACAGCAGGGGCACCTCTGGAGCTCAGGCACCACAGAAGGGCAAACCCACCTCTCTTCTGGGTGGGACAAAGCTGCTGATGCAGCCCAGAGAGGAGTGGCAAAGATAAAGCAAGGAAACTGTTGGAATCCCCAAGCAAACAGAGCTAATTTTTCCATGGAGAGCTTCCCAAGCATGTCAGGATGTACATTCAGAGGACAAGGCATTGATCAGTGGAAATGATCAAAAAGGAAGGAGAGCAAAACTGTGCACTGAAAAGATAAATCCTTGGACAGCAAGCAAGCACTAAGAACATGGCCTGAGGAAAAGCCAAAGAGGACAGCTTTTAAGTGAGCTTTCTGGAGTCCTGCTGTGTTCAGGGACACAGGCCTTTGTAAATTCTTCATAAATACACAGGACTGCATCAAAGTCACGCTTAACTCACCAATTTCTCATCTTAAGTGGAACAATTGACAGAAAACATCTCTCCCCAGACTTTTTTATTAGCTTCTGGGGTCAAGAGAGGCTACAATAATAATTACAGCCTCAGCAAGGAGATGATATCTTATGTTAGAAGACACATTATTTGAATCAGGATTGAAAGGCCAATACTTTCCCAGCAGCAGCCAGGCATGGGAGGAGCTGGTTTTTCTCTTATTAAGTATAGGAGGTTTCATCCTCTTCTGCTGTTAAGAGATTGATACATGTTCTGATCCTGCATTTGCAGCATTCTATAGTCTGACTGGCTGATTTGCTCAGAATTTGAATTGTTCAGGACAGCCACTTCTTTTAATCTTATTTATAATGCCCAAAAAAGCACCGTCATGCAAGCAGAGACAAGACTGCAGGGGTTTGCACATTGCCCCAGCTCTCCAGGGGCCAGAGGGAAATCAAAAAACAGAAGTGGGGACGAGGAGAAGTGTTTTGCAAAGGTTCACAGAGTGACAAAAACATCATGCCACACAGTAACCTTCATTCTTTGTTGCTTAGCCCTGTAATTCCTCCCTGAGCTCAGCGCCGGGGGCCCTGTAATTCCTCTCTGAGCTCAGTGCACTGCCTGGGACTCTGTGTGGTGGGGGGTTTCTGTCCTTGCTTTAGAGGTCCCCACTCAGAGGGGACAGTGCTGTTGTCCCCAGGCCTGCCCAAGGTGATGGCCACAGGCCAGCTGCCCTGGAGCAAAAAGCAGAATTCCTGCCCCTCCCTCAGTGCTCAACGCTCCTCCAGCTACCTGGGCAGCACCTGAAGCACAAGACCCCTCTTCAGCTGAGTAATGCAGTTCCTGGCCTGCATTAGGACACGGAGTGCAGCTCAGCTGGGGCACATCACATCTTGAAGGAGCTCTCTAGCAGTGGAGGTTCAGCACTGCTGCTCCCAGGCTCAGGTGGACTCCCAGCATCATCTTCCCTTCAGGCAGAGTCAGGGCTGGGAGGGAGCCCTCTAAACTCAGCTTGACTGGCACTGAACTGGGAACAGAACTTTCTCCCAGCTTTTTGTTAAAAGAAATGAAAATATTTGGGCGTGCAGAGCCAAAAGTCTTTACTTTTGATATGTGTGGCTTGGATACCATCACTGCAAAGAGGATGGGGGTGGAGCTGGGAGCTCTGACTCTTCTCAGAGCTTTCCCCACTTTGAAAAAAAAATAAAATAAAGATTCACTTGGAATTTTGTTTAACTTTGAAAGGAAGAATGTAAACTGTGCAAAGCTGATAGGCCGTGCTCTGATGGGTGGGGCACACCCAGAGACGGGACAGCCCATTTAGCAAAGAGCTGAGACACAGATCAGTGCTGCTGAGTGGGTGGAGGGAACTGAGGGTCTGTGTGCATATCACACACACGTAAAGAACCTTAAAAGACCTGCAGGTACAGGGTTAAACTGAGTCAACCACAGGACAATTGATATATTTCTAATTCACAATAGTGCCACAGCACTATTTATACTGTGTTGGTTTAAAGCTTACCAGCTGTTGCCACCATGGCAAAAGTCTCTGAGTTTTTTAGTGTTTGAGTTTTTTGTAGAGTGAGGTTTTTGGTACTCCTGCTGGATTTGACCTTTGTCACCTCACTGCTCTAGATAACCCTGGATTTTGTGATTTTAACTCAGGATAAATATGAATGAATTACCCAAGGAGAAAAGTATTAGGCCCCTCCACTCATTCTGACCCAGAGCAGCAGAAGTCATTTCATGCTGCAGAAGTCATGCAGAGTGAGAAAAGAAAAAGCTGATTCATCTGCAATGCAGCTCACCCCAAAGTGCTTATACTTGCAGTGTGACACTATGTGCTGGCACTGCTAACTTGCTGTTTGCTGTTTTGGCTAATTATTTAACTTTCAAAGGAAAGACTGTACTTACAAAGCACTGAAAGAAGAGTGGGAGGCATTATATATCAGTCTCCTACCCATCTCACACCGTGTCTAATGAAGCTCCAAATTCTGAGATGTCTGAGGAGATTCTATCTCCTCATGGCAAGGCTGGATCTGCCCCAGAACATGAGATTTTCAGGGAAAGCATCTTTGCTTTCTGCCCTCTGTTGTTAGTGTCCAAATGAAACCTAGCAAAGAAACTCTATCTATTGGCAGGACTGAAAGGTCCCTGTATTCAAACTGTCCAAAATTATTAAGCATCCAAATAAAATCACTCAAGACAGAATCAAATTCCCTGCTGGCAGAGAGGCTGCTCAGAGGCAGCTGGGGAGAAGTGCACTGTAACTCCAGATTCATGCAGCTTCAAATTGCCTCATTTGAGATGTTTAGATAGCAGAGTCCCCTGAGCTTTTCTATTCAGCTCAGTGTGCAGTGGAACCAGGGCTGAAGAAAAAGCTCAACACACAAAGGATTAAGAGGTGCTGTTTCTTCACAATGTAGGGGAAGGTGGAAAATGCTGTAAGGTGGGGATGGCTTGGAATGGCTTGCCCTTGTCTTTACAGCCTGTGAGCAATCAGCCTGGCTGTTGGTATTCAATATTAAGTTTCATCAGAAGCACAAAATATGATTAAGCCACTAAAAAAAAGCTGGAGAGTACCCAGGGTTTAATTCCCATCGTGGCAGAGTTTGAAAGCTGATGAGAGCAAGTGTCAAACAAGGAGAACAGCAATGCAGCACACCTTGGGGACTGCCTGGCCATGGGGCTGATGAGTGCCTGGAAAAGCTACAGGAGGGAATTACAGAGGTTTAATACACTGAAGAAGAACAGAGCTGTTAACTTACATGGATCCCAAACAACAGAGAGGGTAAAATAAGGATCTAAACCCAAAAATCACTCGGATTGAGTATAACCAGGATACTTTCTTTCATTTGAAGGAAAAGATCTGCCAGGCACCTTTTAGCAAGTGCTCCCCCAATTACATTAACATTTAGACTCAACTCTGCCTAGTGGATCTGAGCAAATTCCAGTCCACACTGGTTTCACCTTGCACATATAGAAAGTGTTCAATCTGAAAGGGACCAAGAAGGACAAGATAGTGCAGGATGTGTAATCCAACATGTTTTTTGCATATGGCAACAACAGCTGGAGGTGCAGTGCATGTCTGGCTGTGGTGACAGATCATAGCTGGGCCTTGCTGTGGACTCTTCCAAAAATGTGCTTTTGTCCCAGCCACAAAGCCTTAAATCTTTGCCTCTCCCTACACCTTGCAGGGATATCAGATACAGGATATCAAAAACAAATACAAGAAATATCTATAGTTCTTCCTAAGAGCAACCCAAATATCTTTAACTGCAGGCATTATCACAGCCAATTCACCAGTTTAATATTATACGACTCTTGATCTTTCTTAAGTAATTCTGCTTCAAATACAATTGTCAGACTTTCACTGTCCATTTAAAGGGACATTGCTCACCACAGCAGTTAAATGGACAGGGTTTGCAGGATAATCTGGGCTAATTTGTGCAAGAACATCATTACTTCCAACCTTCAGTCTGATATTACATGCTTCCCTCTCCACTGCCACAAACACAAAACAAGAAAATTGCACACAACAGCCCAAGGAAAAGAGACTTGGTGAGGTAGAGGAATAAATTTCTTTGAGGCATGCAGGATGCAGGGCTGGCCATTCACATCAGGGGCCCATAAATCTGTAGAGCCAAAGGAGATTGCTCTTGGGTAAAGAAGAAGCTGCAAAGAGCCCTTTGCTCCTGTGTGCATGCAATCACCTCAAACCCTGTAACACAGAATCCACGTGGGAATAACTGCACCAGAGTGATTTTGGTCAGGGACAGCTTCATAATCTGACTTTTTTAACTAGGCTGAGTGTCTCCTGGGGGAAACATCACAATCCCTCCACAAATCCTCCTCCTCTAGAGCAGCTCGATGTCTGTGCAAAAGTGGCACTGGAGGATTCAGTGGACATGTGGCTGCACTATCACTCCAGTGTTTTTAATAGCAAAAAGCCTGATTTCTCCCTAGAGGAACACCCCTAGACCAGCATCTCTTCAGTGCTCCAACACAAGAACACACCCTCCCTGCACCTCAACTCCTGCCTCTTATCTTTCAGACTAGATAAGGCCTAACCATGTACAAGCATCTACAGCAAGGGCCATGAACTCCTCAGAGGTCCTAAGCCCTCCCCCTTGGCCTGTCAAAGTCCAAAATAAATCAATACATTTGACAATTTATTCAATATTTAATCCAAATTTTGCTTCCTCTGGATTCTTTTGAACAACTAAGGAGCCCTTTTGGCTTGAAACAGGTCAGCAAAGCCAAGAGAGCTCCTGGCCCTCCCCATGGGCAGGGGGTTTAGTACAGCAGGGGGTTTAGTACAGCACAATCTATCCCTTGTCAAGGTGATTTATTTTCCTGCTGTGGAGTGCTGATATAAAAACTCATGGACGAAATACAGGAAAGGGTCCCATACCCCTCTTTAGGACCTTTGCAGAGGTCTTTTTCATCTACCACTGTCTGCCCAGGGCAGCATAAGGAGCACTTTGCCTCCAAGTACACTCTGCTCTTTGTAGCTGTGGCAGCTGAATCACGTCCTATCTCAGCCCAAGGGAGTTAAAACCCCAACCTCCTGCTGAGGAGTTTCAATGACACAATTTTGGCCACGTCTCTTCATACTTTAACCATAAAGCTCCCTGGTGCCATCCTAGAATGGTCTAGAGCAGGGCAATGAGGGAAACCCCCAGCTCAGTAGGTGGAGTTACCTCCCCCATGTTTGGAAGTGAGTAAGAAGGGTGAAGAGCTCCATGTTCAAAGAAAAATGCTTAATAACAGCTCTCTAAAGGAGTCATATTTTAGTGGAGTCAATTCAACACATCTCCTCCATGTGTTGATTTAATTCTTTCCCCTCCACACATTTCTTTGGACTGCAGGTAGCTCCCCCATCCTGCTTGCTTCTTCCTTTGGTACTGGGAACAAACCTCTCAGGATTCAGTTTCTGCCATGCAAATTTCTATAACTGTGCCTCCCCATCTGCCTTTTTGGTAATTATAAAGGAGGAATATGTCATCCTTCTCTTTCGTGCACTGGTGATCCCTATTCAGGAATGTTCTCCTTCCCCATATGGCAGAGATCCAGTAATTTGTCATGTCACAGTGTTCAGGGAATTCTTCCTCAGCTGCTAAGAAATTATCAGTCTGTTTTCATTTCCCTTGAGCCTTTAGGAGGAGATAACTTAAACTTTTAACTTCTGATTAATGTTGCTTCCTTCAATGGATGGTACAAAACCACAGGAAAAAAAAAAGTAAGTCTACAACAAAGGATGGGATTTATCAGTTATTTAAACACTCTCCACACGTGAAAGATTCAATGAGACTCAATATCTTTTATGTCCTGATGGAATATCCTGTTATGAAAGCACCAGAGATGTAAATTAAGTCTCTACCTGCTCCATGAAGTGATTTAATTTTTGGTGGGTTTTTCGAGCCACTCGAAATTATGGCCTCAAACACGATCTTGGCCCCCTCAGGTTAAAACAAACAGGAGGTTATCAGAGGCTGAGCTGTTTATTCTGAGCATCTGCTGCTTGGTTTATGTAAGGCAGCACTTGCAGAGGGCTTGGGCCAAATGTAGGTCAGAAGGGAGCAGCTCCCTGGGCTGGTTGTCAGTTCCATTCCGTCCCAAGGAGCCTCCGGGGAGCTGCACAAACATCCATCATTAAACCTGCAATACTGACCAGGGCCACTGCTGCTGATCCCTCTGTGATGGACGTCAGACAGAGCACTGCAAACAGCTCAGCTTTCCAAGGCCAGCTTTAGGCTGTCTCAGGATTGTTCTGGGCTTGAACTGTGAGTAAAGGATGTTATAAAGGCAGAGGAAGGGAAAACCAACAAATCACTGGAGAAGAGGATTTAAGGCAAAGGTTCTGAAAGCACAAAGAGTAAAAGGTTTCTGCCTCTCAGTTATGACATGAAGCCTCTTAATCAAAATCACCCTGGTGGTGGAAGTGGAGATATGATTCCTGGAAAAAGCAAGTAAACTCTGGACTAGAAAGCCCAGTGACCCCCCAAGGCAAATAGATACACAATAAAGGGATCATTTTGTGATATACAAACAAGTGTAGCATTTGGGGCAGAAACAAACACAGTTTCACAGATGGAAGTCAAGCTTCACAGCCCTACAGGAATTCCCTGAACAAGTCAAGAAGGGAAATCAAGGTCCTACAGCATCCACTTAGACTTTCCAAAAGCACTCAGCAAGGTCCACCTAGCAGCAGCTTTCAAGGAAATTAAGCAGCCAAATAATCAGAAGCAAGGTGTCTCACGTGGATAAATAATTGCCCAAGAGACAGAAAACTAAGCAGGAAACAGTTATTTCTTGCAGCAGGGACATCACCAGGAGCTCTCCAAAAGGACACAGACTGATTCAAAACTTTATAAAAGTTCCACAAAAGGATGTGAACAACACAGTTTGCTCATACTGAGTTGCTCCAGGTGCTAAATAAGACATGATCTTGAACATCTGTGGAGTAACATTGCAGAGCTGACTTGACAGGGCTAAAAAAGTGACAGATGAAATTCAATGTAATAAATGTGACATTCACAGTAATAAATGTAAAATTCCCTGAGTGCAGGTTATAACCTTCCTGCCAGCAAGCCAGGTAAGGTGACTTCAGCTTTGGCTTAAGCTGCCTATGAGAAACCAGACTGCAGAAAAACCCAGAGCTGGAGTTGCCACCTTCCCCTAAAACAGATATTGTTGAACACTTGGAAACTGCTGGAAATAGTCCTTGGATACCCAAATGCTGCTAGAACTGGAGAGATCTACACTGTGTGTTGGACATCAGGCAGTCTCACCACAGGTCCTTCCTGCACTTCATTAGCAGCTGGGGAAGTGAGAATCACCCTGCAGAACTGAACTTGGCTCGTGGGTTCAAGGTCATGCTCAGGCACACCAGGCAGGCCCAAAGAAATTGTTATTTGATGTTTGAGTCACAAATACCATCTCCTTCTACTACTGAGGTGAGTAAAGAGCTGCAGGGTTAAAATCTAGAGGGAAAATAACCCCCCAGAAACTGGCCTGGCAGTTACCCCTGATTTTCCACATCACCTCTCCATCCTCCAATGCCCCTCCCTGAAAACAGCTGCTGCTTTCACACACTCCAGCTCTGTGTGTCTGACCAGAGTTTGACCCTGAAACACTTCCCCCTTTGCAGTCCCAATTGCAAACACATGGTGAGCATCTACTTTTGCTTTTAATTAGTTGGTTTCTCGCTTTTTGGAGGTCATTTGTGTGCTCTCAGATTGAAATGCTGTGCATATCACTACCTCTGAGGGTGGCCTGGAATGAATTTTGGTGGGGTATTAGATCTGAGTCCTGCAACAGAATAAGAGAGTTCCACATGCAGCAGTGCTTTCAGAGACAGGAATTTGCTGAGCAGAGTGCACATATGCATCTCTTGTTACCTCCTCATGAAAAACTGATGGATTTTCTCCCCCTTTTCATCACCTCTGTAATTGCTACAATTAAAGCAAGACAAGTGCAAGGTTTCAGGACTGAAGCTATGGTTAAGTGTGTTAAATTGCATCATCTCAGTGCACTGGGAGCTGCCTGTGTGTGCTCATGCCCATTGAAGGCTCCTCTGCAGAGGGGAGCAGGTTTCCTTGTAATTTGTCTGGCTTCAAGCCAGGTGTTAAGATGGAGCAGCCTTCCTCTGGAGTTTGGGATGAGTTGAAGAGCAAAGCTTCTACAAATGGTGCTACCACTGATGAACTTTAGAAGGAGAAGCATTCCTGCATGAGAATTTCCAGCGGGTCACTGAGGAGGAGCAGTTTGCTGAGGTAGATGATTGCATGTCAGGCATCAGCACTTGTGCAGATGACCTGGATGGGGTGCTAAGCTACCCCCAAAATCTTCCTCCTGCACCTCAGAAGGATGAACACTTTCAGGCTCCAAGGGTGAAGGGTCAGACTGAGCTGTCTGGGTCAGTGTTTGGTGCTGTGACACTTCCCCACACCAGTTCTCAGAGAGACACATCCCCAGAGCATCCCAATGGGGCACATGTGTGGATGTGGGTTCAGAGAGGCCAAGGCTGCTTCTCACCAAGATTTTCTTTCTCTCTGTATTTGCCTTTTCCATTCTTTGTGCAAACATTGCTGATCACTCTTTTCACACTGGCCTTGTGTCTTTGTTCCAGGGTGATGATGAGTGGAATGAGCTTCCTCCTCGGAGCTGCCCAGGAATGGAAGTTCCATTTCAGGCTCCCCATTTGCTGTCACATGTGTGCATTTGACAGCTGAGCCAGAGAGAGGAAATAAAGCTCAGGGGCATTCCAACAGAAATGTATTTCAGCAATCCTTGGAGAAGACCAGGACAAGATTCTTATATCCCTTCATCACTATTACTTCATTATCATCACTATTACTTCATTATCATCACTATTACTTCATTATCATTACTAATACCAAATTCATTGGTAGAGTTGTTAGTGGAGCTGCTAATTGCCAAATGAGCCTGTGTTCGATTTCCACCACAAAAGCCTCACGCAAATCGCTCTACTTTATGTAAATGTATAATGGGCTTGAAGGTGCTCTGTAAACTCTGTCAAGTGATTTCCAGTATTAGAAGATAGTTCTTGGGATAGTTCTTAGGACACCTTTGTCAAAGATTTAGCCTTGAATTTCAAAGCCTTATTTTTTCCCTTCCCCAGGAAACTACCCAGAGTGAATACATCAACTAAATATATAAATCAGTTGGGCTCAGCAGCAGACCTTAAATTCAGATGTCTAGAATGCCCAGAAAGGCTCAGGCTCCATGTTCAGCACACCTGGATACACTGCTCCTCTGTGTCAGGTCCAGATCAGGTGTGCCCCCCCAGCCAACACCTCTGCTCAGCTCTGCCCTCACCTTGCACAGCTCACCCTGGTCTCTGTCCCACAGCTCACTCATTTTGTAACCAACAGCACTCCCACAGCTTCTGGGGTGTGTTAGAGCTCAGTCAGGCAATGGAACAAGACAGAGAAGGAAATGGACCTGGCATACTCAGGGAGAATATTTAAACTAAAAATAATTATACTTAAAGCATGTTGGCAGTCAGAGCTGTTGTAATTAAAGTAAGTTTTATTTTGCCCATTAAGCAACCTGCTCTTTATTTTCATTGCAGGAAACCACCTACTCTGAGCATTAATAAAACCTTTCAGCTACTGGCCTGGCTGGAAACCAACAGCCAGCCAACCTCCACAAGCACTGAGCACTTGGTTCAACATTTTTTTACCAGATTTTCTCAGAGTACTTCTGCTGCCCTGCAGACAGAGAACCTGAAGGCAGACTGGGCATTATCACAAGGAGCAGGACCTCCAAACAAGTGCTTGACTCTGGGAACTTATTAGAAGCTGTAGCAGCACCTGGTCATGGCCTGCCTGCATGCATTCCTTGGGCAGTGCTGCTGCTGCTGCATACAAAAAATTTCTGAGAAAAAACACTCAATAATACGCCAATAATCTTTTAAGACCAGAAGCAGCTAGAGAAGACAACAAATTCTGGCTTGAAATGCTTGCAAGACATCCAGACTGTGTGTGGCCCAGATGTGCAGATCTGCCTAGACAGACAGAAAGAACAGGCCTGGTCACACAATTCTGTTGTTCAGGTACCCACAACAAATGGCCAAAATGAAAAAAAAAAGAAAACCAAACCCAAAATGTACAAGTGTTATGTCAGGTTGATTGTGAAGCATTCAAAGATAAGCAGCCAAAAGGATGCTCTGCTGCTCTGCCCTTATTCCAGACAGTGCCATGAGCAGCTACAGCTGCAGAAACAGCTTTTGGGTTTGCCTCCCAAGGCAGTGCTTAGGATGACACTTCAATAGTTAAACCACTGTTGTTTCCCAAACAGCAGGGTCTGGGCAGGCCTGTGCCCTGTCTGTGAAGGGCTTTAGGAAACCTGTCCTGGGGGCTGCAGCTCACTTCAGGGCTGCAGGAAGAGCTCCACAGCCAGGAGCTTCCCTCCAGGTGTGCCTGCTGCTGCCTGCAGGGCCTCCTGCGTGTCCCCTGAGCCAGCCTGGCACCTCCTGGCACCCACCCCCTCCAGCTGCCCCTCTCTGGGCATCTGTGCCCATCTTCTCCCATCTTCACCCCCCTCAGTGCCCGTAGGGAAAGCAGACCCCAGCCCTGCAGAGGAGAGGGAGGCACCCAGGGCTGCAGCTGCAAGACCCTGGGCAGCCCCTGCCACCAACCTGCAGCCCCTGTCACCAACCTGGCAGCCCCTGTCACCAACCTGCAGCCCCTGTAACCAACCTGCAGGCCCTGTCACCAGCCTGCAGCCCCTGCCAAGGGCAGAGCTGGAGCTCCTGGGGATCACTTCCCTCCAGCCTTGCCCCCTTTTCCTTTCCACTCTGCCTCCCGGCCGGGCAGAGATGAGCCAGGGCTCCGCAGGGGCCACAGCTGCTCCTCCTGAAGACTTTGATGCCGACACCCTCAGCAGTGCCACATCCAAAACTCTCTTCCCTGGCCTGCGTGGAAGTGCAGGAGCCGGGCAGGGCAAGGAGGAGTTCTGCATCCCGGCGGGAGGGATGCTCGCGTGTGACAGGAGGGCAGGGCTGCGGCTCCCCACTCTCCCCGCCTCCCTCAGAACCAGCAGCTGCCTCTCCCCGACCCTCGGCAGGAATTGGGCCCCCCAAAACCCCGGGGGCATCAGAAGAGCCCCACCCCATCTGCCTGAGGGGCGCCGTTTGCACTCGCTGCCATCAGGTTAGCACCGTGTCCTGGAAACAGCTTTTCAACACAGAAAAAGCACTTTTAGCACCGTGCCCCGTACACAGCTTTTCAAGACAAGCAGTTTCTTTTCAGTTTCAAGAAAAAGCAGTTTCTCTGAACAGTGTGCAGCGCTACAGATAACTAACATAAAAAATGTCCTGCGACGCAGGCACCGAATAACAAAATAATCAGTTTTTCCACTCAGATGCTTTCTAATATTGCTTCTGCTTTTTTTTTTCTCTCTTTGTGAGATGTGGTGTTCATAATAAATAATTTCAAGACTTAATGTTCGCTGCCTCCTTTGTCACCGGCAACTCTTGAACTGCCAAATGAAAAATATCCCATTTTTTGGTATTCTGTAGAAGGACCATATATTTGTCAACAGTTTTATGGCTCTTAGTAGTACTCCATGAATATCATCAGCATTGGATCCTCTCTCAAAGGCCTACTATATAAAAAAAAATAATTTAAGCAGCAAGTCTGATGATTCCCTTTTTCTCTTTATTACAGCAGCACTACTGTGCTGTTATCATTATGGGCCTGGCAGCATTTTTATTGGAAACTGCTACTCCAGGGGTTTATAACTCAGCAGTAAAAATTCACTCCAGAATGAAACTTGTCATGCAAGAGAGCTCTTATTTAAGCCCAAATGTCAGAAAATTATATTTATACATTTTTTTAAGTTATTTTAAAGCACATTGAAGTGTTCAGGCAATTGGGCTACAACAATGGCTGGTAATTTGAGCCCCAGCATGGCAGAAAGAACTTGCTGGATGTGACATTCAGAAATCATTTCCCAAAGCTTGTGGCCACCCTGTGACCACCAAGCCAAAATCTCTGTATATCCCTTGACAAGGAGTGCCCTGAGACAGGCAGTGCATTATCAACAGTACTTAAATCTCTCACCAAGTTCAGTTGCTGTCTTCCCAGAGGTAAAGCCAATCCTTCATATCACTCTGGCTGTATCAAAACCAACATTTAGCACAGTTTCACACTGTTCAGAATTCCAGAGCCTCTTAGGGACCTCAGCACTCAGCTCTTACTGCATTTCAGTGCATGCTTCAGCACATGCCCAACTTTTTAGCTCCTCTACAATCCCTAGCCAAAGATATCCAAATAAATATTTTCAGAGTGCTACAGAAAGCAGGGACAAATCTTCCATGACCTTGAATCCTTCCACATTTTCTTTATTGTTCTTCACAAAGGGGGAAAGAAGGCAGCTAATCACAACAAATACAATAATCTATATTCTTAGGGTGCTCAAGTGGTCATATTAAAATGATATAAAGGCTTAAGGCATGGCCAGCAATAAAATCACACTGCCAGAGGCACCTGCAACACAGCAGGAGATGAGAGAGGGGCTGAGGTGCTTTGCTGCTGTGCTGTACAGAGATGTATCCTGGAGGTACAGAGATGCTGAGGAATCCTGGAAATACAGGAGCAAAGCTTGTGTCCAGAAAATGAGGAGCAGAGATCTGAAAGTAGAAAAGCTGGGAAAGGGGGGTGAGGTTTCTTGTTAGGGAAACTTTAGGGGTGGGCTGAAAGGGAGACTCCTCTCCATGGTGGGGTTTTGAAAGGTGGCTCCTCTGTTACAGAGGTGTGGTCACTCTGTATGGTGTGGGATGGACTGGGCAGACAATTTTGCCTCCCAGAAGGGTCAGACAAGAGAAATGGAGCAACACTGAAATATTCCTACAGGCAAAGAGGGACAGAGCTCCCTGGACAGGACTGGCTTAGCAGTTCTGGAAATGTCAATATTCAGGCTGCAAACTCCATCTCCAGCCTTCGCCCTGCAGGCAGCAGGACACAGCTGACAACTGCCTCATGCAGCTCCTGTTTGGGCAGAAACTTCTCTCTGCTGAGCTCACACTTCACACTCAGCTCTGCTTACCCCTGACGTGCTCCACACAAGGGAATCACTTGGGTGCAGCCCTTGAAAGAGAGAGTGCAAATTAGGGAGCTGCATTCAACACAAAACATCAGTTTAACCCCAGCTTTGGGGTTTGGAGGGTAATGGGAGAATTTGCCTCTTAAAAGGTGCCTGAGTCTGAAATGTGGCTAATGAAATTAATCTCCACAAATGCTTCGGAGAAGTTTTTTGCTCTTTTCAGAAACATCAGTTAATAGAGTGGCAACATTGGTGAATTTATTCCCTTTACTGCTCATCAGACTAAAGTCTGGTCATTTTAAGTGGAAGGGAGCTTTGGGCAAATGATCACTTTTTCAGAGCAATTCCTGCTTTGCCTTTGACCAAGACTGTTTCCTGTGCAGCTGTAACCTGCAGTAAGTGTTGTCTGACAAGAGCCTTTTAACTGAAATTGCCCCCATTACAGCTGTAATAAAACCAGATTAGAAGATGAAGAGGCTGACTTTATGGTTCATCCCTCACTCCCCCCTCTTTAGGTGAGATTTCTATCACTTATTGTACTTTGTAACACATTTAAATATTTAAAATCAGAGGTTTTCATGCTTCCACAGAATCAGGCAAAACCTCTGCAAGCAGACAAGGTGAGGGAAGGGGCAGCCTTGCTGCCACGGAACAAAAATGTCTCAGGGATGTAACAGCACTCAGAACATAAAAGGCAAGAAGGCTGGAGGCTGCATTTATCTGAGGGGGCACTGATAAAGTGAAATATTCATTTTTAAAATTCAAGACAGCAAATAATTCAGGAGAAGGCAGCATTTCAACAGCTTTCAGTTGTGTTCTTGCTTTAACACGAACTAAAGCACAGACTTGAAGGGCAGCACCACCATCTGAGAGCTGAGAGGGTTCCTTTGATCCACATTCAGAGGAAGATTCCACAGTACTACTGGGATGGCCAGGAGTTGCATTTCTGGCTGAATTTGTAAGTTAAGTTATTAGCATTCATTTTATTGGTAAATGGATGGGCCTCCTGACACTGGTTCCAATTTTTGTGCTACCTCTGGTACTGCCTTCCAGCTCAGCATTTCAGTAACCTGAACAAGCCTGCTGTGGGATGCTCAAGAAGGCCTGAATACTGAATACTGAAGGCCTCCCATTTCTCCTCAGGACCACTTTTGTGGCTTTCTTGTTCCAGCATTTCTGCCAGACAAACAGGTGTGGTTTCCTGACTTCTGCCCCAATTCAGGTCACAGCACAGCCCCAGCTGGGAGGATGGGCAGCTTTCCTGGGAGATTAGGACAGCATATGGAGAAGACAAACACATTCAGATAAAATAATGCAGGCCACAGCTTTGCTCTTGAGTCACAGGAAAACTTTAAAGAATGCAGCACTTCTAGCACAAAGAAGGTAATGGCAAAACTCAAAACTCACTGGCAGTGATTTAGCTGCTGGATTTAACAGGATTGACTTCAGTATGTGCTTCAATATTTTACAGATCTCATTTAACACAAAAAGGGTTTAGCAATGAGCCAGGTGCACAGTGCTTATGATCTTCTGAAACTTTTACCTACTGATTGGGAATTAACAAGAATGAGCTTCAGATTACTACAAGCCTCAATCCCCTTTGACTTCGGCTGAAAATTCAACTCTTAATGAACTCACACAACTCCCCACTTGGACAGTGATTTCCATAATCCAGAGTTTGGCAACTGGAAACATATTCTAGAGATCTGCTACAGCTTATTAATGCATTGGTGGTATCCTAACAGATGTTACCAAGAAGCACTGTCTTAAAGCACTTAAAACATCCAAACTGATTTGCTGCAAATGCTCCAGACCAGAAAGGAGACTCAGACAAATGCTCAAACCCACAGTTGTCCTTACTGAAACAATTGTCTCCTCCAAATTACCCAAGCTAGGTGGTCTGCAGACAAACTGTCAAGTGTCTATTTCTGCATGTTCTGGGGGATTTGCCTTCTAACCCACGAAGCAAACTTGTGTCCTTAAGATGCTGAGATGAAATCATTGCTCCTGTCCTGGAAATGGGACAAACTCTTCTCAGGCAGCCACTTGAAGTTTCCCTTCAGTAAATTCTTCCACTGCACCCATTCAGCCCCAGCACTGCTGCTTTGCCATTTCAGGGGCCTTAAAGCCTTGCAATGAAAAGGAGGAAAACATGCAACCCCCCCCAGTTTCTCCCAGTCACAGGCTGGGTGGGCACTAACACCTCACTGTCACTCTCCTGCAGGGACTGGCCCAGCTCAGACTGATTTTCACTGATTTCCACTGATTTCCACTGATTTCCACTGATTTCCACTGATTTCCACTGACCCCTTCACCCTGGGGTGGGCTGTACCTGGCTGGGACACTCCCTGCCTGTGGTTCAGGTATTTGTCTGCCTCTGTTTGTGGCTCTGCCTCAACAAAGGAATGGTTACCTGCTTTTTTTTTGCTCCAAGACAGTGGTAGGAAAAAGTAAGCTAAAAAGAAATTCCAAAGACAGTGTCATTAAATATCAGTGGTGTTGGCAGCATGCTCCCAGACATTATATTCCTTCAGCCCTTCCTAACTCAGGATTAGTGTTTTGGAAGAAAATAAAATATAAATCAGGCTGCCAATACAGAGTGATTTCAGCAGGCCCACAAAATGTTCTTGGCTGGAACAGAGAGAAATCCCCTGGTGCTCAGCAGCCCTAAATCAGACAAAACTCCCTTTCACATCCCTGGGAAGACAGCCAGAGAGGAGGCTGAGCACTGAAATCCACTTCTGGGGTGGGTGATGCCCCAGAGGAGCTTGCCCAGCACTGCCAGTGATTCCCAGGCTCTGGGCTGGATGCTGGCACTGGAAGCAGTGCAGCTGAACACACCCTGCTCTGCTCACAGCAAGGCAGGAGAGAACCCAGAGTGAGGAATCTATAGAGTGCCTGGCCAAAGAGCCCTCAGCTGCAGCCACAGCTCCTCCTGTACTCCAGGGCCACAGCCATCCAGAAAACTCCATTTTCCTCACTCTGTTTGCAGATTATTTCAGGTTTGGAAAAATGCTTCATGTTAATTTTCATATATTAAAACCATATATTACTATATAATTCATGTATGAATTTTGTCTACTTAGTGGTAGAGATAGCCACCCTATAAGTTTTTTTTTATGTTAGCAGGTAGATCACAAGGTAGTTTTATTTTTAAACACTCATAAACGACTCAGCAGATCCTCACCTGCTTAAATTCCCTGTTATCAGAGGCATTTTCCAAGTACAGATGATAATTATAAGTGTTAGCATTTGAATAAAATTACTAAATTAGAGTTATTTTTAAAAGGATGCAAACTGTCACTGACCAGTTATGTCACAGCTTCCCAAATCACTCAAAATGTGTGCAAACTAGGCAAATCTGCATGATAAATATGTGGAATCATCTGCTTTTGCCTGACCTACAAACAAAGATGCTGGAATGCTTGCAGTTCTGACACAAAGTCACAGACAGTGGCTCAAGGACAGCAATTCCCTGCTCAAATGTAAGTTAGGAAGTCAGAATTCACAAGCCCAGCTCAGATGAAACACCAGCTTTTCCCCCATGACATTACTGGAATATCAGTTATTTGGTAAAACAGTGAATAGTTACCTCTGCCAGTTTGGCTTTGTCTGAGCAGAGTCTGCTCCAAAGTGGATGGAGAGAGTTTGATGAAATTGGGATTGGGATTGTGAAATTTGACCAGACTGAGGCCAGTGATTAATTCCATGCTGGACAGCAAAGCCTGGAGCCAAAAGAGTGAGTGGTTAAACTCTGGTATGAAAGGATGGGATTGTGACCCTCCTGTTTTGATTTCAGCCACTCCTTCCCCACCAGATATGGTGACAAAGATAAGAGAATAAACAAAATCCTCAAAGGAGTTGCCAGTTGAAAGGCCAAAATTTTCATTCCAGCTCAGTTCCCACACCTAATACTGAATTTTAATTGTGTTTCCCCTGAGATTGGGACTTCCATGCATTTTATTACTACTTTTTATGGAGTAACAGGTACAAAACCGAGCCCAGGTATTGGGATGCTTATTCAGGATAGATGATGCCATGATCAGCTGGAAGGGACCATAGGATGCCCCACAGCTCCTGCAGTCAGGTCCAGGCAGTCTGGGCATCCTCTTTCCTGCACATCTCTTGGGGTGATGTCTTCACTGACAACGTGCCCAGCTCTCAGCCACCCCCTGCTCAGTGCAGGACTATCCCAAGACCCACCCTTGGGACTTGGAGGAGAAGTAAGTTTGCTCTGTGTTATACTTTTTCAATTATTATTTTTTCCTGACTGCTCTCTCTTTCTAGAATCTCCTAAAGAGTGTCAAGAAAATGCCCAGCTCCCATAGCTCATGGCTGCAGGCAGCTGGAACATCTGAGGCTAAAACCTCAATGTTTAAAACTATGGAAAGAAATGCATCTGTTATTATTTCTTGCTCCTATAAAAGATGAGGAGAATGGGAAGAATTTGGGGGGTGACAACCAGAATCATATGGTATCTATCAAAAATGCATATGGTTTCTCTCTTATCTTTGTCCCTACAGCACATAAATAAATGAAACTGAGCCCAGAAGTGCTGCATATAAATAACTGTAGGATGACATAATTAGGCCAATTACTGTGGCCAGTTACAGACTAAAAGAAGATGACATTTTTCTTGTTCTGTCCCTCAGCTCTCCAGTAATATTCCTGGCTCACATCCACCCTTTTTCAGTGCAGTTACAGCTGTGGATGAGGGGCTGGGTGGTTTCTGCTACCACATCATTGCTCTCCCAGTAGGTCCTTGATCTTTCTGTTCCACACACTCAGCTTTGCTCCTGAGCCTGCTTTCCCTTCAGGTGTTTGGGTTTCAGTCCCACTCTGCAGGAAGAGCTGGATACCTTCAGATGAACCCAGCAGTTACTGAATTGCCCTTTTTGTTCCTATTGATCAACTTTATAACACGAGATGACTGGTGAATTGTCCTTGGAGGTGCTCTGAGGCCTACAGGGGGATGGCCTGAGCTCCTACACTGAGTTTCATTTGGAGAAGTTAAGAATTCATTTACCCTCCTTGTGCTTTACTTCACTCACTTCTAGGAAATGTCAAAATCAGAGGGATAACAAAATATTTCACAATCTCAATATATCCCTCCCTTCTTTCCCTTGAGGTCTGAAATGGGCTGGATGTAAACTAATATTTTTCCTCACATGTGGTCCACTGTCATTAGATAGGAGTGCAGGATGGTACAGAGGATTCCTGCCCATCTCTGGGCAATCCTTTCCTGAACTGGGACTCACCCCTTGGTTTGCTCTGCAGGCCATGCCTTTGCTCTCCTATTGCAATTGCTTCCACAGCCAAAGTAAATTTGATTTGGCTTTCAGTTAGTTACTAAGAATAACTCAATTACCTAAGTTACAAAATTGAATCCTGATTTGCACCAAAAAGCTGATCACCCTAAACCCACCAAGCCTCTAAAAATATTTTCACTATAAGAAAAACACCCAAGAGGGAAATTCCAGAGTGTCAGGGAAGAGCTGCTGAGGAATGCCAACCTACAGTAAGTGGCAGAAGAAGCCCTGGAATCCTTTCCCCAGCTCTGCTGTGCTACAGACTGCTGGCTCTCCCTTTCAAAAACAACCTGAAGGTGCTTCTGCAGACTCTGCCCTCACCACCCCAAGGACAGGAGTCAGTCCCACCCCACTGCAGGGAGCTCACAAGGTTTGAAGACGTGGATTCCACTGCTGATCTCTGCTTTCCTGCCCATGGGCCTCCCATGCTCCACCAGGATTCCACAGAACATTTTTCTTGGACATATGAGAGCACTTCTCAGTGGCCTCCAAGGAATCCTTAACAGTGGAGCAAGCCTTCAGGGATAAAGGAAAAAGATTATTGAACTTTTAAGCTGTATTCTTTCCCCTCTTCCAACCTCAAATACAATAGTTCATGCATAAATTTAATTTATTCCAGAAGTTCCATCTTAATTTATTCCAGCATATTCTTGTGGGAATGCTAGTTGAAAATTGGCAAATCCAGCAAGCAGCTCTGTTTTGGATCAGAGTTCTCTGTTTGTCTCTGCTCCACCACCAGGGCCCAGCAGATGAGCTGATACAATCAGAGCTCCCTGCAACTGCCATGAGGGCAAAACTTACAAGATTTCCATCCCAGAAACCTGCCCTTGTGTCAGGGTGAGACCCTTGAAATTTGCACTCCACCTGAAAGTTTCTAATAAATTGCTCTCTGCTAAGCAGTTTGGAGACTGCTAGGAAAAAAAATCCCAGAGAAGTGAAAACTCCAAAGGGGAAATTTTTATTCACAGATCTGACTTGAACCAGTCCCATCATCCTGCAACTTCACCCTCTAATAGTTTTGCTCATCACAGAGGGGGACTTTTGCAGTTTAACCAGTAGAGGTAGGGAAGAAGTTTGGACTCTGTGTATTCTTTCAATACTCTATATCACATTTAAGTCATGTTTTAAAATCCTGCATTTTCAAAAAACCCTGTGTATCCTCCAAATTCACTCCTACTGCTAAAAGCAAGCACTTACTTTGGGGTAAAGGAGAGGATTTGCACAGGTTTTTAGGTTTAATTATTCCAAAAGGCTTGATTATTCCAAGACTCCAAGAAATTGCTTTTTTTTTTCCATCACAGATATTTGGGTGCCCAGATGGGAATCCAGGGTCCATCTGTGGTGGAGGCTGCATGTGTTCAGTATTCTGGCCCTGTCCCAGCACAGCCCCACTACAGCAGACAATCAAACACCTGAGCTCTCACAGCTCTCCACTTATCAACAGTTTTAGTGTAAGACAAGGCAGAAATTGAAAAATAAAGTATTCAACATAGCCATACACACACTTTACCTTTCTCTGTGAACCAACAGTAAAAACAGAGATCAGAACTTGGTCCTGGGCAGGACTGCATCAATTATTGCCTTAGTAGCATTTAACAAAAAAAAAGGATGAGGTCAAGAAGAAAGAACATAAATAACAAGGAGGCAAATTGCAAAGCAGCAGAACTGCAGTGAGAGGCTCATATTGCTGAGCCAGCCCCTGAGCTTTACTCACAGCTTTGCTGAAGCCCATTAAACTGAACTACATCTTCCTAGGAAGGGTTGTAATACATTTATCTGTGCTTTGTTAAACCTAAAATATGGTTTCTCAACACTTAAAGTACATCATCCATCATTTGTGCATTGTAATTGTGAGTTGTGTGAAGGTGCAGAAGGCCAATAACCAAACATGCAAAATGGCAGTAGCTTTAGACAGAAAAAAATCAGGGCAACCTGGTTTCTCAGTAATTGAGGGGAATTAACTAAAAAACTCATTACACTAGGGATGTTCCACAGACTGGGCTCTGCAGCCTGCTCCATCAGTATCACTGTGTTTGTCACCACATTTATATTTGCAATATAAAACTAAAGGCAGGGAACAGGGATCCCATGATTGATTCTCTTGGGCTCCTCCCAGAGAAGAATTCTGTTCTGCTACTTTGCTCATTCCACGCTGAATCCTTTGAAGCAATTTAAAATATCTTCAGGTTTTCTTAATGGCACAAATTAAATAGTTCCAGATTCTTAGATACTTGGCCTTTTAGCTTTGCTTTGAGAAAAGCAGTGATTTACAGTAGTACTTGCAAAACATGCAGCCTGGTGCTTGAGGTCCCACTTCCACCCTGCTGTCCCTGCTCAGCCCTGCTCCTGTTCTTAATTCCTGCACTTTCAGCTGAGGCCAAATAATTTTCTGAAGAATTTCCTGTATAACTTATTGACACTCACTTTTACATGGTAGGAATGTACAGGAGATCCTTCTTCACACCTTCAGCATTAAAATCTCTCCTGATCCACTCACAGCAAGTGTGCCCAGAGTACCACGGCAGCTTGTACCAAAATAGAGCTGAGAAGGCACAAATTCTCATAAATGCTTTTACCACCCTTGGTTTGAGACAGCAATCAAGTGCTCTGTCACCAGGAGCATCATTCCAGCACGACCCCTGAGGTTTGTTTGATCAGCACTGTGGAATATGCAGACAATTCTCTGCAAGCAGGAGCACAGAGCCATCATTTAATGTCACAAATTAAGAGCAAAATCAAAAGAAGATTATTTGGAAAATATGATCAGGGTAGCATTTAACTCCCCAGTCTTTTTACCTGTTCTTAAGCCAAAAGCTTTAGTTTAAAATCAGTGCTGAAGGCCCAGAAGGCCACTACAAGCAAGGACCACTTTGTCCTGGGCTGCTGAAAAGCAACATGGCCAGCAGGGCAGGGGGGCTAATTCTCCTCTGCTGCTCCACCTTCATGAGATCCCACCTGGAATACTGCACCTATGATTCTGGGGAATAAATGTTACAGGCCAGCCAATCTCCATGAATGTGCTGCAAGCTGGATGGTCAGTGCCCCTCTCCTTCTGCACCTCATGGACACAAGGAATGGGGTTGCTTGAGATGTTGAAACCACCAGGTGACTGTGACCCCACAAAGAAATCCTTCAGTGGATGTCATTGGCATCAAGGGGCCTCAGGAAACAGCACCCTAGAGCAGCCAGTAATAGGCAGCTTTGTTCAAACCAAGGTGTTGGAAATGCACTCATTTGCAGGAAAAAGAGAAAAGGTCAAATTCAACAAGACCTTGGTCATGAGATGAGACTCCACCAGGTTTTCACTGGGGCCCTGGTGTTAGTGGAGGTCAGGCAGAAAAGCAGTGCTCAGCTCTGCAGCTGGGATTGTTCCTGCTTTGGAGGTAAAAAGAGACAACAGGGTTCTGCAGGGAAAGGCCCTGGTTTAGAAGTCCTGATGAGAATTACATTTTGTGTGTACAACATCTCTCAGTTCAGATGTTCCTGTCAGGAAAATACTCAGCTTGCTTACAGACAATCTGCAGGGTTACCAAAGAGCTATTTGAAAAATAGATTTTTACTTATGAAATAGTATGGAAAATACACAACAGTGAGTGAGTGAGAAGAGGAAAAGTCTGGAATTCCATTCTGACACTTTTACAGTTACTCAAACTACAGCTGCAGTGATTCATATTTGTGATCAGGTTATCTTCCCCCTCCAAAGCAGTGTATTTCATAATAATTCTTGAAGACAATATGCAGATACCATATGGTCCCAGAACATCTCTGTCAGAAGCACAGGATGTCAGAGTGAGATTGCCCAGGAGTTTCCATATGATCTGCTGCCTCAGGGATTGAAAGAGCAATAACAATAAAGGGAACCCTGAGTGTTGCTTAATGTTTTCCAATGGATCGTGCACATTAGGAACAGCAATTAATGATTTGGTTTATAATGCTTCAGGGGATTACTGTCCAGCAAAATAATGTAATTTAAATTTGCAATAAAGTTTAAGTGTGCAGGCATTTCATGGCAGCACACAGCGGTGATTTGCCAGAGGAAAACAACACTGTTATTGCAGCCACATCCAGATCATTCACAGAAAAAGCCATATCAACCCTTAAGTGATTTGATTATACTCTCTTACTGCTCAAGAGTCCTCAAAGGCATATTCAAAACCAAATACACCTCACTAAAAGACCACAGGAGCAAAAACCCAGCGTGGAGTTAAAGAACTCTTCTTTAAAGAGTCTTTAAAGGTACTGCTGCAGTCCTCTCCTGTAAAATATATTCCCCAACACTTGCAATTATCATTCTTATTCTGTTCTTAAAAATGCCTGGATCACTTAGCCCATGGCACCACAAGAAATTAAAAATCAGACCCATGAAATAACCTATATAAGAAATAGCTGCATTTGGCCAAACTTCCCTTGGCCATTTCTTCTAAGAGGAAGAATACTTGGGAGCTGCAAGTAAAAAATTCAGATTAGTACCTGTCTGTCTGCAGCCCTTAAATATCTGAACTTGCCCTCCTGAAAATGTTTGCAAATATAATGTTGTACACCATGTCCTGCAGTCAACACACCCAAAGCCAGAGAAGAAATAAATTCTGGAGGAGAAAGCCTCTAAAACAGAGCTTCTCTACTAAGGCAAACCTAAGTTTTTCACCACCAGGGGAAGTTGTAAAGTTTGGCTGTGCATACGAAATGACTGATTTAAAATACCCACCCAAACACAGAACACAGGCACTTGAACTGAACACCTCCAAGTGATGTTGTGTAACTTAATCTCTCCCATTTCTACTCCACTTTCATGCTGCTCATTTTTTCCCAGTGCATCTCTTTTGACTTGATCAGGAAAGTCCTTTAATGAAGCTGTTTAGAGACTGGGAAGGATAACTGGAAATATTTTCAAGGAAAATTAAATATATTTTGATAATGTGTAAGAATTTATTCAAATGTGTTTATGCAAGCTTGATCAAGTTAATTGTAAATTAATTGTTAGGTAAATATTAATCATTACTTTACTGAAAAATCATTTTAAAGGAGAGTTTTAATGAAAAGTTTAAAACTTCTGCAGAAAGTTGTTGAACACCTTGAATGGGCTGATATTTATCAACAGCAGAGCTGACAGATGCTCAGGCTTGCTTTTTTCCAGTGGTACATTGATATCTTCAAGATATCTCTGAATAAAGTTTTCCTGGTGTTTCTAACAGCTGACAAAACTGCACTGATGGATTAAAAAATCCTAAATATTTCTCACAGAGTAATCACAGCAATGTGATTCTTCCCAGCATGCCTCACCTGCAGCCAAAGAGCTTTCATCTTTTTCTTTTTTTTTTCTTCCAGAAGAGCCCTCATCATCCTGCAATGCAAAGTCATTCCCATATTTCATGTGCTCCTGCTCCTGTCTCCAGCAATTTCCTAGGAGCCGACTCATCACTCCACACTATTTCAGGGATAGTTATCCTGGCAGCTGGACCCACATGCCAAGAGGCTCCACGCTCTTCTGGGGCCTCCTCATCCCCTCAGAGTTCTCCTCATCCCCTCAGTGTCCTCCTCATCCCCTCAGAGTTCTCCTCATCCCCCCAGTGTCCTCCTCATCCCCTCAGAGTTCTCCTCATCCCCTCAGAGTTCTCCTCATCCCCTCAGTGTCCTCCTCATCCCCCCAGTGTCCTCCTCATCCCCTCAGAGTTCTCCTCATCCCCTCAGTGTCCTCCTCATCCCCTCAGAGTTCTCCTCATCCCCTCAGTGTCCTCCTCATCCCCCCACTGTCCTCCTCATCCCCTCAGTGTCCTCCTCATCCCCCCAGTGTCCTCTCCATCCCTGTCTCCAGCACTCCAGGCAGGACTGGCCACGCTGCCCTGGCCTGACACATCTGCCCCATGCTGGAGGGGACCTGACACCAAAATGCAGGCTGGAAAATTGGAGAAACCCTCCTGACTAACATGAAACTGCTTTGGCTTTGTCTTCTATGACCAGCAGGATTGGAAGAGAATGACCATTTCTTCCACAGGCTGGAGCTGGAATGTTTTCCATTGCCATATTTAATTACTAATCATGAGAGCTGCAGTGAAATTGAGCAAACAAGACATTAACTTCTGGCATTTCTGAAAAATCAGTATCCAGGTTAATGCATAGAATCAAACCTGGGCCCAGAGCAAAGTTCACTATGCCCAAGTCCCTCGTTCCAATGGCAGTGATTTGCATCCTGCTCCAGAACAGCAAAAGCTGAGCTCCACCAACACACCTGAGCTGTGCAGGTACCTGTGGCCTTCTTCACTCTCCAGTTCCCTCTGGAATAGGATCCACCTGATCCAACACATTTTACAGCTCCAGTCCTGCCAGGAGAGCAGAATCTGCACCAGCTCCAAATGCAATTTTCTCAGCTGTGACAACCCTAATGTGATGGGGGGTGTTGGTCTATTGCACAGCATGAAAACTCAGCCATGTGTGAGCAGGACATCACTGCTGTGATCACAGGCACCTGTGGACAGGAGATAAAGAATATTCTCATGTTGAATGGCACAAGGATATTTAGTCAAAAAGCCCTCTGTACATGAGTACAGTAGGAAGGGCCATGTTAGCACAGGGATGTGCCACAGGACCTGCCCTAGTCCTGGTTATAGAACATCCCTGCTGCAGGAGCTGGGGGTGGGATGTGCTTCCCCTCTTCCCTTGGCAGAGAGTGACTCAGCACAAGGAAGAACTCCCTGCAGGTCCCTATTTCTGTGCCCAGAGGAAGTGTCCCTCTGTGTTATCCCATGTATTCACCACGTCCTTCTCACCCTGGCTTAGCAGCAGCTTGCCAAGGGTTAAATTTGGTTGCCTCACGTGTACCTTGCTGTGCCCATCAATCTGATGTGACAGGAGATGTGTTTTTGGGCACTTCTGCAAAGATCCTGCAGAGGATCTTGTTTCTTCTTTGTGCCAATGAATAATCGTGAACATTCATCAACAATTAAGTAGTATGGAGCTAATCAAGCATTACTATCACCAGGTAGTAGCAATTCCTATTTGTTTCAAAAATCTCTGCATTATAAAGAATGTATATTTTTGTGCTTTATGGCTGCAATATGCACATGAATTATTAATGTGCTATAAAATGAGTATATTGGGGGGGGATGAACTACCTAAGGCATTTTCATATAAATGACTGCAATTTAACTTTCAAAAACATTTCATTTTTCAACACTCTGCTCACTTCAAATTGAAGTCTGTACATTAGATTTGGCCAAGCATGTCACAAGAAGCCTCACACTTGTAAATGGTTAACCCATGAGGACCCAGCACGGCCTGAAGACAGAGGCAGCAGCCACCCAACACCAGCAGGTAGCACTCACCCTCTGGAGCTTTCAACAAGCTTCTGCATGAGCAGCTCCAGAAAGCTGAAGCCAATTCCCTAAATGCCTGCATGGTGTGTTCAGCAGGAGCACAAGGCTGCTCTTCCACACCACTGCTCCAAGGGAAGCTCCCAAAGAGCACTGCCCACGTGCTGTCCCCACGGGGAGGCTGAGCTGGGCTGGCCACTGCAGCTCCCTCTGTCCCACCACCACACAGCTTAACTGGTGTGGAGGAAAGGATTTGATATCCACAGGATCCTTCCATTCCTCAGGGACTGTTATAGGCAACATGTTCTTCTCCTACTCCTCCTTATCTGCATCCAAGTTCGGCAATCCCATGACTCTCATGGAAAGAAAAGTCTGATCTTTCCTCAGAAAAATCATCTACATCATTAAAAATTAGTGTATATGGAATAGGAAGACTGTTTTAGACACCAGGTGTGTTAATTCTCTTCCTCATCTTGTTTCTGAACTTGGTGTCTGACGCTTAAATATCACAACCTGCTGACATAAAGCAAGAACAAGAGGGGGGGAAAGGTCAAAATAAAGAATTGTGGATTAGGAAATAAGGAATTTGTCTACAGAAAAGTAATGAAAATGGATTAAAGTAACTGAAGCAAAATTCACACACTGACCTGCAGGTGAATGCTTTAATTCCAGATAGGATAAACCCAAAGTAAAATTCTGCCTGCAACAGCAGGAGCTGCCTTGTTCAGCCTTGGAGGTTCTTCAAGCAAATGGTTTGGGACAGAATGTGCAGCAGAGCTCCAGAACCCCCCACCTCACCCAGGACTTCTGCAGAAGCTTCTGCTCAGTTCCCACAAGAGCCTTCCTCATTTAGTGCTCTGTTATTCCTGAGGGTGCCATTCCCAAGGTGTGAGATGTGACACACATCTGGCCACACCTGTGGCAGATGGAAACATCCTCTTTATAACCTCAAAATGCTCCTCTGGTCAAAGCAACATGCAAAAATACATAGGCAAGTATTTATTTCAAGAAGGTTCCTGACTCTAGAATGAGCATTCAAGGCATAGGAAACCCTTTGGCTTCCATGAGGCAGCTGGGTGGGGAAATAAAGGGATGAAAGAGGAAAGCTCATTTGGAAAGTCTAGCTGTTAGAAAATTCATTGAAGGCAATTTAGTGATTAAAAAAAAAATCACTAAATACAACCTACATTTCAGGTGATGATTCTGTAATAACAGTGACATAAAAGTTTTAGAGGCAGCTTCGGCTGCCAGAAGATTTCCTGTGTTATTAAATCAATGTTCAGCAGATAAAGCAACACTTCCATCTATAGGGAAGGCTCTGTCCAGTTTCATTTCTAAATTAGTTCAGTGTACATCTGTCTGTGAGTCTTGCCCACTCTCTTGCTTCCAACACAGAACTACTATGTACAGACAAATGACCTTGCTCTCAAAACAAAATTGTTGTTTCCAATAGATAAAGCCTGGACCTGCATAAGCTTTTAAAGCATTACAGCTCCTGTTTCCTGAGAAGAATGTATCATAAAGTCAAGCCATGAATTTGGAAGATTAAACCAAAGAAACTGTGCTTCTGTGATTTGAAAATATGCAAAACTAACAATCTTCACTCTGCTGATTTTTACACATTTTACAAATGAAAGAACCATAAAATGTGAGCTGCTTCTGCCTGAAGTTCACAGCCAAATACAAAACTACACCAGTGTGAGCTGTGGTTAATTCCTTGTTAGGAAAAGGAACCCCCAGTGCAGTTGGGAACATGCTGGCCAGCACCCTGTTTGCCAAGAAACTTGAGTATTACTGAGGCAAAAGAAGTAGTTTTAGAGGATGAAGAAAATACTTTATCTGTTTTCATGTTCCCCTTTCCTCCATGCATTCAAAGAAGACTTTTCTTTTGCTGTTTGACCCCCACAGGCACAAGGCCAGGGATTGTTTTACCTGTGTGCACAGTGCTCAGTACAACTGCCCTGGTTCAGTCGAGACTGCAGTAAAAAATGCATCACAAGTTATCATAGGGGAAATAGCTCCATTTTTTTTCCAGGAGATGAAAAAAAAAAAAAAGGCAAGCTAGAGGAAAAATCACTATTGCAATTCATCTTTCTCAGGAAAAAGGAAGAAAGAAAAATCTGGCTTTGATGATTTTCCCTAGTGAGGCAACTGAGGACACCAGAAGAGTCATATTGGCATTTCCCCACAAAAGATAGTGGTGGTCTAATTTACTGCTGCACAGCACAGCAAGCACAGAGCCAAAGCTGTCTGTGCTCCTGGCAAGAGGCTGCTGATCACTCATCTAATCCTCAAAGGGTGACAAATCTGTAGATTTCCACTTGAAAAGGAAACAAACTGTTCTGAGGAGTAACTGCTAAGTGATAGATATGGGAATACTTTGATTTCTGCAGGTGAGGAAAAGAGAAATCAAGCACTGTGGAGTGAATAACCTTGTGGCTCGACAGCAAACCGAGCTCCTGTCTGTGTCTGGCTGAGAGAAGGTGCAGCTCCATCTGCTGAGGAGAGGCAGAGCCAAAAGGGGTGTGCTGGAAGCACCCGGAGCTCCCAGGGTCGCAGAGGAGCCAAACGCTTCCCGCTCTGTGTCAAGTCAAAGAGTCCTTTCTGAAGGCTTTGATGCTGCTAAATTCTGCTGCCTTAGCAGCAAAGCTCGCTTTGGATTGTCAGGCACGGCCTTCTCGAGGGAACCTGCATTTCTGGCTGCAAATGGGCCCTTCACTGTGCTGAGGAGCCGTGGGGATGTGTGCGGCCCTCCTGCCCCGAGCTCCCGCTGTTTGCGGCGCGGGTTTGGAGGGGCCGGGTCAGCGCTGCCTCCCCCCAGAGCAGGCAACTCCTCTGCATCACCTCGGGATAAAGGGGGCTGCACCTCCATCACCTCGGGGATAAAGGGGGCTGCACCTCCATCACCTCGGGGATAAAGGGAGCTGCACCTCCATCACCTCGGGGATAAAGGGAGCTGCACCTCCATCACCTCGGG